>NW_004624742.1:22044298-22197416 GCF_000247695.1 Heterocephalus glaber | reverse complement strand
ATCTGTGTCCTCTCTAGATTTATTAATCATGTCTTGCACCATGAGCAAAATCTTTACTGTTATTTGAGTAATTATTTCTGATTTCATTTTTCCCAGATCCTCTTTTGTTGTCAGTTCAGAGAGTCCAGGTGGTTGAGTATCAGATAGTTCCATCTCATTTCCCTTTAGGGTTGCTATAAGTGATCTGGAACTCTGTTTTTGAGGCTTGTTTATGTGTATTCTCATTTCCACGGGGTGGGGGGGGTGCTTCTGTTGCCCACATGGCTCACCTTCTCTGCCCTAGGACCTTGGGATGGCAGCGGGGGAGCTTCCCTCTGGGTTCTGGGACTGGCTCAGCTTCTCTGCCCTAGGAGCTTGGGATGGAAGCGGGGGAGCTTCCTTCCAGGTGCTGGGACCAGCTGAGCTTCTCTGCCCTAGGAGCCTGGGATGGAGGTGGGGAGCTTCCTTCTGGGTGCTGGGACTGGCTCACCTTCTCTGCCCTAGGAGTCTGGGATGGCAGCAGGGGAGCTTCTTTCCGGGTGCTGGGACCGGCTGAGCTTCTCTGCCCTAGGAGCCTGGGATGGCGGCAGGGGAGCTTCCTTCCAGGTGCTGGGACCGGCTGAGCTTCTCTGCCCTAGGAGCCTGGGATGGAGGTGGGGAGCTAAGGAGGTGAATCTTAAAGGAACAAGTCAGTATAAAATCAGAGTCTTTTTGAAGAAGAATGTCCTTTAAAACAATATATTTAATAATTAGCCAATGAAACATATTTGGTATGATAATTTTATACACTAACACTCAATATACCTATAATTATATTTATAATTTATCAGATATTATCCACATATATTCAGCTTTCTAAAACCTTTGGAATCTTCCAGAATTTGTATTCATCTCTAAGGCAATGATAACTATTACCTTAGAAAAATATACTTCTGAATATATATTTCTAAAAATGTAAAAGATACTAAAAATTATCCCACTGTAATATTTCCAACATGGTGTCCTGAGGAACACTAATTCAATGAAATCCTCTATGAACAAAAGGGTTCATGATCAAATAAGTTGGAGAAATGCTCCACGTTATATCTTCCTAAAGATTCATAATATGTGCTTATTAGAATATGAAAGCCTAGGTGAAGTTCTGCAAACAATAAGCCTGTTTTATGTTGTTTGACCTAGTATTTTCCAAAGCCCACTGATGGCCATTGGCTATCATTTAAGTATGTGTGTGTCTCTCTGTGTTTTTGTTAGAATATCTATTAATTATCCCCTAGAACAGTATTCTAAGAAGCACGTTTAAGGATAAACTGCTGCTCTATCATTTCTGTCATTTATGGTAAATTATTTCTTAGCACATATAATTACTAACATGGTTACATGGCTTTTAAAACAATTTATCTTACTGAGATAAACTGACATTCTCTTTCAAGTTAGTTTGATTACTGCTAGTGGTAGTTCTATTGTCTAGAACAGATGGTGATCTCTATCCTGATTAAAAATATAGTTGTCAGGAGTCAAAAACCTGATGTTCATGTGATTCACCAGTAACTTGTTATTGAGTAATTTAACTAATTTGTCAGTATCTTGAAATTGAGTAATGACTTATAGCATATATTCAAAATGCATCACTTCAGTCCTGGATGCCATTTGTGGGTATCTGGCCTTCCAAATTTGGAGTCATACACACACACACACACACACACACACACAACATCATCATCATCATCATCATCATCATCATCATCATCATCATCAGAATCATCACAGGTGGGTTCCATCATGCACTAAGAGCTACATAATTCAAGAATTCTCTTGCATATTTGGTCTTCAACTAATGGCATCACTTGATATATTTCATCTAGTGAGATTTAATCATAGCAAAACCATAGTTTCTAAGTTATCATTAAAAAATATTTAAGGATTGACTAATTATCCTCCCCTTAGATGATCTGCAGGACTAATTTTTGAAAAAGTTAAATAAATGAATGTTCTAGAAGAGTTAGAAACCCTCAAACAGGAGAAAAACTAAGGCACACAAAGGTTAAATGACTTGCAGCAGGTTAGACAGCTTGTGAGAGCAGAGCCAGAATTCATAGAAGGACAATTCAACTCCATAGCTCAAGGACTTTGCTATTGAGCTGTACAACCACAGTGGATTAGGGGAATCTGTGTCTGATCAACTTTTAATATTTATGTCCTAAAGTCATAATAAATGCTGCAGCGCTCTTTGGTAAATGGATGGTTGATCAAATATAGATACTATTCCTTCATTACCAACAAGAAAACTGAAGTCTAAATAACAAGTTAAGTGATTCAAGGTTGTAATGTTAGTTATATCAGGACTGGAGCTCTTGAATTCCATGGCCCTTCCATCATGTTAAACAGCTTCCCTGGAGCAGAACTTCTTGTGATTTGTGCTGACTGGGCAAACATCCTCCTATATGAACCATCAACCTCTCCCATCCTCTCCCATCAGATCCCCCCAGTTTCCTGAGAAAAGCACTATTTAGCGAGCTCACAGACATAGACACAGCGAGGGAGAGGAGGGCAAACTTCTCCCGAACATACCTGCAAAGCCCAGCATGGTCAGCAGGGCCACATCCTGCCCTGGGAGGCGGGAACGTCCATCCTTTAGAACCAGAGTGAGATTGGGGGCTTTGGAATCACAGTTGGTCTCAGACAGCCTGAGCACACTTTGTGTGGCCACAGATGGAGTGGACGGCCGGCAGGTTATGTCCATGGTGTTTCTCAGAGTGTGAGCAGAAGACTTAATGTAGTTTCTTAAAAAGCGAGCCAAGGGGTGCAGGTCACAAGTGCAGCTCCATTGATTACTATCTAAGCTCAGAAGGCTTAACTGCTTCAGTGGAGTAAAAACATCCGGCATGTGGGCCAACCTATTACGAGAAAGGTCCACTTCCTGTAGTTGAGACAGAGACCGGAAAGCATCTTTCTCAATGTAGGATATGAAATTGTTAGATAAATCCAGATGCCTGAGGCGGTGGAGATTCGTGCCTGCAAAAGAACTGTCTGTGAGATTAGTAATCTGATTGCCATCCAGCTGGAGCCGGGTCAGGGCCCTAGTGTTTCGGAACCAGGCCCCTCGCAAGCTGCGCAGAGTGTTGCTGCTGAGCACCAGCACCTGCAGGTGGCGGAGCTTGCCGAAGGTGTGGTCAGCCAGAGAAGAGCTGGATATGCGGTTGTGGCCCAGCAGCAGTGTGCGCAACTTAGTCGGGCCGTACAGGGCATCTTCCTCAACCTCCTTGATGCCATTTCTGCTCAGGGAGAGCAAGGCAAGGTTAAACAAGAGAGACAGATTTGTGCTGTCTACAGAGGAGAGGTGTCCATCGGTGATGACTAAGACCCTCGTGGTCTCAGGTGCTGCTGTGGAGGAGAAAAGCACAGACTAGAAGCGGACACACAGGAGCGGGAGGGAGCATGGTGCAGAATGGAGGGAACGAAAGCCCTCAAAGCAATCATCACCTGGCTGAGAAAAACAAACCCAGTGAAAATGATTCTCTGATTTCTAAATTTCAGGGGAAGCTGCTATCTATTAGAATGATGAATTTTTATATTCTTTGTTACTGTGACATACTCGTTTGAGATGTCACAGTTAATTCATTGTTGGGGATTCCCCTCCTTGATGTTATTACAAAACTGGCTGAGGTCTCCCCCTCCGAGGCTGTGTAGTGGCCTGATTCTGCTCTGCTGTTCCCCCACAGATTCGTGAGGAGCAGAGCCAGATCGGAGCTTCCTACCCAGTTCTCCACTAGTAATGTATAGTTATTTATGCGGGAAAGTCAATCATCTCGCCTCTCAAACATAAAGGAGGGGTGTGTGAGAAGGAGCGTTGGTTTCTGCTTTTTAGCTCCAGGCTAAAAGTTGGCAGCTTGCTAAGGATCTATATTCTCTGCAGACAACCGGAGGGCCTGTCAGTGGGGTTCTCATTACAGTGAGCGCCATCTTGCCCTCCTGTTGTATATCTGTTCCCTCCCATGAAGGCCATCGTGTGATGACAGGTGGTACTCAGCGCTTCCAACTGTTAAATCCCTTCACCATAATCACCTCAGAGCTATGACTGCTCTGTCATTAGAAATCAAAGCGTTTTAACTCAATAAAGATGTAGTGTAATCAGGAGTTATTGTAACATGTCTTTATCATGCTAAAATTGTTTTGACTGCAAATGACAGTGTCATAAGGATGGAGGAATCCATTGTCCCTGGGAGGTCTACAGGTGATATTAGAACAGTCAGCCATGGGAGAAACAACTCACTATTCCCTTAGGAAATTCAGACTGCGTAGCTGAGACAAAGAGCTTTAAAAAAATGTAAAACACAAAAGAGTCTCAGAGTGCCTTCTTTTGGAAGAATTGCTTCTATCCCTGCAGCACAAGAAAGCTTAAATCAGGGTTATTTTGTTTTGGCTTTTGCTTTTTTTTCTTAGCATTTTTTATTGATCATTTGAATTCTATTAATTCTGGCTAGTTTGGCATTTTGTTCCTCTCATCATTGTTTTTGATATGAGATGAAGGAGTTTTGTTTTTATGGGTCCCCAGTCCTGTAGGGATTTGTTGGCTCTGAATGAGCAAGCTATTATTTCTGTCAGTTACTCCTCATCTAAAACTAACAGAAATGCTACTCACAAGTCATGCATTTACTTTTCTGTGTTTATGAAATATAACTTCACACATGGAATTCTGTGAATGAGGAGTTTATAGAGGTGCAGGGATGTAGTTGAGAAATATTTGTTTCTTACATCTCTCTCTGATCACACATATCCACAAAATTTAGTGAAGTAAGGAAATCCATGTTAGAGGATAGGAGTTTAGAGTTAAAATGTTCTCAATATTATGGGGAATAGCATATACATCAACTAGCCTTGAAATCTTTTTGCTCTCAGGAATGATGCTATCTACCCCCAAATTCTCATAGAGTCTTGGGATTTTAGAAATAAAAGAAATTATCTTCTCCTCCTTTATCTTAACTCAGTTTTGTTTCTGAAAATTTTCCATTGGCAGAGCTTATAGCTTGTTTATCTCTTCCTGAATATCAGGATGTAAATCACATTCTCCTCAAATTTGTTAATAAGGTGTCTTATTAAATTGTTGACTTAAGCAAGCAATATGTAATGAATACAGGCAGTGTATCTTGTTAGCATTTCTACAGCTCATTTACCACCAATAAAAAAAGACCAGACTTTCAAAATGAGATGCAGTTTGATAATAATCTGTTTCACTGTTGCATCACTTAATCTTACTAATGCTGAACAATTGTCGTTCAGGTCTCTGATTCATTTGTATTTCTTCCAGCGAGTAGTAGGGTTCAAAGCTGTGCAAAGTATGCACAAAAATAGAGTGAATCTATTTTTTTTTCTTTTTTAAAATTATGTGCCTGCATGAAATGGTCATATTTTTGACAACAACTGTCCCTCAATTACCTCCGAAGGTCTTAAAATCATTTAAGAGTCCACCAGGAACAGAAAAGCAAAATAATGTTGGCAGTCTCCTCAGTCAGTGTGAAAGGCCTGGTTTTTAAAAGGTGACCTCTTCAGGCTGAGCCCAAAGAGCAGTCCACACAATGAAAGGTGTAGCAGTGACTTTGCCAGCTACATTGAACAGTGACTTTTAGGCTTATGAGTTTTATTACCTAAGACATAGGTTAGCTGATGACAGAGGGTTACGTCTCTGGCGCACACCACACAAGACGGAGGGCAAGCTGCCACCAGCCTCAGCGTGATGGCAAAGAGGATGAGCCATCCACCTGAAAAGAAAGGAGAGGGCAATGCACATCATCACGCTGACATTCATTATTCATGACTTCAGCGTATACAGCTCCTGAGGCATTTTGATGACTTCTGCCTTTTAATGAGCGCGTCAGTGTTCTCACCAGATGCCAGGTAAATGACTAACATCCTTACTTTGCACAGAGTTTGACATGAAATGTTAAAGCATACGATCAAAACCTTGGTGAGTTCACATCCAAGGCATAGCCATTAGTGCAGATTACTACCCAAATTAAGTTACTTTGTAAAACACTTTACAGTTTGTGATGTTTTCCAACAAATATCGTCTTATTTAGTTCTCTAAATTCTGCTATCCAGTTTAAGGCTAAGTAAACTTATGCTCAGGATGGTTAATAAAGCAGCCAAAGTTGCATAGCTAGTAGGAATTTAACTGAGTCTTTCACTTTGCATCCTATATTCTTTCTCAAATGCACAAGCTAATCTCAGGCACTGATTTTCACATAATTGCAACTGAATTATTTTATTCCTAAAAGATTTAGATGTCACACTTGGGGAGAAAGTATGAAAGAAGATTAAAATCACAGGTTCTGCTTAGCTTTGAATTAGCTCTGTTATTTACTGATTATAATGTCTTCAAAAATATTTTATTTTTCATATTTTCTGCTTTTTCATGTGTGAAATAGAAATAATAATAAATTCCTCCAGGACATAGCACTGTGAGAGTTAAATGAGATGCTCTAAGTGTCCAGTAAATGTTGAATTTTACCATTATTTTTATGCTTTTTCAATCTCACAATGAAATGGAAACATGATTTACATTTTAGTTCAAAAATGACCATTCATTTTTAATGTATTCCTTGGCTGATTTTAAAATGTAAGGAACAGACTGTAATAAAGCCTTCTATCCATACAATATGGTAGTTTGCAAACAAAACAAAGTGTAAAGAAAATATAACATTGTCAATTCTCTCATTGGTTCAACAAGTATTTTTATGCAGGTACCTTCTGTATGTGAGGCACTGCCCATGGTACAGAGGATAGACGTCAAGCCCCTGCCTGCATGAGTGTACATTCTATGAATGGATATAAACAATTAAAAAACAATAATAAGTATTAAGACATTTAGTGATACGTGATGCCATGGGATGAATAAATATAACAGAGAAAGGAGATAGCATTAGTGTGGGGGAAACACTCTTTGATAAAGTATCACTTAACATAGACCTGCAGAAGGGAAAGATGCCATGAGCTCTGGAGGGGAGAACACAAGTGTAGAGTCTCCAGCACATGGTAGGCTTGGTGTGTGGAAGTTGTTGCGGCCACAGGAGAAAGAGTGGGTCAGAGAGTAACAGAGGCAGATGGATGTTCACTGTTAAGATGAATGCAAGGTCTTCGGTTCTTTATCCAAGTAAGATGGGAAGTGACTGTGGGCTTTGCGAGTGGCATTCCTTGATCTGAAGAACATGCTTAAATGATCCTGTTGACTACTGTGCTAGGAACACACACTTCTAAAGAAACAAATGGAAAAACATGGAAGGCAGTTGTAGTATTACAAGCAAGAGATGATGTGTCTCAAACAAGGATGACAGGTAGGCAGATTCTGGATGAATTTTATTATCATGATGCAATTTATTTAGCAAATCTGAGCTCGAATAAGCAATCTGGGTTTACAAGAGTAAATACCCAATGCTTATCCTTAAACTACTTTTTAGTTAGTGGGATAGTTATATAAATACCTCATTATAATCCAAGGAAGAATGAAATCGATCTAACTAAAGATGAAAAATTATTTTGTGGACTCAAGAAAGACATGGCTAGGGAATTGGACCTAGCAAAATACAGTGGATTTCCATAGGCTGTGAATAATTGTTAGGCAAATCAGTCTGAGAAAATAGTAAGAACCCCGTGGGCAGCAAAGCCAGTCTCCGCTCATTCCCTTTAGTCCTCCTACCTGGGCTACTTAGAATCTGCCCCACATGTGTGAACAAGGGCTAATGAAACAAGGTGATATATGTTTAAATTTTTAAAAAAATAATTACTGTAAAGGACATATGGCCATTAACCCCCTCAAAATACTCTCTCTTGCTTCAGACACAGTTATGCCATCCCATCATTTTTGTCACCTTCTGAAGCAGTTCTGGAATTCTTCTTTCCTGTGATCAAAAAGTATGGTGAATGCTGCTGCTGTATGCCATTGAAAGGAAAGGCAGGCTTGTAAAAGCATTACAGTGTGTCCTCATCCACTTTCTTGGCCAGATGTAGCTCCTTATGAATTGTGTCTCTTCTCCAAAGTCAAAATAACCGTGGAAGGTAAACATTTTGAATGAATTTGGAAAATTGAGTTGGCCATAACTGCATATCTAAGAACATACATTAAAAAGGGCTTCCAGTTCAGGGGATGGGCCAGAGATTTAGGCAGAGTTATACCCAAATTCTAGGCCTTCTTTCTTCAGCGCTTTCTACTGCCTGTATGTGAAAAGCAGGACTCTAAGATGGCTCCTAAGATTCTCATCTTCCAGAGTTCATGCATGTGTAGTTACCTCCCCTTGAGTGTTAGCAAAACCTGTGGATTTCATGACATATTACTCCCATGATTACATTTCATCATAGGGCAAGTGAAGATTGTCCTGCTTCGGTCTAACCTAATCAGGTGAGCCCGTTAAAGGCAAGGAATGTTCTCTGGCAGTCAGAGGAAGCAGTCAGAGACCCATGCTCATGCTGGCCTGGAGAAAAGCAAATGGCCACTTTGTGAACTTCCTGTTGGGGTCACGTGGCAGGTAACTGCAAATATGCTCTGAAAGCTGAGGGTCGTTCTCAGGCAATAGTTGGCAACACTTGTGTCACACAAGCACCTGGAAATAAGGTCTGCTAACAACCAGTGATCTTGAAAGAGACCTCTGAATCTCAAATCTAAATCACAATGCCAGTGACACCTTAATTTCAGTGTGATGAGACTGAACCAAAGAAGTGAATCTGTACTGAACTCCTGACCCATAGAAACTGTAAGACAAAACATGGGCATTGTTTTAAACCACTAGATTTGGGGAAATTTGTTATAGAACAATACCAGCGAAATTCTGGTTGCCATGAATCCTGCCCTATGGATCTTCAGGCAAGCAAGCTATCAGAATTTGAAGAACTTCTTAATATATAGACAGGGTCTACTCGTGTGTGTGTGTGTGTGTGTGTGTGTATGTAATATAGGATATTGCATTTATTATATAATAAATATTTATATTTTAAAAGATGAAAAACATATTCCATGTCCTTCTTTTCTCCTGAATGACTCCTTTCCAGGATCTAGCTAATTTTATTAAGTCTCCAGTGCCTTCAGGTAGTTGTCTCATATATTTTGTCCAGAGTTTATAGTTGCTGTCTGTGGGAGGATACTTTCAGGTTCTACGCATGTTTCAAAGGTAGGATCAATCTGATTTGCTGGAGGGTTGGCTGCAGAAATGATAAAGACTAAAGTCAAAGATCATTGGATGGCTTTTGGCCAGTGTAAGTAGAAGGATGGAGTTGCTATTTACTGAAACAAAAAAAGACTATAAACATAGGAATTGTTTTTTAAAAGTGTAACACTGAGTTAACTCATCAACAAGTTAAGCAGAGAAGTAAAGAGACTCTGAAACTGAGTTCTAGGGTAATTCAAAATTTAGAGGTAAGGAGGACATAGAACCACAAGAGGAAATTACACAGCTGCTGAGAAAAGTGAAAAACAATGAGAAAATGATGACTTTAGAGCCAACTGATAAATGCTCCAGATTGCTTCCTGAATACTGTGCCAAGTGAGATGAGCATTGAAATTTAGCATTGAATTTAGCAATGGGGAGGTCTTTGCCCCCTTACCAAGAACAATTTCAGCAGGGTATTGTAAGAGAAAGGTTTATTAGGATGGTGGGAAAATAGGAAGAAGGAAGTGAGAGAGCAAATTGAGATTGCTCTTTACAGCCCTTTGTGGGTGAAGGTGAACAGAGAAGTGGAGCGTATTCTGAAGAAGAGTCCCTGAGAAGGAGTTTAGTTTGTTGTTTGTGTTTAAAATGGGGCAGCATAGAGTATGTCTGTGTGCTAGTAGGGATTAAATAATAGAGAGGGGAATTGGCTATGCAAAAACCAGAAGGAATGATTGCTGGAACTGGCCTCAGTAGAGATAGGAAAAGCTCATCCATATGAAGAAAAGGAAGGCAGATTGTGTGTGGTTAGACAGGGTGAGTGGGTAGAAGCTGGAGGTTTGAGAAGAAATGGGTAGGCACACAGTAGCCCTCTCTCTGGTCTGTGGGATTCTGAGCAGGCTAGAAATATGTAATATGTTCTCTGGCCAGTAGCAAAGATGTGCTCAGAGTGCGAGACTCATGTCTGCTTCTGTGTATGTCTTTGTATGATCTACACTCCCAGACCTTTTTTTTTTTAAAGACAGGATCTCATTAAGTTACTAATTGCCTAGACTGGGCTTGAACTCATGCTTTGCCTGCCTCAGCCTCCCAAAGTGCTGCGATTACAGGAGTGTGCCATCCTGCCCACTGGGTGTCATGAATTTTTTATTAGTATATGTTTGTAGTACATAATGATTATGGTCGTTGTGGGTCATTGTGGGGAGTAAGTGCATATCCATAATGTATCTTAGTTCTTTTTATTTTTCTTCCTCTTTCCTGCTTCTCCTTCAATCTCAAGATCCCCTTCCTATGTATCAAAGATCTATCTCTCTATTTCTTATCATTTATCTTTCTTTTGCTCTTTAGATCATTTATACTTTGGGTTTTTCATATAAGGAACTTATGCTATATTTAAGCTTGTGGGGGTTTTTTGTTTTGTTTTTTGGTACCAGGGATAGAACTCAGGACCTTGCACTTGAAAGACAGGCGGCGGAACCACTGAGCTAAATTTCCAGCCCCAAGCTTGTGTGTTTAATTTATTATACTTAACATTATAGTCTCAAGATGCATCCATTTTTCAACAAATGACAAATTGATCCTTCTTTATGGCAAGCTAGTACTCCACTATGCATAAATTCCTCATTGTCTTTATCCAGTCATCTATTAATGGATGTCTTGGCTGCTTCCAAGATTCAGCTATTGTGAGCTGTGCTGTCATAAACATGAGTGTGCATGGATCACTGTAATATGATGTCTTTAACTCTTTCAGGAAGATACCTAGAAGGGGAGTGCTTGGGTTGTGATTTTGAAGTAGGACCAATCAGGATGAATCTAATCAATGTTGGGAGTTTTTCAATGGTGTATAAAATACAAATAGAGCAAAGAAGCCAAGTGTGTAGAAGAGACTGATAAAGGGAAGTAATTGCCAATGAAATCTAAGGTGGGTAAGGGAGAAGTAAGAAAATGAGATGACAATAAAGTATTGATGAGATAAGCAAAAACTAATATAAGAAATCATAGATCTGGCAGAGAATATAAGTATCTAGTTTAGGACGTATCTGAAAATGTTCACAATTAAAAGGTTTTGCTCTTTCTAAGTGGTAAAATGAAGTGCCCATGTGGCCCAATATTGTCAGAATCTGGAGTCCAGAAGTGAGTTACAAGGAAGGAGACAGAGCACAGCGTGGTTTGATGAAGATGGAGCAGGGGAGCACAGAGGGCTCTACAGGCCTCGGCAGGGACAGGGCCTCAGGGTGCCGCTCGAGCTGACTGACCAGGCAGAGAGGAAGGACAGGGTGGTGGGAAAGAGGAAGCTAAGGAACCCAGAAACCGGGCTGTGGCAGTGACTGTGTACACGGATGTTGAAAGCCGGGAGGACGCAACCTCAGGGACTGTCACAGCGAGCCAGCTCTCAGGACGTTCCAAGCGCCGAGGACGGCGGGCTCCATGGTCTAGCTGGCGAGCCGGCGGCTTCTGAGGAAAAGCCATTTGGAAACAGCAGAGCTAAGAAGGAAGGCACTGCCCCCTGCTCACACTCGCCGCCACCGCCACCAACCCAGAGGGCCAAGGAATGTGCTGGGGAGGCAGCGCCCACCTAAGAGGGCTCTGGGCAAGCAAGTCCTCAGGGGAGGGCTGGGTAGTAAGGGAGAAACTGCTCTGCTAAGATTCTAAAGTAGCTGGTAACTGCCTCTGAATGTGAAACTGGGCTCTCTACCTCCTGGCAGTGAAAATTTCATAAAGGGAGAAATGATAGAATGTATAGTCCTTAGGATCTGACAAAGGGAGGCATATAATGTTTTTCAAGAGAGGAACATTTTCTAAAATTTCAAGAATTTTCCCTGTAGATTCATAATTATTCTTATATCCTTTGCAATTGGAACAACACTTGTATAATCAGAATACAATAAATGTTTAACCAAACTTATCTGACAAGGAGGTTTATAATGGACAGTACCTTTAATAACAAGTTTTTGTTTTTTGGGTTTCTTGGGGGGGCTACCAGGGATCAAACTCAGGTCCTTGTGCTTGCAAGGCAGGCGGCAAAACCACTGAGGTAAATCCCTGGACCCAGTAACAGTTTCTTAAGATTAAAAAAAACCTTGTCGTAAACCCTAAAATAGGGCATAGTCATGAAGTCTCTCTCTGGATCTTAGCTTTCAATCTGAGATGTCTTTTTGGTAGTGAAGCTACATAATTATAAAATTACCTTTAGCAATTCTTTGCCCACAGACACATGTGCAGTATAAGGCACTGAGATAGTTAATAGTTCTTAGTATTTGCTTTTATTCTTTCATTTTGAAGAAGAAAATATGCCATTTAAAAGCATGCAAAGCTAATTAAAGCTTTTCCACTATTTCATTATCTGAATGTAGTTGCGAATTCTGACTTAAAACTCTTTATCAGAAGAAGACTCAACATCCCTCCCGAACAGCAAATGAACATTCAATTAACACTTCAATACAAGTGTATTTTAAATAAAAAGTATACTTTATTGTTAATCTCAGCCTTTGCAAATACAAATACTCAAAACCCATAGACAGCTTTCTACTTTTTATTCTTATGGGAAAATCTCCTCTATTTTCAGGGAAGACCTGAGTTTTCCAAAGTTGTTACCAAGTTAGAAGAATGTCTCTGCAACATTGAGGTAAGAACCCTACCTTCAGAAATACGTCCATAAAAAATCCTGACTATCCAATAGTGTCAAGGAATGTAGGTGAGGTGGCATTTATGGAAAGTGACTATAATGCCCACAAGTCCATTCAGTCCTATCCTAGTCGTTAAACCCCTGGGGTAGAGCAGAATCAGCTGCTTCTACAAATTTGGAGTGAATTTGGGCTGTTCAAACAAATAATTGGACAAGCAAATGGTTACAGTCATGCTCAACTTAAAAAAAAATCTGTAAGTACAATTTTGAAAGAATGACAGATAGATTCAAAGGCAGTTATTTAAATCAACTTTTCTATACAAAATCCCTACATACAGTGAGAAGAAAGCTAAATTATTAAGTTGTTGTCCTTTAAGTTCAATGAGAATAAGAAAATCATCACAAAAATAAGGCATAAATTAATTGGAAGGCATTGTTTTCAAACCACACATATGCTGTTAAGTGCTATACACTGAAAATCAGGTTAATGGAATTTTCTTCCCTTAATTTCAAGGAGCTGTTTACTTTAATTTTCTCAATAATTGCCTTAATTTGCTACATACCTGGTCAAGAGACAGCATTTGAAAATAGGCAAAGGAACTTGAACAGGAACACTCATTCACAAACAATATATTCCTAAATGCACAGGGATGCTGCTGACAGAGGAGGAAGGATAGCATACCTATAAGTTCATGTGTCCATCTGCATAACAGTGGAAGGGGCAGAATGGGGGGAGACAGCATCAAGCTGAGATTGTACAACTGAATGTCACAGTAGGGCCATCCACAGTAGAGCCATTCCCTTCGTTCAAATAAATCTTAACTGAGAGTTACCGGAACCTGTTCTGCGAGTTGCCAGTTGCAGTCTGCAGTGAGTGGTTCTGTCCTCTGACTCTTCCCTGAATCTTCAGCAAGGAAGCCTTTCCCCTAGAAGGAGGCTTCAGTGTTTAAACATAAATGCCCACCTTCTCTTCTCTTTGCTAAACTTCTCTGATGTTTATAGCAAATGGAGAGAGTAGTAACATATTGGGTGAGGATTCAGGAGTAGCCATGGACAAGAGCATTGGCCAAAAACCTGGACTCAAGAGTTACTTTCAGGGCCTGAGCTACAAGTATCTTTTCACCGTGAATTTTTGTGTTCTCCTGGGCAAACTGGCTCTCAGCCTGGGGATATATCCCATTAGGGGGACTGAGGAAGGCTGGAGTTCCAGAGAAAGGGACAATGGTAGGATCTGCTAAACTAGCTTGTCTTGTTAAGCTGACCACATTGCTCAGTATCCTGTGTCTCAGAAAAGATGAAGGATCTTTGTGCAAAAAGAGTTTGCTGGCCCGAGTGACACTAATTCATGGGCCAGAGTCAGCTTAACGGAGCTGGAGTTGCAAAGTCCCATCTCTCTATGCCTTCTGCTCTTCAGCCTTTCAGTCAGTGGCTTAGACCAAAGTCAAGATAGAGCTCCTCAGCACATCTGAAGATACAATAAAGTCAAGAGGATAAAAAATACCTGAAAGCAAGATTCGAGGATACTCTGGAGGGTAAAGTAACAGGATATGTCAAACAAGAATGAATTTAAGAAGAATAACCAAGGAAATAATAATGAAAGTATGCAAGACTAGAGACACAGTTTAGGAGCACCATGGATGTTAGTGGGTGAGATGTTCACTGGCAGTTAGAAGGTGAAGTGCTTGTCTTGCTGCGGAATGAAAGATGTGATCATTCCTATTTGAGATGCCCAACAATATGGTACCCAGTTACATCACTGGCCCTTTTAAAGACTGTTGAAAACTGGGACACATTTTTTAGTTAAGAGTTTAGAACAGTGAAGGAGTTGAAAATCATGTAATTTGAGAATGAACTGAAGGAGCCAGGGATGCTTATAACAGAGAAAGAAAATTAGGGTGAGCCCAACAACTAATTTTAAACATCTGAAGAACTGTGGTGTAACAAAAGAATTGCCTTGTTCTCTATGGGAAAACACTTGCCAGACATAAAAGTGTGCTTCATCTTGTAAAATAGATGTATTTTTGGAAAAATGTTTAAGTCCATTTTATGTCAAGGGAATGATTTCATGTGAAGAGAATAATTTTAGGTACAATTTAAAGGAACTCTTTCACAAATCTTATTGCCCTAGGGAAAAATGGGGGAAATCTTTTGATCATCGATGAATAACTTCTAAATATCTGTTTTATGAACCTGACTTGGACCTACTGTGTTTTTGGAAAGCTGAAGCCAAGTTTAACAAGCCTAACTCTCAACATAGAACTGGGTCAAAAAGTAAATTTAGCTAGCCAGGTGTTGCTATCGGAGGCTGAAAGGAAAAGCTAGAAACAAGCTGAGAATAGAAATTAAAATACAATAAATCCTGGAATACAAAGTTAAAGTGCATATACTGTTCTATGCCTTATGCCTGTTGGAGTTATAAAAGTGACTTATGAAACAGTTTATTGAATGCTTCCTTCACTCAGCTGATGTCTCCGGCATCGAGTAACAGCAGTGGGTCTCTTTCACCTTCCTCTTCTTCTGATTGCCTGGCAAGCCAGGGAGCCCCTGGCCAGAGCACGTGGCAGCTTTACGGAGCCGTTTTGAGTTGGAGTGTGCTCTCAACGCAAGGTCCTATGCTGCCTGGCCCCAAAGGTGAGTGTCACACGCAGGCAAGAGTTGCACCACAAAACCAGATGTATGCTGCTCACGTGACCTGACCTATTAAGAGCAGGGACCCGCCCTCTGGAAGACATGGAAAGAGGAGTTTTGCATTCATCTTTCTTAAAATATCATGAATATTTTCTTCCCATTTCCAATGTCTATTGTACATTTTAGTCCTTATTTCCACTTGGGGAACAAGTTGGGGGGACAAGAAAAAAAGAGAAAATTCGAGAAGAAAATGGAAACAAAACTTTTGAACATAAGGGAGGGGGGAATGGGGAAAAAATAGAAGCAGCAAGATATATCATGTAATGGTACAAATTCCACATGATGAATGTGATCAATATGTATATCTAAAATGTACCAGTTAATGTTTTACTAAAAAAAAAATCATGAGCAAATATTAGAAATTTTATTCTTTGCTAGTATAGCTTCTCTAAGTTATAAGTAACAGGAGTTAATTCTAGCATAAAAAGAAATAGCAATTCTAAAGCAACAAAAGGAATTTATTGTACAGTTTCTAGTTATCTTAGGGAATCCAAGCAAGAATTCCTATGCAGGAGCAGGGAAACAGCTTTGAGGATCTTGGCACTAAAAGTTCAGAGTAACAAGAATTACCATAATCCAGCAATTTCTCTCCTATGAATAAACCTGCAATAATTAGAAATAAATAAACAAATACTTGTACCCAAATGTTTACAGCAACATTACTCACCATCACCAAAAAGTAGAAACAACCTCAATGTCCATCACAGGAGAACAGATAAGCAAAATGTGTTATCCATACAATTCAGCTCTCCAAAGAAATAAAGTACTGGTACATTTGACAACACAAGTGAACCTTCAAACATGCTAAGTGAAGCCAGACATGAAAGTCACACACTGTATGGCCCTTTAGCTAAGAGTATCCAGAATACAATAGGTGCCTTCATCAGATCCTGCTGCCATAACAAAATGCTGTACACCGGGTGGCTGAAACCTCAGAAATTTATTTTCTCACAGTTCTGGGGACTGAAAGTCTTCGATTAGAGCACCAGAGTGGTTGGGTTCAGGTAGGGCCCCTCTTCCTGGTTTCTCTCTGTGTCCTCACATGGTAGGAGAGATCTCTGCTATAAGTTCATCTTTGTATATGTGCTGCTGAAGCGAGCACATAAGTTCATCTTTGTACAAAGAGACTAGTTCCGTTGAGTCAAGGAAGGCCCTACCCTTATGCTCTCATTGAACTTTAGTTACTTATTTAAAGGCTCTGTCTCCACTAGAGTCACATGAGAGGTTAGGGCTGCAGCCTGAAACCTTGAATGAAAACACTCCAGTTCACAGCAATAGGTAAGTCTATAAAAACAAAACCAAAAAATCGATATTGCCAGGGGCTGAGGGGAGGAAAAAATGGAAGGGTCTTCTTAATGGGGTACTGGATTTTATTTTGAGGTGATGGACATATTTAGGAATTGGAGGTAGTAGTTGTACTAAAACACTGTAAGTGTACTAACTGCTACTGAATTTCTTCCTTTAAAATGCTTAGTTTTATATTATATGAACTTTACCTCAATGAAAATGAAAGAAAAAAAAGCAAAAGATATCAGAAAAAGAGAAAAAATATGCTTCCACAGTGAGTCCCAGTACCTAAGACAGTTTTTCTATATTATTGTAAAGGTTAGAGAAGAAATATCAATCATCTCTTGCCATGATAATTCTGTGTAATAGCCATACTAGAATTCCAGGGTATTCAGCCATGAGCATTCATTTCCAGCTCATGTATCCAATTCTGAGCCAGCTTCACTGAGAGCTACTGGTTGTGCCCAGGTCTGTTCCATGTACCCCTTGGCCTCCTCAGATGAGCACACAGAAGAACTTGCTACTGCACCGTGTTCTCACAAAGGCCACAAACTTCACATGCACGTTTGAAGCCTTTGCTCAAATTTCGTCCTTTGACTTCCCACTGGCAAGTCAAATGGCAGAGCCTAGCTGTCAACAGAGATCTCTAAAGGAAAGAACTGTAAAGTCACACACATATTGAAGGGCACAGATGGATGAAGAACAGAATAATTGATAGATACAAGAAAAATACTGTAATTCACAGTGAGTTAGCAATAACAATCTAGTCTACCAAGAGAGAATATGTGATTGGCCTTTTGGGTATTAAATAGCCATGGTAGAATTACATAGTTGGAGTAGGGGTGGTGTCATATTTCCTTAATATACACAAGGCTGTCAGGGTCCGTCTTCTAGATGAGGATCTGAGAAGTAGCTGTGAGCTTGATGGAGACCCTGGAAAGTACTGTGGACCCTCAAGTTATGACTGGCCTAACATATGAACAACTTGGGTTATGACCAGAATTTTAGTTTTAACTTACCAACAAAATCTTGAGTAATGACCTAAATGCCAGTCTCTTGTGCTTCCAAATGGTCTCAGATACAGATTGAACCCTTAAAGAGTTCTGGAAGGAGCATGACAAATCCTTTCCCATGTGAGGTTAATTTAAAAATCCTGGGCCAATGTCTAAGGACACTGATATCTGCCTGTCTACAGGAGAGAGACTTTGAAGGCTGTGTAGAGGACTCTGAACCTTCAATTGACCAACCTGAGTTACAACCAGCCCTCTCAAATGAATTGAGTTCATAAGTCAAGGGTCCACTGTCCATACTGCAACCCATGGAAAATCAGAAATGATACAAAATCTGTCTCTTTACACAGGATCCCCAGAGGATTTTTCTGTGGGCCCAGTTACACATGCACACACACACATGCAGCTACACAGATACCTATACTGTTCATCACCAGGGTAGAAGTACTTACTGTGTAGACAGTGGAGAAAGACTATCTGGAGTAGCAAGGGTCTTACACAATTTACAAATTGCTACTGTTACTTTTTTTTAAGTCAGTTATTATATTCCTGGTCTTGAAAAAGAATTGCAGCTGCAGCTATGAAGAGATGGAAGTCTGAATCGCAAGAGCATCAATCTATAGAATGTCATGAAATTAAGTATCAGCAGTTTGATTGATAAGCAGGCAAACTGGACACATCCTTTATTAGGTTTCAGTCTCCTCCGACATAATCTCATAAGAGACCCATAGGCCAATATTAGATTAGGTTTAGGCACATCATCATCTTGTAGTTCCATCTGCTCTTCTTATGCTCTATGTGTGATTCTTAAAATCAATTGTCTAAACAGTCACATTTTGATATTTCCAAAGCTAAAGTACAGTCACCCAAGGTTTGTGCATTTGAGACAGAATTAAGGGAATGAGCTTGGAATTAGACAGAGGCTCAACCTTGGCTTTGCTTTTACCAGCTCAATGACCTTGCTCAAGTTATTTATTTCTCATTTGTAAAATACATACAATAATACCAGCTCTTGGGGTTGTTATAAGAAGAGGCCTCTTCACCCAGTAATGACAATGAGTGATGGAAAGATGCCTGGAACGCTAAACAGAGAATGCGGTTCTAGTAATGTAGATGAGTCACAGAATGTGTGATAGAGCTAGAAAGTGCAAAGAAGCACAGCCAGGGGTCAAGTTGGGGATGGAGGGACCACAGCTTCCCTGGCCTTCAAGAACCTACAGAGGCAATCTGCTTCGATTACATGCACCTCCACTGGTGGAAAAACTTCAAGAATTTTAGACTTCTTCTTTTGATATTCTCATAAAACATTGTATAGCCTTCTGGCCTTTCATGACTGTTGTCAAACTCTGATAAGTGTTTTTCTACTATGTGCAGGTTTCTCTAAACAGCCTAGCACATCTCTAGGCATTCACTACAAGGGTGAAGTGAAGGTTAGTCTGATAGTTATACCATCTCTCAAGCATGCTCAGTCTTTGGATTGTTTGAAATCAATGTCAAGAACAGGAAAAGAATTTATTAAACTGTAAAATGGACCAAGAAAGGAATCATGTCTTTCTTATTCATTACTATATCCACATACCTAGCAGTGTGATTGGTATAAGATCAGTAAGTAATAAATACATGTGTAGTAGATAAAAAATAAATAATTGTTCAAATTGGCTCAATGTATGGTAATTATTCATTAGGAAAATAATCAGTGAACAGGATTTAACTGTCTTCTCAATTCTTTCCATTTAAAAAACTATCACTATTGAACATTTACTCTAAATGCTGGCACTATTTTAAACACTTTCAATAGCCATTAATTAAGCCTTAGGAGATAGTTATTCCAATTTTTAAATTAATTTTATTGGTACATTTTAGGTACACAATATAATGACATTCATCATTGGAAATTTACACCTTTACATAATCTCTCTTGTTTCTTATTTTTTCCCCATTCCCCTGCCCTCCCTTCAACCCGTCCATCCCTCCCTCTTTAAATACTTGATTTTTTTTTTTTTTTGGTACCAGGGATTGAACTTGGGTCCTTGTGCTTAGCGAGGCAGGCGCCGGAACCACTGAGCTAAATCCCCGGTGATCCCTCCCTCTTTACAAAGACTATGTTTCCATTTTTTCATTTTCTCATATCAATTACATTCTCTTCTTTCCTTTCCTGCCCCTCCCACTTCGCCTTCCCCTTTGCCCCTTTTCTTCCTATTTCATATTATCTATTATACCTTTTAGTCCTTATTTACACTTTCAGTTTCTCACATTAGAGAAACTATTTGGTATTTACACATGTGTGTCCTATTTATTTCACTTAAGAGTATCGCCTCAATGTCCATCCATTTAGCTATAAAAGTCTCTAATTTCTCATTTTTTATGGCTGAGTAGTACTCCATTTTATTTTTTAAAACCCCACATTTTCTTTATCCAGCCTCCAGTTGATGGGCAATTGGGCTGCTTCCAAGTTTTAGCCATTACAGATTGTACTGCTATGAACATGGGTGCACATGTATCACTGTGGTATGATTCTTGTAATTCTTTGGAGAAGATACCCAGCAGGGGAATAGCTGGGTCAAATGGGACTTCCAGTCCTAGTTCTTTGAGGTATCTCCATACTGATTTCCACAGTGGTTGCACCGGTCTACACTCCCACCAGCAGTGGAGCAGTGTTCCTCTTTCCCTACAGCCTGCAAGCATTTGTTATTGGTTGATTTCATGATAGCAGCCATTCTTTCTCAGGTGAGGTGGAATCTCAGTGTTGTTTTCATTTGCATCTCTCAATTGACCAGTGATGTTGAACACTTTTTCATCTGTTTATTTGCCATTTCTACTTCTTTGTCTGAGAAATGTCTGTTCATTTCAGATGCCCATTTTTGGATTGGGTCTTTAAATTTGGGAGGTCTGATTTTGTTAAGTTCTTTATAAATTGTAGATAGTAGACCTTTGAGGGGCAGCAGGTGAAAATTTTTTCCCACATTGTGGGTTATCTCTTCACACTGTTGGTGGTTTCTCTTGCTGTGCAGAAGCTTTTTAGTAAGAAAAGATTCCACTTGTTGATTGTGCTAGTTTAAGAGCAACTGAGGATTTGTTCAAAAAATCTTTTCCTATACAAATGTCTTCAAGAATTCTACCTAACCTGTCTTCCCGCTGGTTCAGTGTTTCTGTTTTAATATTTAGATCTTTAATACATTTTGATTTTAGTTTAGTGCATGGTGAGAGACATAGGTCTAGTTTTAATCCTTGGCGAGTTAAAACCTAATTTTTCCAGCACCATTTATTAAAGAGGCCACCTTTCCTCCAGTGAGGATGGTTGGCTCCTTTTTTGAAGAGGAGGTGGCTGAGTGTGTCTGGAGTTGTTTCTGCATCTTCTAATCTGTCCCACTGGTCCTCAGGTCTGTTTCTTTGCCAGTACCATGCTGTTTTTGTCACAGTAGCTTTGTAGTATAGGAATTCCAATTTTTATAGTTGACAAATGCAAGGCTCAGGATGGGTAAGCAACTTCTCCAAGTTAATAGACAGCAAGTAGAAAGCAGAGCTGGAATTCTGAACCAGTAGTCTCCTCCGCTGTCTGAGTTCTCTATGGCATAGGAGGTGGAACATTCCAGAAACTTGATATATTTTGCTAATAATTGTATTTGCTGGACTTCTTCCAGTTTCTTCTAGCAGCTGATGAAGGAATGAATTCATCCACTTTTTCCATGACTGCCTTTTAAGCTTGAGTATATGAAGACAGAGGAAGTGAGACCAGGCCTCAGTAGGTTCTTAAAGTCAGAGAGCCCAAGGATGTAGGAATTGATAGACTACATGCAGCAGGGCCATGAGTCTAATGGCCTGTAGGACAGTGGTTATCAGCTTTGACTGCACACTGGAATCAGCTAGAGCTTTTACAAGTACCAATGTCCAGAGCCAATGAAAGCAGAGTCCACCGTGGTGACACCTGGGTTTCGGAATGTTTTAAAGTTCCCAAGATTATTCCAGTATACAACGGAGTACCAGAAGCGTGCTTAAAAACAGCCCTACCATACTGTCAGCCACTCTGCCAGTGACGGGATGACAGTTGAGGGGACAGACACACGGAAGAGGGAAATGAGAGCAGAAGTGAAAGGGCAGCTACAGCCAAAGAGGACCTTTTGAGAGCTTGTTACCTGCTTGATCTCCCCAGCAAGTCCTGGTAGTGTCTTAAGTAACTCTGACCCTTGGGCTCCCCAACTAACTCATTCAAATTACACAGTAACATAGTTTTTGGTAGAGCATTATGGTTTTGAAAAATAGATGTAAGACTTGGCCCCTCCACAATGTCTGCAAATGGCACATTTATTTTTTCAATTTCTGGCTATGAAGTTACAGGCTGTTGATCAGAATTTTGTAATGCTTGACTTAATGGGGGTTTGAGTTGAAGCTATTTGCATATTTGTTTGCTAATGATTATTTTCCTTCACAAAACAAATTTCAAGATAGGAAATTGTGTCAGATATTTTCTTCATACCTAATAGGGATTCATTAATTCCAGCTGAAACTGCAGAGTGATAAAATCTGAGCTTGAGGAAGGCACTCTGAAGTTCTGGCTCTTTTGAAATACTTCATGTTTCTAGATATATTTGGAAAACTAAGCATGTGGCACTTGCTCCTCCCACAGGGTATGAAATCTCCCATCTTATACATGGGTTACATCATGTAAATTTAGAAGTGACAAAGTGATATATAACCTTTCAGAGGCAAAAACCAATTAGTGTTTGTGTGGAGCTGGGCTCTGGGAACAGAATGCGGTGACCTAGTTATCTGTCCAGGAGAAGAAAACTGGGACCCAGGGTTTGGAGCTGTAAAACAGATACATATGGAACTAATCCTTCACACTACCAAAGAGTTCATCAAAGGGTTCCTTTAAATAGAAACCTTGCCTAGTGTACTTTGAAAGCATTTCAATCTCTAAAAATTAAATATAACATAAAATTTCAATGCACACATAGTTTTTCTGGAATAGAACAATTGAGTAAGATGATAGCTCCATGAAACTTGTGTACCTAGGAGGACTGAAGAAGGGAGAGAAGTAAGGGCTCAGGACCAGCTGTTGGTGTGGAGCAGGATGTTTGGACACACACACACAAATTCAGCCCTGTTCATATACCAACCTTGACTTCAGCTTCTTAGCCTTTGTAACATCTTTAATTTCACTCCTGTTCCACCTTCTCCATGCTCTACCCTACTTGTCTGGAGGCAAAATAATTTTCCTTACATAAAACCCAATATTATCTCCATTCAAACCTCAAATAATTCCACATTGCCACTAAAATTGAGTGAAGTTATTTTATCCTGGAGTCTAAACTCATCCACAATACACATTTCCATCCCATGTTCAGGGATTCAGAACAGAAAGTGTGATACTGTCATTCTCCCTCTTCTCCAAAGCATTCTAGTTTTGAGGAACTGTGTGGAACAATTTTTGGAAGACCCTCTGACTGAAAAATTACTACTGGTATTTTATGTGCTAGGCCCAGAATGTTGAACTTCCTACTGTGATTTTTGTCAATCTTACAAAGTACAGAATTATCTTGCACACAATATCCACAGTATCCCTGGTGACGCACACTACAGTCAAACAAGAAGTTCCATTGTTCCTGTAGACACACCATGGTTAACCTACAGACAACCTGTCACCTGGGCCTAACTATTCTTAACTTTGGCTACTCATTCAATCTTGTCAAGATATTTATCTGCCTTCTGCAGTTATTTCAGTCAGCCTAATCACTATATGGTGATGAAGGCTTTTCTGAATCTTTTCCATTCCAACCCATACTTTGCCAAAAGTCAAAATCATTTTTGTTATGTTATGCATTTACATTACTTACTCTTATAATTATGTCTTATTCCATTATCTCATAAATAACTTGAAGACAGAATTTTTCTTTTCTTTTGCTTATTTCAAGTAATTACAACATTTAATTTACAATTTTACTGTATGGGTTTAATATTAACCACATTTTATTTATAATAAATTAGAGAAATCATTAATGGGCCTATGAATACTATGCTTTATATTTATGCAATTTAAATGAATTAAAATGCTAGCATTCACATTTTTTGATGCCTACCCTTCCTGTCATGTTTAAATCTACTCTCATCAAAAAATGATGGATGACTATTCAAACCTTTTCCACCCGCTACCCTCCTGTTATGGCATTAAAAACCCACTTATTTCTTTTTAATAAACAAAAGAATGGAATGTATGTACATGAGACACATGAGGAGAAAAGTCACCGCTGTGTACATTCCGTGTGTGTGTGTGTGTGTGTGTGTGTGTGTGTGTGTTTTAAAGAATTAGTTTGAGAAGGGAAAGAAAAAAATATGAGAAAAGAAGGAATGAATGGGAACAAAGCTTTTTGCAAATAGGGAGGGGTGGAGGGGTGGAATGAAAGGAAGGGGAATGGGGAAGAAAAGAACCAAGATATATCACGTACAGTTACAAATTCCCAATGATGAATGTGATCATAGTGTGCACATAAAATGTACCGGTAATGTTAATTTTTTTAAAAAGAATTGGTTTGAGTTGAGGTAATTAGTAATGGTTTCATTAAAGAAACGGGATGATGGAGATTAGTCCAAGGATAAAAATAACAGAATGAATAAGCATGGAATAATGATTGTGAGCTTACTTATCTTTTTTCCTACTTTCTTTCCTTCCTAAAAAGAATAGTTACCACTTCCAAAATAATCTGTGTTAGTAGTTCTTCCATACACTAAGGACATTTAGATAGACCTGTTTTTGTTTTCTTCTATTCTCTTGGGATATTTGTTTATCCTTGTGTCAACAGTCAATAATTATAATCTTCAATTTTCCTGACACACTTCCAAGATGCTGGTCCATGCTATTCTAACTTCTGGTGTCCCTGTTAAAATATCATCTATCAATCTCTTGTCATTTCTTTTTGTTTTTAAACTACCCTTTCTTACCAGTTTTAGAACTTCTCTTTATCTTTGATATTGTACAGTTGAATTATATTGTCTATAGGTATGAGTTTATTTTGATTTATCTTGTTTGAAATTTGATGAGTTTCCACAATTTGTGTATTTGCATCTTTCACAAATTCTGGATAACCTCAGACATTATTTCTTCTAATACTCCCTTTCCTCACCTACTTAATATCTCTTTATACAGTCTAATTAGATGTCTTTTTAAAGTTAAACTTTTCAGTCTAGTTTCCTTTTTTCTCAATCATGCACACATACACACACATTTTTGTTTTTTATCAATCCACCCTTTATTTATGCTGATTTCTGAATAATTATTTTTCAGCTCTATATTCTAATTCACTTATTCTCTCAGTATCTGAATCTATATGCTGTTGATCCATCACTGCATTCATAATCTGTTTCATTTCTAATTTCTCGTCCATTCTAGAAATTCTATGTTTTTAACAATTTGACTGGGCAGTGTTGAAAAATCTCTTTATTCTACATATTCTATTTGTTTTTATTGTTTAGACACATATTCTATATTCTAATCTCTCTGGTTTTTACATTTATAATGCGTTGTATCTGCTAATTCTTGCTTTCAGTGCCTGGCTTTGTAATGCATTTTGAATTTTTGTTTCTCTTGTGAACTCATGTTCCTTGGTCCTTTATCTCTGTTAATTTTTTGTGTCTTGTATTTGGTGTAGGTTTTTTCACAGAGGGGCTTGTTTTTGCTCTTGCTGGTAATACAGGGACACTAACGCCTCAGAAGCACAATAAAACTTCAATTTGCAGTTTTTCATAAAACGTGTACAAATAATTCTGTTTCAAAACTCGCTTGTGTATAGGCTTTTAGATTGCACTTCTTAGAGGCATATTTCATTTCTATTTCTTTTCCTGGTGCTCGTTATGAAATGGGTCAGTAAGCCTTTCCACTTCCCTGTATAGAGTGGCTGTTGTTTTACCTGGTTCACCTAATCCTAGTGTTCTCTCTTGAAGATTTTGGCTTTCTACATGTCTTTTTTATCTGATCCCCCACCTTGCTTGGGCCCATGTTGTGTCTCTCCCGTGTGGCCATTAAAATTCAGGCTTTAGGCCCACAAGAGTCAGTAGGAGAGCTTCACTGCACTAACATCCACCAGGAAAGACCATCTTAACTGATCATTTACCTTTTGTTGGCATCTACATGAGATTGTAAACATTCCACATGCATAAACAACACCTCTCCTTTAAGCTGCTTATCTATAAGAATAAGAACAGTGTCTACTCCATGGCAAGTGCTAAATACATATTGGTAAAGTGAATAGATGAACACAAAAGCTTTCCATAAACATGATGACATTTAATTCCCACAACAGTCTTGTCAAGTGGGCCTCATAGTTTTTTTTATGTTTCAACAAACACTGAAACCCAAATAATTTTGAATAATTTGTGTAGAGAAATATAGTAAGAAAATAAGTTAATAATTGAATCTTGGCCTATCTGGTAGGGTTTGCTCTATATCATGATGTCTCTGAAGACTGAGTTTGGCCAACATATTTGAACTAGCTTAAAGAACCAGGAAGAACCTAAGATTGGGAGTTTAAGGGTACTGAGCAGGGAGCTGCCCGGGGTATTGACAACTTCACACTAAAACTTGGCCAAATCCAGGTGAGTATTGGGCATCTCAGTCTATGGCCAATACAGCCTTTGATTGCTGGGGGAATTTCTTTTCTCACTCTAATTTTGATACTAGCCACTTTTCTTCCTTTTATTCTTCCTCATGATACTGTAATCAGTTCCCTGCACTGATACAGACCCAGCCTGAACACAACAACTCCACATAGCACTCTCACTGACCAGCATGTCACGGGCTAACCCCTCCCTCTGGGTCCTCTTCAATCACATCTCTCAAAAACAGCCCCATTCTTTAACCGTATTTCTAAAAGTAGCAATGGAAAATCAGAACACATGAAAGGATGAACTCCCTCCTTCTAGAAATTTGCCAGTGTAGGGACACTTGAGGGCCAGTTTTGAGGATAATTCTAGTTTAGTTTGATTTCTTTACTACATTAAGGATATTATAAAACTAGGCCTTTTGAAATTTATTCAATAAATGTACTGCCCACTACACTAATCAATTTATAGCTCTTATGCACATTCATTATACATAAGAAAAAATTAAAAACTCTTTTTACTGAAATTTGGGGACCACAAATATCCTGACTTTCTAGTGGTGAGTTTCACAAGTTCTTCACACTGGAAATGAAAAGATACTCTACAGTTTCTAATTCATAAACACAATCTGGAATCAGAATCTTTAACTACTGTTACATGGAGATTAATATTTACAAAGTCAAGAAAACAAAAGATTATTCAAACAGTTTATTTAAGTTGTAACTGACATAGTTTTCAACAAAGCTCAGTGCTTATTGGGGCATCATGTGGTTGTCTGACCCTCACTTTGGCCATGTCTTGTCTTCTAACACAGTGATTCTGATCTTGTCATGTAAGTTCTGTGCCTCTGCTCATATTGGAAAATGTGGAAAGTCAAGTGTTGTTGGCCTAAACTTAAGGGTAGGACAATTTTCTCAGAATATTTATCATCTCTGGGATATGTAACTTTTAATAATACTTGCTGAAAGTCAGCTATCAGACTCATTGAGGATCTGTGCCAGAAAAATGTAAAATCCAAAAGAAGAAGCTATGATCTAAGCTGATGCCATGATGCCTATCAGCTGACTCTGTCTCTTTGATTTAAGCCCATGCCTTCTTGAGGAAGCTATAATTTTTTTTCTAATTAACAAAAGAAGAAAGATACCCTAATGTCATGGAATGTGGAGCTGAAATGGAAATATATAGCTGTGTACTTTGAGGTAAGAATGTGAAAGTACTCATACACCTCATTATGTCCCTGAATGTCATGGAATAGAGAGGGGAAATCAGAGAAGGCTGGGAAGGGTCTTGCAGGAAGTTAAAACTATTTCTACGAAGGTCCCCAAAGACATAACCACCTATAACATTAACACAGCCATTTACATTTTTCTATGAACTCTTTTCCACTCCTTTGGGTGTCATAAAGCACAATAGTACCAGAAAGCACTATGGTGAAATATCCCAACAACTCCCATGCACCCATGTGCACTCAAAAAGTGAAAGGAAGGTTATACATTGGCTACTAATGCCCTGTGTATCTCAGTCTTCTGCTGTCTTACAAACCATCAGAACTGGACATCGTGCTGAAGTGTGGGAGGATTCGAATCTCCCTTCTGCTGGTGTAGACCTCTAGCGACCTTTCCCGTTCATCTTTTCGAGTTGCCTTGCCCTCTAGCACCACCTAGCAGTCTGTTGACTCACCGAGGTGGGGCCTCAGCCTTCCCGGCTGCTGTTCTCTCTGGGTAGAGGCTTGGAGATATCTCCTGGAACAGCCAGGCGTTCAGTCTCCAAGTTGAGGAAGGAGCACACAAAGAAATGTCAGTCCTTTCCTTGACTTTTAAAACCACCCTTAGTTTGAAACAACCTTTCTCCATGAAAAATGTCAAAGAAAGAACATCAGACAAAATATTCTGTTCCAAAGAGTGATAAAAAATGAGAAACTAATGAAAGTGAAGACAGAAGAAGAGCCCGGTGTGTGTAAAATTGCCACCTTTAAAAAAAATTAGGTTTAAGGACCCGAATTTATTGTCACACATAAAAGATTTGCATGAAGAGTGAGCAAGTGACATATTTAGGTTACAACGTAGCCGCATGAGAGGCAGAGTCAGACACAGCCCGCACGGCGGCTATTCTGATGCTGTAATTTCGGTTTCTTTTCTGTCCTTCCCAGTGCTTGTTAGCAACCTAAAAGGGGCTCCTTCCAACCCAAAGGGCAAGGCACAGTGCTTTCTCTTCTCCGTGCATCCTGTAATACTAATTAACTAATTCCCAGCCACACCAATGGAACCTGCAGAGGTTTGCCAGAGGCAAACTGCTAAATAAACGGTGACAGATTCCTCAGCTTTCCACGAGATGAAATGACATATTGGGACAACCAGCGGCCTGACTTTCTAATGATGAGCATTTTATGAGTTTTTCATTCTTGGAAATGAAGAGACACCCTGGCCGTGTCTCCACTCAGGCTCAAAAGGAAGACCAAAACCCACTCTTGGGTACATCAAAGCAAGATTCTGCCTTTGGTGGCTATGTTGGAGCACAGCTGAAAATAAGACTTGGTCCAAAAAATGCTGCTTTGGAGACTGTTTCTGCTCTGGAGAAATGTCTGACAGGACACAGCACAGGGACCAAAGAGAACAACCCATCTAATTAAATCTACACAGATGGCCCCGTGCTCTGCCCACAGCCCGGACTCCCGAGCCCAGCCCTCCCTCCCGACTCCAGTGTTTGTGTTGCCAGTCTCTTGCTAGCATGGCAACTGTTGCTACGTTTGCAGTAATAAGAAGTGGGTGATGCTGGTGTCTCAGTAATGACTCAGATACCAGAGAGTTGATTTCTAAATAGATTTCTGAAGCAGCTCTTACAATTGCACTGCACAGTTTAACAGGTTTAATTTCTTGTATTTTTTTCTCTTCCTTTTAGCATCAGCACATTCCATATTGACTAAATCTAACCCTCCCTCATATAATGTAAAAGTGGCAACATTCTTCCTTTGGCTTGTTAGCATTTGAAACAGGGTATTTGTTATTTAAAAAGATCGCATTTCACAAGTCATTACTTCTTATTATCTCCTTAGAACCTATGAGATTTAATTTTTTTCTTGGTATTTTGGTAATGGCAACTAAGACAACCAGAAAAAAATTGTGGATCCAGGAAGAAAACCAAAGTAGAATGAACAACAGAAATGTCCAACATTAATATTCGTGGTATTAGCTGAGCATTTTCTCTTAACAAATAGATGTTTTAAATGCCTCAATTGCAAACAAGTATGAAAATCTCAGTAGTGGAGATATGTTTACCAACCTACACATCCTTACTCAAGGAGACGGTGGGAAAAAAAAAGGAATCCCTTTTGTTTTTCTGGCCAAAACTTACACATATTTGTCAGTCCATGTTAAACCCGACCCTGTTATGGATGCTAACACAGCCTAGGACCTGTGGGGAAGGCGATGTGAATATCACCGTGCACGCTGACACCAATGTTCACCTGCCCAGAGACTGAAAGAAGATGTATTGTGTGCTTTAATCATTTACTGTGTTCTGGACATTACAGTGTGTGTTTTTGTGTGCCAGTCATAACACTGACTTATCACAACTCTTCTACAAGCTAAGAGTTATTTATCAGTATTCTGCAAATGAGAGAGCTGAAGCACAGAAAGGATAAATGACTTGCCCGAGGCTTTGCACCTAGTAAACAGCAGGGCCAAGACTTGAGCCTGGATCAGCCTGATTCCAAAGCCTATGATCTTTCTACCACTTGCCGAGCTGTGATAGTGAAAGAGAAGAGAGTTGCTGTCATACTAATCAGCAGTGTGGCATGAGCAAATCCCTTCCTGCCCTGAGCTCCAGGAGCCCCGTCTGTAATGAAGCAGGTCACCTGGCATTGCCTGGGAGCTCCTCAGAAAAGCAGAGTCTCAGGCCCCACACAAGACCTGCAGAATCACAGTCTGCATTTTAACATGATTTGAACAGGTGGCTTGTGATTGTGTGTGAAAATTTAAGTAGCATGGAAACTGCCAGTAGCTGTGTACCCTTTAGCTATAGTTAGGACGTCCCCCATCTCATCGGTTTGTGCATCCGTCTCCTCTGTTTCTGCTTCTGACCCCTTCTCCAGGGTTATCATACCTCTCTCTACCAAATTTCCTTATCGCATCCTGATGCATGACAAAACATTCTGTCTTCCAGAAAAGCTGTATCTATCTTAATTCACTTATCACTTTTTACTTAGTATATCTTCTGTGCTGCTGAAGTTCCTTGAGGCATAGACCCATCCCTGTGAACTTAGTCTGTATCTGCAATACCAACTGAAATAGTATGGTAGACTAAAGAAAATACATTGGAAGGAATGCTGAACAAATCTTTAACTTTTGTACAGAAACCATATTGTGTTCTGAGTACACAATCCCCATATTATCAACTGTGAGTATTTCAAGCCAAACTCTGAGTGTTTTTGTAAATACAGGCCCAAAGAAGCTTGCAAATAGCCCACACTTATAAGAACAGTTTTCAAATTTATTTACCCCTCCACCTTTTTAGCACACAGATATATGAAGGTTTTAATTAAGGCCAAGCTCAGCCCCAAAGCCTCCCCCTGTAAGAAGAGTTGCTGACTACCCTTAGCTGGTTAGATACTCATCATTTTCGTTGGTATGATGTCTTGTGCACTAATCTATGTCAGAGCATAGAGACTATATTGTAATCATCAGTGTATGTGTATTTCAACTGCACACACACACACACACACACACACTCCTTGAGGTCAGGAACTATGTCTTCATTTTTGTATACTTAATTGTTATCACAGTGCTCAGCACATAGTGTGGTAGATGTACTTATATTGAAGGAAGAAATGATTAACTGGATATTTGAGTGAATGAAATCTTCCATTGATGTACATCTTTCTGATCTCAATGTCTCTTTAGTGCTTTAATGAATTCATTTCTTGTCCTCCACATTAGGGTGGTTCATTGACATCAAGAACATGGAGAAGCACAGTTTTACTGGCGTTCTCTACCAATCCTGTGCAGGATTGTGGCAGGAGCCAGTCATCCAGGAATGTGTACTCTGAGATGGAGCCTCCTCTTCCTTTGGGATTAACCAGGTTGAAAATTGCAGCAAAGTTTATTTTCTGTGCTCAATCAGTCATGTACTTGTGCCACAAACATTTACAGAAAGCCTATATTTTGCCAGATGTTTGCTGGGGACTGGAGATGTTAAGAACAGAACATAATATAATCATCTTTTTGCTGTGTGAATCCTTACTATGAAAAATGGACCCCAGATCCATCCACAGTACAATGTACAGTAATGGGCACATGACTGGAGGTCATGTGGACACTGAGGATGGCAGGCAGCACTGACAGGTGAGCACAGGGTCTGTGGACTTCTTGCAAGAGGGCGTCTTGGCACAGATGTAAAGATGGAGCTAATAACTACAATAACCTACCCATACTGAGTTCTTATTTGGTACCAAGATAACATTTTAAATGTTATCTCATGTAAACCCATAACAATGAGAAAGGTAGCATTATCACTTTCACTATGTTGCAGATGAGAAGGAAATGAGTGCCAAGAAAATAGGGGTTGCATCTGCCTAAGGCATCACTTGAACCTAGCCACTACGGTCCTAGCAGTGGTGAGTCTAGTGCTAAACTCTACAAAAGGACATCAAAAAGGAAAAGCAAAGCAAAGGGAGATCACCAGCAGGCCAGAAGGAAGGCAGACTGCAGCCCAAGGGTAGCTAGCGACTCAGTCTGACAGAGCAGTGGAGTAGCATGTTGAGAGTGAGCTGGGCTGAGACCTGGGTGGGGCAGGTGTGTGGGGAGGCCGGCTTTGCTGCTAACAGAAGTGGCTGCCATCCTGGAAAAGAGCGTGCGTCTTGGAAACAGAGGTGCCTGTTCCAATCTCACTTCTGCCTGCTGAGAATACTGTCGACTTGGGTTTGGTTTCCTAAAATAGGGATCAAGATAACACTGTGCCTGTTTGGTTTTGTTTGTTTGTTTGTTTGTTTTCAAGGACTGAAGGAACACTTAATACCACTTTTGTGTGTCAGTTTGTTTTAAACTAAGGATAAATGTCTCCTAAGTCATAGTTTTTTGTTTGGTTTGGTTTTTTTTTTCCAAAATGAATAAATGCCTCTCTGAAGCTGAGGAAAGAAAGCCTGTGCCTACCGGAAATGCACTCTCGTCCTGAGACTCTCTTCTCCTTGTTATCACTTACTCTCTTTGAAATATAAGACACTCCCTTTTCCTCATTAAGTAGCAGTTTTACCCGTGAATTTCTCACTGCCTGATTGTCACCCTCCACGCTTGATGAGCATTCCTCAGGCAGGTTGCCATTTGGCTTAGTGTAAGGGTTTCTGGATGTTTTGATGGAGCCAAAGAACAGAGTGACAGCAATTGGGGGAAATGACTTTTGAGGATTTCAACTTTTCTCTATTATCTCGGAAAAGAAAACTTGCAGTTAATTGTGAATGTGCTTGCTAAAAGCTAGGCTACTGCTTAAAAATGCAAGTGCTTAAAAGGCTTGAGATAACAAATCTGATGTTACCCAAATGAACATTTTTAATTCTACTTCTAATTCTAAAAATGCTCTTTATTGCTTAGGGCAAGTCTTATGCTCTTTTCTTCAATAATATTTTATCAGGTCAATGTAGAGGAAAATAAATTCTAGGATACTATAATATGTAAAAGTTGATGACAAAACATTGGTAAGATGTGCATTGCTATTTTTGGCATAGCACATTTGCTAAGAAATAAAATGGTTTTGACTCAGAAAAATAAGTTTTCTGGTATTAAGTGATCTGAATTTCAATTTGTAAACAAGTTTTCTGTTGCTTGAGTACTCTGGCTAATTTTTTTAAAGGGTAAACAGTTTTGAAGTTAAAGATTGCTTTAGCACAATGACAATCAATTTCATCTTCAATTTTAAAATCTGGACGGAAGGAGAAAAATTCAGATTATCAAGTTTCTTGAATTTTTTTTTCAGATATATACATACACATGAACTTGAAGAGTATACAAAATTTAAATATGGCTAGAGTTGGAAAATTCGTAGAATTGATCAACTAACACAAATAGGCATTGGGCGACTGTGTTTGGCCCCATCCAGAGAGTGCTAGTGTTCTGATGGCTAATCTTGTGTAAACATTTTTGGCAAATGAAGTGCATTATCTTTTTAAAATCATTCTTGGTATTGTTCATATTTTCTTGAAGAATTAACAATAAAAGATGAGGAAAACAAAATGTGTCATTTCTCCTTAATAATCTAACCCCTTTATTTACTCTTCCATTATTCCTCCATTAGGGTATTCATTCCCCTGGACAACATTTATTAAGCATCTACTGTGTGCCATCTCCTGTAGTTGAGATTAGAAACACAGTGGTGGATTGGACATCTCCACAGACCTAGGGGAATTCATAGTTTAGAGGTCAGAGAAGCAAGCAGGAAGAGAAGGACTGAATCAGGTGTATGGTCCCCTGAAAGCTTGGGAAGGGCCGGGGGAGGCTTCTGAAAGCAATGCTATTTAACCCGAGTCTGGAAAAATGACCAAACCCGCAAAGGAGATAGAAGGAAGAGAGCAGCAAGGATGATGGCAGGGAGCTGGGAATCCACGTTATATAACTGGGGAACAGCAAAGAGTTGGGTGTGACTAGAGCAGAAGAAGGAGATGGAGACTTAAAATGAACAGAAATAGAAATAACTGAAGAACATGGAGACCAGTGAGTTCAGTATCCAAGGAAAATGAAAAGGAACCTCTTTCTTTGCAGTCACTGTGACCCCAAACTCCGCCCAGGCAGTTGGTATGCAGTGACCTGGGTGGGCCTGGATACAGCAACCAGGAGTCCTCCCCAAAATGGCACTGGGGCATGACAGAACTCAGAGTGACCCTGAATATGTGTGGTCTCTACAGCTGGGTTGATTAGAAGGCATCAGCATAAGGACTCGGGTAGATGTGAGGGTAGAAAACCATGTGGCAGTCCGCATGAAACATGAGTGACAGAGATGCTGTGGAGGGAGCTCAGCCTAGAGCCCAGGACTGGCCCTTGATTCTGCCAACCAGGCCACCCTGGGCAGCTGCTCTGGGTACTCAGCTCATCTTGTATTGGTGACCCCACATATAGGATCACGTATTTATGAGTCTGTCTCTTTGCACGGTGAAGAAAGGGAAATAAAAGACCCAGCCCAGTGATAAAAGCAAAAGAAAATAAATTAACTTACTCAAAGATTTCACAGCTTGCAATTTGTTAATCTCTACAGTAAAAGATGGATGATGAATCTGAGATCTACTGAATTAACTGCCTGGCGCCTCAGCCATACGCCTTTGCTTTCCTATCTGCATGGACTCCCACACCGCCCCCATCTGCCTGAGTGCCCAGAATAACGCCCGTCACATGGTGGTTACTCATGAAAAGTGCACTGAATGAAAGAAGGAACGCTTGCCACTGACGGGGTGTTATTGTGCTATTTATACTGCTCTGTCTTCACCGCTGAGAGGTTCACACTATGCTCTTTATAGCCACTGCCTGAAGCACCCCTCCCTTTGCACGGAAAGCTTTCCTCAGGGAGACTCAAAAGTCTGTTGCTCACCCTACATCTCACTTAGATAAACTACTCACCATGGAAAACAATGGATACCTCTTTTCATCTCACCAGTATTTCCCATGACAAGATGCTTGAAGAAGAAAACAAACTCTTAGCTCTCTAAGGTTGTTGCTAGTTTTAGAGTTCTGCCAAAGCCTTTGTTAAAAAATCTAGTTGTTCGAGTCAGCTGAGCAGTAGGTACTGTTTGACGTGAGGTCACAGCAGAGGTGCCTGAGATGAGCAATTGCTTGCAGATGGATACTTTTCCAGTTCATTCACTCAGCCAACACATATTAAGATTTCTAAACTGGGATTGGAAATGCACTGAATCCACACCCCTTTGCTTAATGGAAAACAATTTTAAGAGTACCAAGTGCTCTCATCAGAGTAAGTCCGGGAGAAAGTGGAGACCCAGGGGCTGGGTAGGAGCTGAGACCCGGATGGTGAGGATCTTTGCAGTGGTCCTTTGGTGCACAGGTTTGCACAGTAGGTGTGTCATGTTCAGAGTCCTCCACACTTCCAGAGAATTCTGCATTCTCACGGGAAGTGTAGCTGCTTGTCTTTTCTTCTTTCTTCTTTCTCCTCCTTTCCCTGTTCTAAGCCAAACTTAAGCAAATCTGCATTATCCAGAAGCAGCCAGAGCTCCAATGTGGGAGAGTTACATGTTTAACATCTTGTCACTTGCATAACTGATGGAGTCATCCTTTTTGTTTCAGAATTTCATGTTTAGGGGTTGAAAAGCTAAATTGATGAGCATTACCAGAGAGAAATATTTTTTGAAAAGTAAGTGAAGCTGATGACACATTACTTTACAGCTTAGTGAAATTCAGCAAATCTAATTCTATTATCCTGTCAAAGTTTCACAAAAGGAGACCTGAACACATATTTTAGATGAATCTTTATAGATTTCAGAAGCCACAGCCACATCTGCAAAAATCAGATGCATCTGGCTCTGACAGACCGCTGTTTTACTAAGGGGAGTAAATAATCTTACAACAACTAATTAAGTGAAGTTCTGTTTGGTGACACAGTGCCTGCCTCTCTCTCTCCCTTGGAAAGATTGTCAGGCAGTAAATGACAACCATGGTTTTCATCTCAAAGGCTTTTCAAAGTTTACATACCCAGATTTACCCAAGCACACCAACACAGAAGCTTTTCTTTAGGAATTGTAGAACACAGTCCTGAAGTGCAGATTTTATAGAACATTTAAGGGCAGGTCATTCATGCCCTTGTTTATTTTTATGATCAAGTATGAGATACAGTCTAATAAATGCATTCTGACAAAAATCCCTGGAGCAATTGTTTTAAAGCATTTCCTTGCAACTGTATGTGTTGGTCAGAGGTTCACAAGCTGACAAACTGAAGGGCTTCATGATGTCTTCAGCAATTGGTGTGACTGTATATTTATGCTGAAATAGTCATTTTTTTGTTTGTTTGTTTTTTGGTACCAGGGATCAAACTCAGGACCTTGTGCTTGTGAGGCAGGCGCTGGAACCACTGAGCTAAATCCCGGGCCCTGAAATAGTCATTATTAAGAGGAAGAGTTTAAATATGAGAGGAGTATTGATGGAAAGATTCATTTTAATAGAAATTGCTACTGTTTTTTCTGTTATCAATCATTCACTGAAGGAAGAAATTCTCAATAGAATTTAGAATTTCCTGTATGCTGAGACAGATAGATAGATAGAATCTTACTATATGCTGTATTTTATATATAGCAAGGTACATAGATGTCCATTTTGAAGGTGGGAAAAGGTATATAGATCTCCATTTTGAAGGTAGGAAAAGGTACATAGATCTCCATTTTGAAGGTGGGAAAAAGGTACATAGATCTCCATTTTGAAGGTGGGAAAACTGGCCAAAGCTGTTAGGAAATATGGAAATGTGCCTTTAGGTGAGGAGCAGCAAGCTGAGTTCTGAGCTGACTCCAGTCCACCTAAACCCAAAGCCCATAAGGAATTTCAGGGCAGCATAAGAAATCTAGTTTAGAACTCATGATGAGAACAAGGTTATGGTAAAAATAGGAAATCATGTCTTGAGTTGAACTGTGTCCTCCTAAAACATATGTTGAGGTCCAAAACCTCAGTACTTCAAAATGTGACTATTTAGAAACACAGTTGTTGCAGGTGTAGGAAGTGAACTGGAGCGAATACTGGAGGAGACTGGGCCTTTAATTCAATGTTGCCCATGTCCTTGTGAGAAGAGAGACATCCAGCCGACCACAAGAAGGCAGGGATGGAAGTGATACATCTGTAAACCAAGGACGGTCAAGGATCACCAGCCATTACCAGGAACTAGGAGATGAGGACGCATCAGACGCTTCCTCATGGCCTTCAGAAGGAGCCAAACCTGCTGAGAACCTTAATTTGAAACTTCTGTCCCCTCCCCCCGAACTGTGAGAAAATACATTTCTGTTATTTATAGTTGTCCAGTTCCTAAAACTTTGTTATAGGAGCCCCAGGAAACTGAGTGCTAGAGCTTTGTAGAGCCCAGGAAGCAGGCTTGAGACCAAAGGTGAGGCTGCCACCTTCCATGAACATGGCAGTGAGCTTATATTTTCTTCATCATCTGAGATTTTACAGAACATTCACACCTAACCCAGAATGAGACTTGAATAATTTTTTGTTGGTGCCTCTCAAAAAACAATACCCAATCAAGTAAAGTAATGGTGAAATTTTAACATTTTATAATGCCCCTACCCATTGAAAGACACTGGGAGAAGCTATGATGTTTAAGCGAAGTTTCTCTCATACTTTTGATAGGCCACTGCTCCTACTAAAGGCACAAGCCTAATCAGAGCAGAAGTCAAGAATAAATTGCACATAGTTGAGGTCAGACACAACTCAGGTTGGGCAGGTGGCTGATACAGGATGTAGTCAAACAAAGGGGATTGTGGTTTGAAGGGACAGACACAACACCTGGAGACTAAACAGTGATGGAATAACTAAATGCTAGGTCAAAAAGAAAATGCAAGTAGGTCAAATAATAGGCTTGCTAGAATATAAGGGAAGTCTGAGGTTTTGTCTTCAGAATCCTTGTCCTCCTCTATTGGATCTTTCTTTAGATTGGAGACCATCAGGTGCTAAAAGGCCCACACTTACCCATCTCCACCTAATGACCCCTGGGGCCATTTTCCTGTCCCTTCTTCCCTTGAGAGTCTGACATCTGACTTAGGAGGAGGAACTTGGCCTCCTGGAGAATGTGAATGGAGAGTGTCGGACTGACGACTTTAGGCCTGCTCTAAGTTAAGGAGAGACAGCCCACTTGCTGGTAAAACCATCCTCTGTGGATCTTTGAAATGCACCTGAGGCAAGAATGTGGGTCTGAGAGCAAATCATCCATATATTTGTTGATAATAGCATTCATACATTAATTTTTAAAATCTAGCCATTTATTTTTGTTCTAAAATTTCCATAAACCCGAAAAACACGTTGACTTTTGTTGGGGACCAGTTAGTTCGTGTTGCTGTTCATTCCTTTATACTCTTCTAGTCAGGGGATGAGGAGGGATTTTCTAATTTCCAGACACTTTGCTAAATTCTGAAAATAAAGGTAAATACAAGACATGGTGTTTGACTTAAGATATTTAAGATGATTGTTCAGTCAAAAAGGCATGATCAAATCCACATAATACCATACATTCAGTATTGTAATTAAGAGAGCAAGTCCTCCTACTGTCAGGCTTAATATGTGAGGGAGATGGAGAATGTTTTACTTTTACGAGGCAGAAAGTAACAGGTGATGAGGCTGGTGATGACCCAGACTTGCTGCTGCAGAATGAGGCCGTAGGTTCACACTCCTGTGGGCTTTGGGACCTCAGCAGTAGGTGAAATCATCAACCTTGTTTCACAGGCAGATCATTTCCTAACTTCTGAGAATGGCCTGGCGAGGGGAAGGAGGTGCTGGTGGCAGAAACAATCAGTCATAATATTGTCTGAATCAGATTTTTGTCTCACTATGTTTAAAAGAGGAGTAATGAGTCATGGGGAGTATTACAATGGATTACATAGTATCTACTTCCTATTCAAAGGTGGTGTTTCAATTTCCCTAATCACCAACTCAAACAGTTTATTTCTCCAGTAGTAGTTAATGGATACACCTTTATACAGTCATGCTTTTTCTCCAACTCTTATTATGACAAGTTAAGGTGGCTTGCTGCTAAAACTGCTCAGTGTCAGAATAGTCTGCAGAGATACAATGTTCTCTATTGCCAGGTCCCCAAAATTACCAGCAACTGTTAAGCACACATCAGACAATATTTTCTTGAGCAAGTCCTTCCACTGTCAGGCTCTCCAGATGTGACAGAAGTGTAAAAGAAATATTTACAGCATGTGTTCCCATGAGCACAATTACAAGGAAACACTGATGACATTTCAAAGCAAAACAAAACCATCATTGTCTGCAGCTCTGTTAATGGAGATTATTTACAGCTTGCCCCCTCTTTTGGCAGGTGCTATTCATTATGTGTCACGGGACTCATTCTCAACACCTGTGGGCACTTCCTGTGTCCAATATATCTGTGGGGGTAATTCTTTTAAAGAAGGTTAATAACATTAATCCCATTTTACAGATGGGAATAAATGACAATTGGTTTATCATATTTTCTCAGGTCAGGTAGTAAATCAATGACTCGTTAACATTCATTAGAATTTTACCTTTATCCAATTTCTTACTATATCCCTTCCCTAGAGCACTTAATTAGCAACCAACATTTTCTGGCATTCACTCCTTAGTGATGTGTATGACAAACTGATGAACCCATACATAGCAAGGCACTGAGCAATCGGCACAAGGCCTCCACATGAAGTGGTTAGTGGATATATCAGTTAATATCAAATATCAAATACACACATAATATATATATATATATATATATATATAAAGAGATGTATGAAGGAATTACTAAGTAGGCGCCTAATGGCTGCCTGTGCAGGCAGGGGTGGGAGAATCCAAAATGGCCGTCTGTGCACTAGAAAGATGGAGGATCCAGTTGAAAGTCAAGTCCTTTAACTCACTGCAGATCTGAGTGCAATTCTGTGTCAGAAAGCTGGAAGGTCTACATTGGAAGGCTGAAGGGTCTGCCCCAGAAGCTTGAAGGACCTGGAGATGAATGTCCAAAGACAGTAGCACAGGCTGGAGTTCCTCCAAAGAAGCAAAAAAGGACTTTCTTCTTCTTTCCCTTCTTATTCCATCCAGGCTACAAGCCTATTGGTTGGTACCATGGAGGTCCATCCAAGGTGAGTCTTCCCTTCTCAGTTTGTGGCCCACATGTCAATCACCCACACACCCACATACACTCAAAACTATGTTCCACTAATGTGCTAGGCATTTCTTAATTCATTCAAGTTAACACATCACAGTTAGATATCATTGTGGGTCAGCTGAGCCAGGCTGTACAAAGTAGTTTAGAGGTAATCATTCACAACAGCCATTAGGAAAAATTGAAAGTTCTATGAGTAGGCCCTGTGGTGATTGATATGTATGATTGGCCTGCTAGGGACAGCTCACAGTGGCAAACTCAATAGGCCTCATTTCAAAGATAAGGAAACAGGCTTAAAAAGTGGCTCAGAAAGGAATACAGCTACCAAAACAAGCAGAAAATGATTAACAACTAGGTCATCTAAAGCCAGATTTCATGGTTTCAATCACAAAGCCAGTGGTTCTCAAAATTTAGAAGTCATCCTAATCATACAAAAAACCTCTTAAAGAATGAATTGCTGGACACATCAAGAGTTTCTAACATGGTAGGCGTGATGTAAGGTGGAAATTCTGCATTTCCAATGAGCTTCTAAGAGATGCTGAGGCTGGCTTAGGCACCACATGGACCAGGCAACTGGTTACTTAGTGTAATCCTCTGTGGCTAGTTGCCACAGCTTTTGAGCAAGTGAGGATCTGGCCTTTGAAGAGAAGAATCTTGCAGCTCTGTTTATGGTACAGAGTACAGAGCACTCGTGGCAGATTAGGAAGTGCTGAGCAAGTGGAACTAGAGAGATGATAATAGATCTTGGGAAATATGGGCCCAGCAGAGTAGCCAGAGAGCCCAATGATGCATTGAGGTAAGAGGTGCGGTCAGATGTGGCAGTCTGCTCTTTGTCCTGGGTAGCATTATTAGGCCATTAAGAGAAAATTTAGATGAATTTTACCTTCTTGCGTATTTCCATTTCTTGTTCCCATACAGCCTCCTACCTTTCTCTCCCTTTATTTATTGTTGATTTAGGAGATTTCTGTAGCATTTTCCTTCATCCTCTTTTCCTATAGGGACTAATACATCTAATAGGCAACTAGAGAATTGCTTTGGGGGGTACTGTTCTTATCTCACGGAACTCTGATTCTCCCACTGCCCCAAAACACCTTCTAGTTAGGTCAACTGCACAGCTTACTCTCTGCACAAGGGTCTTGGTGGATTCAAGTATTCCCAAGTTTCTGGTTTCTGTGTTTTACCTGACATCTATCCCAGGAACATGTTGTCAATGGCAGAGGCTTTGTCATCTTCCATAATAACTGGTTTCTAAAATAATAATATCAGTATTTTTAAGTTTAAAATTATTGTATCAGTGTTTTGGTCTTAGACTTTGCCTCATGACATTTCTTTTCCATATGTAAAGAGTTCATTTTAAATTTAAAAGAGTTCATTATTTACAAATATACACCCTTGGTGAATATATAGTCTTCAATGTTAAACTAATTGTAAGTACAATTTTTAAAAGTGTTTAAATTATTTTTAATAATATGAAAGCTAGGGTAATAGGCAAGAAAATGTCTAAGAATCTCTTTACAAAGTAAATATTTACAAAATAATCCCATACAATATATCTTTAAAAGAAAATTACATTTTGTACATGGGATTTTCCTAATGTGAGATTTCTATAATGAGAATATGTCATGGCATGGCTAAGTTAAATCAAAGGTTAATGTTTATATTGTTTATCATTTTGTCTTGATATATGAAATTTTTATTTGTGCCTTGATTACAAATGATCCTTCATTTTAAAAAAGTGACTGAACTAGAATCTTTGATGGGAGATTTTAAATGTATAACCTTTAAATATACTTACAGAATTTAAGTGACCTTGCTTTCTACTTTTCTGAAAATTTGAGGCTATCTCTCATCCTTCATAATCTCTCTATAATTTATGAATCCTCATCTCTTTACCTTTAGATAAAGTATGCTTCTCCTTTCTCCCAGAAAGGGTTACATTTGCTCTATTCATGCATCCATCCATCCATGTCTTTATCACCTCCACCTCTTGCTCTTCCTACCTAAGACTTTTCCTTTTCTCTTTGACCTCCACTCTTGCCCCTTTCCTCTGGCCCTGAAACTTAAGTCTCATGACTTCAAGACATGAAAAACAAAAGTCGTCTTTAAATAGCAACTTTGTTATTCTGTTTCCATTTAAGACACTAGTATCAAGGAGAAGGAAAAAGGAAGGGAGGCGTGGGGCATATGATGAAGTACCTGAGTCTTGCTCCACTTGGCAGCAATAAAGAAGGCAGTCCCCTCTGAGTTGTAACATGTCTATGTAGCTGGAGTTGGGGATACTTGGAGACAGGCTAAGAGCAGGCAGAGAAGCCCCTTACTAAACTTTGACCTGGACATTGCAAGTGGAGCTGATCCACCTTGGAGTGGTCTCCTTTGGGCTTTTGTCTGTTCAGTGGTGAGCGATAGTAACAAAAGAGCAGAGGTAAAGAGAAGATCAAAGAGTCTCAGGCGTTCCATAGCAGTGCATGGGTCCTACGCTTGGAAGCACAGATCTATCTTCTCTGTGTTCTGCCTTCCCTGACCCAACAGACTGTCCTGACAGATATCTCCCTTTGGGCTACCAGTTCAACCCTGAGCTCCAGTGGCAGACAGTGTTAGATGATGTCCTCTCTCCATCCTCTGAAGGGTTTGCAGAGGTGAAGTTTGGATATGCATTGAGATTGTGTAGAGTAACAGCTAAGAGTCAGCTATCATAGTCGGACTGGCTGGATCACATTCTGGCACTGCCTTTTCATTTTTCCAAGCTAATTTACCCCTTTCTATTCATTTCCTCATCTATAAAATGAGGAATAGGTAAGAAAAATTATGCTTTTTTCATGATTATTGCAAGAATTGATTGAATCTATGTCATTCACTTAAAACAATATCTGGCACATGGTTACTACTCAATACATGTTAGCTATATTCTAGTACAATAAATCCTTATCATATATACACACATGTATATATGTGTGTGTGTATATATATATCCTAAATTAAATTAAATATTGCTATTTCCATAAATCCATTTCATTTCCTTTCTTTCTTCCTATGTCTAGCAAATGATCACTAAAAATTCACTGTATTCCCGACACAGGGACATAGTAATCAGCAAGATGGACCTAGTCCCTGTCTTCTGAGTTAGTGAACAGACCATTTCAGCAAAGCATGATAAATTTTATGACAAGAGAGGCAGAGACTCTGATGAATGATTATATGTTAAATAAATGGGTGAGTGAATATTTCTAGTTATTTCTACTTAACTGTTAAGTGTTTGATCCCTGAGAGTAACTTGAAATTTCTCTAAAACCTATGCTAGTCTACTCATAATGCCATTTCTACTGTGAAGTGTAAATTCTCCAAGGCCTGGAGTAATTCTGAGTCCACATCCAACTGTTGTTAATCTTCTAAGCAGGTCGCTGAGCTCCAGATAGAGCAACAGAAATCCAAACAAAGGAGATGTGTATATCAAGTCCCTCCAATGACTGCTAGTAGGAAATGATTATTACAGGCCGTATTTCTTACTCACCTCACTTTCCCAAAACCTCATTCTGAGATTCACTGGCTAGATACTGTTCATTTGTAAAAAATGTGGTTTGGGCTTTACTGGAAACTGCACAAGCCAGATGCAGTATTCAGGCCCATGGTGAATCAGGGCTATAAATAGAAGGCTGCAGACTCAGGGGCTTCAAACAGAGACATTTAGGGCAGCTTTGCTCTTGGAGCTGCAGCCCACAATTGCTAAGAGTCAGATCCCAAGGAGGCAGCTGCTGCAAATGTGCATAAATAGAGGAAGCAGAGGGGAATGCCTAGCATTCCTATGGGAACCTGTGGCAGCTCGGATGACCCAAGTCCGCTGATACAACCTCCTTTCAGCTCAGCGTCTCACATTGAAAGGTAGACCAAGAGGTAGACTTCCAGAGTAGAGCTGGGGGAACATTTGTAGTATGAGTTGCATAATTAAGTTCCTCCTACACAATATAGCAGACTGAATCTTGAGAGGTTTTTACACTTTTTAAAACAAAGGAAATTTGTCTTTTTTCCCATATATTCCAGACTGGTTGTTTTTGCTAGTATCTAAAATGTATGTGTGTACGCATGCGTGTGTGCACACATACATGTGTATAATATTCAAGGAAGGAATTCCAGGCAATGTTATTCTTTTTCTGAATGGAATATTGATTGTGTGACTCAAATCTAGATTAAAATTAATGGTTTTTCTTAGGTTCAAAATTTGTTGTCTTTTTACCTTAGCCCCTGGCTTTAGTGGAAACTTTGCACAGGGAATTGAAGACTAGACTGTGAACACAGAAAATCCAGCACTGCATGATCCAAAGTTTCTATAGGTTCATGACCAGAGGCCTGAATTTCTAACTGCAAGCCCAATTATCCACTAGAAATTGAAAATCCAAATTGCTAATGAGAGGGAAGAACTGCATGTATTCAGTGCAGTTTTCTGTAATATGGTGACACCATTGAGCAGTAAAACAGTGAGCCACAGTACGGTCCCTGTCTGATCTTTCTCTTCCTTCTTAAGAACCAGATGACTTTAGGTAAATTGCCTGACCTGTCTGCCCTTCAGTTTCCTCCTGGAAAAAGAAGATGACACGAAACTTACATGCCTTGGGGAAGATTAAATAAGGAATTGTATGCAAAATGTCATCCTTAATGGTTTCAAAAATGGTTTTATAGACATCATCCCAATTGATATTTTTATGAATCTTATCAAGGAGCAAAGGCATGTATCATCAAATTGTGGGTGTGATATTTGTGGGGTTTTGATATGGTAAAAGTCACATATTGAGGAGAATGGGGCAATTAGACTAAGCCACAATTCCAAAGGCATGGTTGTATGTGTAGTTCTTGTTTTACTAAACAGAGAAGTGCTTTCACAAGGAACTGGCCTTTGACGACAAGGTACCTGGGGCCAGCCACTGTCAAGTAGTTTTGGTGGCAGTGCCCACAAAGGCTGTAGTAAATTAATCTAGACTATAAGTTTTCAAAACACTCTGACTGTTGGATCTTCTAACAGTCTGATCTTTGCCCCTTCATCTGCTTATGCAAACATTCAGAGGGCTGCTTCTGGGAGAGTGCCCTGGACTTGGCTCTTTCTACAGCAATGTACAGCCCTGACATTGCATGGGCTGCAGGGCTCTTCGTAGTCCCACTGGCTGTAGCTAGGCCTGGGTAGGGCCAGTAGTGACTCACTGTGGGAAATCCACACAACCCTTTCTTATTCAGAAATTGGTAGGAAAATGATTTTGCAAAAGCCCGCATAATTAATCTTCTAGTATGAAAATCATGAAAGATTTTCCATCTCAGTTCTGGGGTTTGGAGCATTCTTTATTCCTTTATTGAGCAAATATTCATCTGAGGCATCCACTTCTGGGCCCTGCAGATACAGCAGCAAATAAAACAAAATGATTGCTTTCCTTGTGGAGCTTTTATTCTAGTATGGGAAAGGAGTGTTGTAAATTTTTTAATAAATTATACAGCACTGGGGAGGTAGTTCAGTGGTAGAATGCTTGCCTTACAAGCTTAAGACCTGGTTTTGATATGCAGTACTATTGGAAAAGTGGATAGATAGATAGATAGATAAATAGAGAGATGAGATGAAATGAGATGAGATAGCATGGGTTGAGGTTAAAGAGTACAAAACAAGATGTGATTTGTAATGTAAGTAAGATGGTCCAGAAGGCCTCACTCAGAGGGTACAATAGATAATGTGAAATAGAAAGAAAACATTCAAAGGGGAAGGGGAAATGGGAGGGGTAAGGGGGAAAAAAAGAAGATAACGTTTGAGCAAACATGTGAACAAGAGAACCACAGGCCTCTGGGGGAGAGTGAGCCACATTGTAGGAACAGAAGTACAAATTCCCTGAGGTGGAATCATGTCTGTGGATTCAGAGAATACAGCTAAGACCAAGATGGAATGAGAAGATCATGGGGGAAGAGGAGATGGAGTAGAGAAGAGAAAGAGCCCAATCATGAAGGAAGCAGGGCTCTGGGCAGGGCATGGGTGTCCAGACCCCGACATGCTTGCCCCTACCCAAGTGACTTGAGCAGGCTCCTTTTTAGAAGGATCACTCTGGCTCCTCCGCACCTGTGAGGATAGGCAAGCAATTAATTTGCTCTTTTAAACCTACTTTCTATGCATTCGATTTTCTAGCCAGTATGTTATTTAGCACAGACTATGAGCTAAATGCTAGGTGAGGCAAAGACATAGAGAAGCGATGATAAAACCATATGATTTGAAAAAAAAAGAAAACAAAATGAAAGAGGGCACCTAACCAAGTATTGTGGAGGAGAGAAATCAAGTCCTGAATGATGAGTAGATTATCCAGTGGAGAAGAAGGAATCAATACTACACATAGAAATAATAATTATAATGAGAACAATAAAAACAACAATAATAAACTGGCTGACATTTATTGAGTACCTATGTGTTATGAATTTTTAGGTACTTGGCATGTATATCATCCCATAAAATCCACACAGAAAGAGGTACTCATGATGTCCCCTGGTACAGAAGAGGAACATGGATCCTGGGTAGGCAAGGCAAGCATCTCAAAGGCAACAGGTAGAGCATGGAGGCCTTATGACTGGAAACTTGGCTCTGTGTGAGCAAGTCCCCGTATTCCCAACCTTCCCAGAGCACTGGAGCTGAGAAATCAGGCTGGAGAAATGAGCAGGAGCTCAACCTAAGCAAGTATGTAAGTGCTATGCCAGGCCCAAATGGCAGGGCTACAGCACAGATAAATAACACAACAAGGCTGCTGTTGTGCAAGAGTGTCCTCCTGTATGTCACATGCAAGGCTGAATAAATACCAATATAGAAGGATCTCGGAGGTCTAGCTGTACAGAAACCAACAGAGCACATCTTAGCATCCACCCACACTCCTGCCACATGGACTGCAGGAGCAGTGGTCTGCTCAGCAGGAAACATTAAGCTCTGGGTTGTCCTGGTGTCCAAAGATGCATCAGAGCAAACATTCACAGTACAGCAGGCTGGGAGGCCCTGGTACCCACAGGACAGGAGCTTTCTGCAGAACAAGGTGCCCTAGCAACGTAATTCTGTTTTGTTATTCAGAGTCTGACAGCAAAGAATACACAGCGGAGGGAAGGAAAGCTTTGGTGCTGTGGGATGAAGCAAAGGTCCCAGAGGTTTGGTACACATTCGCTTAAAACAAAAACTAAAAACAAAAACAAACAACCAAAAATATGCTTGTAATTTTGTAGCTTCCTTAGGGTGTTTCAAAAGGTTTCTGAAGATCAATGTTCTGCATGTTCAAAGAGTTTAGGGAGTTTTAAAACCTTCCCATTCAGACTGGCCTGTCGTAAAGAACAAAGGAACATGGAATTTCTTGCAGGGATCTAAACTCACACAAAAGAGCCCAGAGATCTAAAGTCAACAAAGATGGCTTTTGAATGTTCCTCAATCCGAAAGGGGGAAAGAATATGTATTGCTCCGTAGGCTTCTATCTAGTTGCTGGTTTTATCTTCTGTCAATAAAATTGGTTTTTTGATATTTGTTTATGCAACCACCCAGTGGCAGTAAGTATAGAGAAGAGGTTAAGAGCTTGGGCTTACATGGAATTGAGTTCAAGTTCCAGATTTACTCCTTATAAACTATGTAACATTGGGCAAGCTAGTTGAGCTCTCCAGATATTAAATTTCTCATGTATCAGATGAAAATGAAAGTCTTGCCATCTTCAAAGGGTTGTAAAGAGAGTTAAATGTGAATACAACTTGTACACATCAATTATTTGGTAAATAATAAAGAAACTGTCTTTCTTCGGGGGCCAGGGATGTAGCTCAGTGGCACCGCACCTGGCTCGCAAGCACAAGGTCCTGAGTTTGATGCCTGGTACACCAAAAAAAAAAAGAAAAAAAGAAAGAAACTGTATTTTTAGCCAATATCTCACACACTTTAGTCTTTAACATTCTGTTTTGTTGAGAAACCATGAAAATGAAAGATAAGTATATATCCTTCTTTGACTGAAATTGCATTGTTTAGCCCAAAAGTGGAAGGCAGCTTAGAAGAGCAACGTGTATAGGATTTATCTGCGTCTCTAAATAACACATTGGTAAACTACGGTCCATGGCCCAAATTCACCTCGCCACCTGTTTTTATAAAGTTTTATTGGAACACGGCCACACTCCTTTGTTTACATATGGCCTGTGTGTGCTTTTACATATGGCCTGTGTGCACTACAATGCAGAGGTTGCAGCAGAGACCATATGCTTCAAAAGCCTAAAATATGTCCTGTTTGGCCCTTTATAGGAAAAGTTTGCTGATCTGTGTTCTAGAAGCCTAGAAGCCCACTTTTTTCCCAGTAGCATGACCCTGGAACTTTATGGATTAGCAAGTCCAATTCCCCTGGGGAAATACAAAGACCGCCTTCAGGTGTGCGTACTGACTTCAGCTGGTGCCAGGTGCTGTGGCGGGCACCAGGCACACAGACTGCGGCAGGCCTCTGCTCATGAAGAGTCCCCAGGTCAGTGGCAGAGATAGATGCTCACAGTTCACTGCCTCATGAGGAGGGTTCTGTGGCTGATTCAGAGAGAACTCAGCTGGGCGCAGTGTTTCCCTTTTCTCCACATAGCCCCATCCATCACAGAAGAGGTGACTCTGAACTGAGGCTCTCCCTGGCCCTTCCTGTGAGCCTTCTCAGAGAAGCACTGGATGGGTAAGGGTGCTCTCATGAGGATCCTTCTCAGATTGCCCTGGCAGTATGCACAGGACAAGATGGAGTGGGACAGGCCAGGAAGAGGAACAGGAAGCCCTCTGCAGAGATCACTGCTGTAACACGTGCCATAGCATCATTACCAACGTTATTATTCCCCGCATGAGGATACAGTTCTGTCTTAAGTGGTGACTGAAGAGATGGAAAGAGGTTGACCAATGATCATGAACTTTACTAGAATGAATCAGAGGTAGATTAACAAAGATAAACATTCATAAATTCGCAACAGAAAACTCACCATTAATGCATGCAATTAATCGCTCATTTGATGTCTGTTTATTGGGTACCTAGCACAGGACAATTAGTTTAAGGCATTAAGGATCGTGACACCATAGTAAATAAGAAAGGCATGTGTAGTTTGTAATAGCTAAGGTTTGGAAACAGCCCAAGTGCCCATCAACTGGAAACTGGATAAAGAAGATGTGTTTTTTTATAAAATGGAGTACTACTCAGCCATAAAGAACGAGAAACTAGAGTCATTTATAGCTAAATGGATGCATATTGAGGCCATACTCTTAAGTGAAATAAATAGGACACACATGTGTAAATACTGAATAGTTTCTCTAGTGTGAGAAACTGAAAGTGTAAATAAGGATGAAAATGATTAAAATGAATAACTGATAATTTAAAATAGGAAAAGGTCCAAAGGTGGAGGGGTGGTGGGAGAGGAAGGGGAAAGGAAAGAAGGGAAAGGAAAAATTATGAGAAAGAAAAAAAATGGAAACAAAGTTTATGTAAATAGGGAAGGATGGAGGGGTGAAGGGTGCATAGGTAATGGGGAAAAAATAAGAACCAAGATACATCATGTTCTGGTACAAGCACCCAGCAAGAAGTGTAAATGCATTGTTTACCTAAAATGTACCAATTAATATATAAATAAAAAAAAGAAAGGCATGTGTATCCCAGCTCTCACGCTGCGTATCTTCCAGGCAGATGAGGCAGCGCACCTTAGTTTGAGTTCTCTCTGAAACACACCCTAAGGCAAGAATCGGAGTGTAAGTGTCTCCTCTGGGATGCAATCTTAGGAAGCGCAGGAGGGTAATGAAGGAAGGAGTGTAAACGTGAGATGTGTGTTGAAACACCTCTGTGGCCAACCGAGTCTTAACCTCACTTTTGTGCTCTCAAGTACAGAATGTGCCTGAGAATTTTTCCAGTGTGGAACAGGAAATGGGCGCATTTATCCGCCACGCATCATTTCTGATTGACCAAGAGTCATTCGGTAGGGCAAGAGGGACTGTTAGATTCCGTCTCCTCTTGTGGAGAGACACAGAAGAGCATGAGATTGTACTGAAACCTCTGCAGATGACTTCCCAAGTAGTTCAGGATACACAGGCACCACAATAGATATCTGCTTACATAGGAGACAAGTGATGACTAAATATTCAAGAATCCGAGAAGGTGATGTGTGCTATGCACATAATGAAAACAAGTTGACTGGATAGGGAGTGAAAGGCTGGTACGAACAGCGAACAGCGGGTGAGTGAGGAAAGCAAATCTATAGGACAACCCTGTGGAACACATTCATCCATCGGGGCTGAAAAACAAGCCCAAAGTTCCTTCAGCAGGAACGAAATAGAAGCCCTGGGGTGCACAGGGCGTCAGAGACAGGGCAGTGGCACAGCATGAAGTCTTAGGTGAAGCGAGATAAGGGTCCGAGCGGGCCTTGGAGGATAGGATGGTGGGAGTGGCGGGTGGCACTGCTTCCGTTGGAACCAGAGTGAGAGGAGGAGGGGCTTCCAAGGCAGGTTGGGGCTGCTCTGTAAAGTGCTGGAGCCCAGGTATGGTGAGGAAGAGACTTCTGGGGGGAAGCAACCTGGCATGGAAGCCCTCAGGCCAACCCTGGGAAGAAAAGCATCCATGGAGGGGGAGGTTGAGAGCAGTGGCCCCACAGAGGTCATCAGAGCCACCACCATGGTGATCGTGTGGCCATGCAGAGCAGGGGACCCTGTGGATCCATGTGGGCTGAGGACATCTGCTCAAGAAGGTGCCCGATTCAGGGAAGCTTGAGCATAAGGGTTCTAGAGAGGCCATATGTGAGGTACACAGCCCAGGGCAAAAGCCTGGAGCCTGAACAGGCTGCCCTGCCGAGGGTCACACAGGGGCACAGCTCAGTGCTTAGTGCTGGATCTCAGGGAGGTGAGGACTGCATCCACCTGGAGCTGACTGGGGGGAATAGGCCCAGGGAATCAGAATGCGAGAGGGCAAGGAAGGCATCCTCGTGGGTGTGGGATGTTGGATCCCAATGAAAGGTGTGTATGTGATGTGTGTGTGTGAGATTTGTATATTAATGGGCATCGATAAAATAACTAAACATATTAATGACAATGGGACTTGGTTTACCACTGTCAAACATGAAAAGGGAGAAAATTTGAATGAACCTGATGGTGCTGGGCTTCAATTGGAGATGGGGGTATGGACTCACGATTTGGCAGAGAGAAAAGTCCACAGTGTTATACACGTAGACACACCATGTTCTCTAGCTTTGCTACTCCGTGAAAGGACCTGGAGGCAGCAGCACTTCAACAGCAAGGAGCACATCAAGCTCCCAGATCTTCATTTCTGAATACTACCTTCCACCAAAAGGAAGTCAGGTAGCTGAAGGAACTGCAGATTTCAGGAATGGGACAAGGAATGTACAGAATAGGAAAATAAGCCTGGAATATCTTGTGTCAGGAGGTAAAGAGGTTTGAAGGAAAATGGTCACACATCAAAGGGACAGCTTGAAGGTATTCCAGCCAGCCACCTTGAGATATTTTGAACATCAAAATAAATGAGTAATGTTATAATCCCTTGGACAAAATAGCAAATGTAAGTCCATGTAGATACAAATAAATGAAGAAACTAAAATTTTATTAAGGTACAGGATATTTATATAGTCTTCAAGTACCTCTACACAAAATACTTATTAATTATATGGAGGAAAATGAGTTATTTTATAGTGGAGAAGCCTGTCAGACACCACCTTAATCAAGTAATCAAATTAACAGCACAGTAGTGGTACAAATCAAAATGTAATGGGATACAATGAAAAGAATACAATATCACTTCTGGGATGCTTTCCACCAAGGATGCATACTTTGAATCTTATCGCTAGGAAACTTCAGATAACACCAAATTGAAGGGAATTCTGCAAAATTACTGGCTTGTCAGCTTTAAAGATGTCAAGGTTATGAAATTCTAGTAGAGAGTGAGAAATTGTTCCAGATTGAAAGAGACTGAAGAAACATGACAACTAAATACAATGTGTGATTCTGAATTGGATCATTTTGCTTTAAGGAATATTATTAAGATAATTGGCAAAATTTGAATGAAGCTTGAGGATAGATGGTAAAGTCAAATTCATGTGTCAGATCATGTTGGAGAATGTCTTTGTTTTAGGAATACTATACACTAAAGTACTTTGAAGACGATGAGCATTCAATTGACAACTTATTCTCAAATGGTTCTGGGAAATGAAAAGCTGCATCATTGTTATATAATTTTGTTTCTGCTTGAAATTGTTTCAAAACAAAATTTTTTTTAAAATTGTACTTATACTCTGGCCTTTTAATTTTTTAGGTCTTCCCACGTGCCCTGTCATGTCCTACCCACGGTGTTTTCACTCTTTATTGGCTTTCATTTTCTCTGCACAGCAAGAGAACATCCCTTCTCCTGTGTTGAAATTTCCCGGTGCATGCGCGATACATCTCCATTCATCCCAGATGCTAGGTCCATATGGATCACATGCCTATCCATATCCCTAGTATAGAGCATGGCCCCTGGCAATGAGCTTGGTAACAATCATGAAAGGAGGGAGACAGATAGGCCATAGGAATGCATTTGGAAATCCTGCCTACAGCCAACAGCATCAAGTGGAACAACAGATTTAGATAATGCCTGGCTGGGGTTTGAATTATAGTTGTAAGATCTTAGATAAGACTCAGACTCTCTGAGCTGGGCTTTCTTCATGTAGAAAATGGGTTGTTAGGTAAAACCAATGGAATAACATTTGTAAGGCCTCGGGGTGGGCGGGGAGGGGGGTCTGGCATCTAACAGATGTTTGATAAATTGCAGTTTCCCTTTGCCCCTCAAATAGTCAAAAACATCAAAGAGGACTGGAAGTTTAAAATTCCTGGTTACATTAGTGTCTTTGCCATAACTTTGATATATGAACCTGGATCAATTCATATATCACTTTTCATTCTACTTTTCAAGACCTCAGTTTTTCCTTCTCGGTAAAATGAGAGGGAATAAAATGGGAAAGAGAGGAGTGGGTTTTAGGCATGTCATGCTACCATGGTCTTGTAATTCTAAAATTTAAAGTTTTTTTTTTCTTTCTGTGGATGATAATGAGTACAGAAGGTGAAGGGTATGAAAGAATTCCCTGAATTTAAAGTATACTCCTCTGTTTTAGCAGTCAAGGCATGCAAAACCTACCACCTACTGGTTTGTACCACTGGCTCATTTAGACCTGCTGAAATTAGTGGGTAAATTGAGAGGAGGTGTTGTCAGGCCACTGTCAAGCATATTAATAATTTATGAGCCTCAAGGAATTAGCACACACTTTAAGTTCTCTCTGCATTTTTCCTTATTCATAATTCTTTGTTTAATTGCTTTTTCCTTTAAAAATGGGGAGCCGAGACCTTGGATTTTCGCCTAATGGCTCAAACAGAGCCATGACCCTGTTGCCAAGTCTTTCAGTCCTTTTATGGCATGGGGACGTTTGCCATTGAAAGAAAATTGATGGGTTTGATTTTCCTAAGAGATATTTTGCACTGACCTCTGGCCCCATTAAATGCTTTGGCCATCGCCCATTCACTATAATGAAAGCAATAAATTTGTCTTAATTTAGGACTTCGTCAAGTAGGGAATACTGACAAAAACAAAATAATATTTTGAAATGAGCAAGGATGAAGTCATGAATAAATAAATATGTTGAAGTTAACTGATAAATTAACAAATGCTTATTCATAAGCATAAGACTGGACTGTTTCAAAGTTTGGCTAGGGATGTTCCCTTCATTAGGCCAGAGGAAAGGCAATCCACATAGAAAGACATTGCAAAGCATGGAATGGCATTGATCCCTCATGATATATCTGTTTTAAATATATTTGCTTTCAGCTAAGTGCTCCAAAGATCATCCAAACGACTGAAGTAAGCTTTTCTATGCTAAAGCATTTATTTTCAGTGTAAACACCTTTCTTAGGTGTTTTAAGAGGGCTGAGTTGCTGCCTTTTCTTTGTATTAGTTCTTTAGATTGGAGTCAAAGAATTGAAATTCTTGTTAGCAGTTATCTGTTTGGGTTTCTTTTTGATTGAAAAAAATTACTCCTACTTTGTTTATATTCCTCTTGATGACACAAAAAAGGGTGCATATGCCATTGATCCTTACGTTAATATTCTTTCATAGGGAGCATCATTATGACAGATAGCAAAATGATCCCAAAGCCACAAAACATATTTGCAAAGCCATGAGGCCTTAGATGGTGGAACCTTTTGCTAAGTCCAGTGGCTAAATTTTCCAGAATATAGGTAGCCTAAGGGCCTTGTTAGTTGCATGAAAACTAACTGGACCAATTTGAATGGAACAAAATTTTGCCTGAAGGCTTTAATTACACTAGTAACCTAATGGATTTTTGTTTAACATAGCCAAGGCTGTGTTTAGAAAGATAAATCCATGCATGCAGCTCAGAAAACCTTACATAAGGTCAGAGGGTTGAGGGGGATCATAAATATCTCATTTTAAAAGGTTAGTATGTGTATATCCTGTTTTAGGAATCACTGGATGGAGACAGACAAGCCAATTTTTTAAAAGAAAGTATACTTTTCAAAAGATAAAACAAAGCAAAGCATCAGTTTTGTTATAAGGGATGTTTCTTATGAGAATTTAGTGTCCATCTTTATTTACAAAGCATCTAAAGCTCTGTAATTAGTGACTAATTCAATGAGTTCCCCAAATGATAACATAACAGTATTTTGACGTGTTCTGCTATTAAACATCGTGTGTTTTCATAGAGAGAGCCTAGACTGAAATGCTGAAGACCTGTTCAAGTTCTGGTTCTGCCTCTTCCTGACTCTGAGAGCTTACACGAGTCTCTCAAACTTTCCAAGCTTGGCTTTCCATCTCCATAGAGCGGTAGGGCAATTAATGTCTCTCCAATACCTCCAGATACCTCATTTTGTAAAAAAAAAAAAAAAAAAAGTAATCAATAGAAAAGTATGCGCAAGCTATAAAGCCCTCTCTATGTATGAGACATTATTGTTGTCATATCATTGTGGTGGAACTTAAATGTTCTAGGTCCCTTTATTTTTTTTTTAGGTTTTCAATTTTACTCTTACTTTCAGTCCGTGTAGAAAATGTACATCTACTATAATTCACCAAGTCAGAGTTCTCAGATCTGCAAAACCCACACTCCAAAGAATGTGATTCAGGACAAAATAGGTTTCTTTTACACTATACAGTACTCCTGTCTGAAGAGCTTTGTAATGTGATATAGTCAGAAGCTACTATGACACCATGAAATATTCTAGAATTCATGAAATTCCACAGCCAAAACTAGGATTCATTGCTCCAGCACCAAAAGCATTTGGCAAGTTGGAGTTTGGAAGCCAAAACACTGTCTGCTTTCAAGGTTTAAATGGGGCCATTTGGATTCATTTTGGCCCTGGCTGGCCCCACTGCTCTGCAGCAATAGCTGCACAGTCCCCATGTCTTCAGACAGCATTTTCCTCATTTCTTCTTGCACCTTGCCTAACAATACACCTTTCTGGGTAAAGAAATATCATTGAGTTCATTTTAGGGACTTATACCACTTCTCAAACATTATAATGTGAATATTCTACACATTTATCTTAAATAGAAACCTTTTTGTATTAGCTCTGGATTTCCAAGTACCAGCCTTATAAAACCTGTCATTCGAGTTTTTAATGATGGATTTCTCTGACAGAGCTTTCCCTACATTTTGCTCTGCTTCGTCTTTGATGGCAGTAGGGTTCTTTTTTGAAATAGAGCACTAAAAGAGATGGTTCCTTCAGGCAAATACACAGTTCAGTTACAACTTCACATGAAATGTATCCAGACAAAAAGCTACAAACACCACCCTTAGTTGTGGCGGTGATGTGTAGCCAGGTATGCTGTGGGCCAGTGTGTGGAAATCCAGCATTCAGCCCTGGCCAAATGTCACACTTCAGATAAGGAAGATAAAGATCTCCTGCCTAAGTGAGAACTGTATAATTTCACTCAGCCTTTCCAACTTGCCAAAGCAAAATCTCAAAGTTCACATGACTGACAGATGCCGTCTAAAGAATCATAGAAGGTAAGAAAAGAAGAACCTGGGACCACGCGATATCTAGGTAGATGCTTGGATCTGCCTCATTATACCTGCACCAACTTCAACTTAAACATTTCCAGGAATGGCAATAGCTCGGTCATTTTCAGATAACCCTGACCTTATGAAAAGCAGTATTTTGTTTTAATTATTCCCAGTGTCTAAGACTCAACATAGCCGGCAGAGATTGTCACCTATATGGATTGATACAGACCGAAAGTCTTTTCTGGATGTTCAGAAAAGCCTCTATTTTAACCATTACTTTGCCTATACATTAACCCACTAGTTTAATTTGTCGATTCTGCGTTACTTCTACTGTGGGTAGTTGAAGCTGTATAGGGATGTCTTCTGCTTTCTTGTTTTCTTCCAGTTCTTCATGGTTCTGTAATCTTACATACATCTTGATTTATCTCTCAATAGATAGTATTTTTGCCTAATGTACTTGTCATGAGTGTCATTATCTCTGTATTCCTTCCAGGCAGCATAACCTCGTATTACCATTAGTTCTGAATATCTTAGTTGCTGTCTTGACAACACTATGACCATTTGTAAACAGGTTAATTTGCTCTCACATGTCACAACCTGAATGACATTCACACACAAACATACACATCACACATTATAGATTTGAGTGTGAACTGCGCTAATTAGCAGGTAGTCTCCTAGGAAATCTATACCTCAAAGCATGGACTTAGGAGCAAGAAAAATTTTTGAATTTTGAGTCTACTCTTCATTTTGGATAAATTATTCATTTCCTAGCACACTTTTGTAAGAGACAATAGCTGATGATTATATTTATCTTTACATAAACATTACAGAACTAATCTGAATTGTGTAGCCTAAAGTGAAAAACTTTTCAGCACTAAAATAAGACATACCCATATAATGTGGCCATATGCAAAAGCAAGCCTAAGGACTATCTCATTCCCTTTTCATGAAGAAAATTGCATTCCATACTTACAAAATATATTCATGAAATTATATCATTTGTACATATGCATATCTATGACATATACATCCTTTTAGCAGAAAGAAGGCTGTTTGACCAGCAATTGAAATACCATAAAATCAAGTGCTTTGCTTACCTGCCATTAGTTCACATTTACTTTCTTTAAATTCGTGGGGCAGCTGCATCCCACTGAAAGAAGCTTATTTTCTCAGTCCACAACTTCAGCGAACAGAGGTCTTGGTGTATCTCTGAAACTCTGGTTTTCCATGGAACCCGGGTCTAAGCCTGGGTACGCGTGGGTTGAGAACATCTATTTCCGCTCTCAGGGTCTGGTTTCTTCTGTTTTGTTTGACCTGAGTATGTTTAGCTTCCATCTATTTGTCATACTGGACCAGAGTCCAGGGCCTGGGTGTGTGGCATCTCCTGCAGCGAATTGCATTCAGCAAGTGAACATGTAGGGCAGTGTGGAGATGGGCTTTTATTCATAGGAAACCAGATAGCCATTTTGGTGATCAAATATTTATTCCCTATTATCTCCTTGTTGCCAAGACTACTGTGTACAGCACACTTCTTAAAAGGGACCAGAATGCTGAAGAGTTTACATTATCACTAGGAGACATTTTATTTTGCAAAAGCATATTGAGTGACATTCTCTTGACCAGAAATGAATATGGTTTGCTATTTAATGCTGATTGAGATCATTCCATGTCTTGCTTGAAGCCAGTATTTTTTCATCTTTTTAAACTTTGCTTTCCTCTAAGAATTAGCATTCTTCTTTACAGCTTAAGGCAGTAAGGCCAAAGATCCAGTCATCTTGAAGGCAGCTACGTGAATTAATCAGTGTGAACTGATGTTAGCTTTCAGGAAAATCTGACTTCTCTAAATGATCATTTTTGAAGAATTTTATTTAATTTAACACATTTGTATTTTAACTATTTATAAAGTACTGGCAAAGCCCTATGAAAGAGCTAAAGTTAGCTAGCAAATCTGATCTGCAGGAGCTCTCTGTGTATGGGACTCACTAGCACACAAATACAGATTATTGTAGGATCTACTCCAAGGCAGACTGGGATTTACAGTAGGATAGGATGAGAACAAAATCCTGGAGGTGGATGGAGTAGGAACAGGTCAATTCTGAGTGGGGAACTGTTCAAGACGGCTTGAGAGAAAATGCTGACTTTGAGTTAATCTTGAAAGATAATAAATGCAAGTAACCCTTGTTAAGTTGTTTGGATGCCAGCACTGTTCGAAGTGCTTTAAGCTTATTGACTCTTTTAGTTCTTATAATTAACCTTACAATCCTTAAGTCCTGTTACATTTCCTTTTTTAATAGTTGCATAACTGAGACATAGAACAGCTGATAATTTTTCAGAGGTCAGAAAGTAGTAAGCAGTGGACGACCCAGCATGCTAACTCCAGGAGTCTGGCACTACAATGCTTATCCTTAACCATAACACTAAGTTACTTCCTGCCCTGATTAAGTAAGCGCACTGAAGCAGTGCCAGTAGCTCAGTCACATGCATGGAGAAAAGAACGTTCAAGGATTTCTGGAAAATCCAAAGTTGATTACTGTGGCTTGAATTTGAGAGAAAAAATATAGAGAAATATATAGATATATCTATATACACTATATATATATATACACACATATATATTTATCTGTATAATATATACATATATATGATATAGATGTATGCATATATTATAGATATATAAACATATATAGACATAATATATGAACACACAAACACAAACATATATGGAGAAAAAGAGGAATTATATATATATGGAGAAAAAGAGGAATTGTAGAAGACCAGGTATTCATGGAACACAAACAGAGTAGATGGCCCAGGATTTGGAATGTTGACCTGAGGCTTTGCAGGAGAAAACAAGGAAGAGGTGTGGTAAGATTATTTTTACAGTGGTAGCTTGTGGACAGGAGGGTGAGTGATTGAGGGAGGGTATCATTTAGGGACCTGTTAATTAATTTCTTGAACACAGTGCCCTGAGCTTCCTCTATGTACTAAGAACTGTTCTGCATGCTAAGAATATAGCAGGGAATAAGGGAGACAAACTCAACACACACTTAACTTTGAAAAAATAATACAGATGGAGTAGAAGTGAAGAGAAAATTAAGCAAGGCAGTCATCTTCACGTAGTTGTGAAAGGAGAACTAGAATGATGCAATGTGATACAGAGGGGACATGGGCAGAGGAGTGACCCTTTCAGGATGGTGGTCAGCCAAAGCCTCCAGGAAAAAGTGACATGTGAATTGAGACCTGAAGAATGACACAGGAGCCACCCCTGTTTGAAGGCAGGTCAAGGGTTCAGCAGGATCAGATTTAGGTTCATTAAGAAGAACGTTCCAGGCAGGGTTGACAAATACAAAGTTTCTTAGTTGGGAAAGACCTTAGTGGGCTTAAGGGACAGGGAGGATGCTAGAAAGGAGTGCTTTGTAAAAATGCGGAGAAGGGCATGAGTTGAGGTTGGAGAGATAGAGCCAGGAACTCACAGTGAGGGCACAGCATTTGCATTTTACTCCAAATGACCTCAAAAGCCATTGGAGGGCTTAAAGCAGGTAAATGACTTATCCCACTTATCCCATTTTTTGAAAAAGATTACTCAGAATAATATGGAGGATAATATATGGAGGGTTATATGGGGGAAGAATGAAAGCAGGAAGATCAATTAGAAGACAAATGGCACAGTCCAGACAAGAAAGAGATTAGGTGGCTTAGATCTTGAAGGAGAAGCTGGCCAGATAGAGTAAGATTATATTTTGTTGGCAGAGCTAGAAGAATTGAACATACAAAGAATTGAAAAAATTCTGACCTCCCCCAAATTTAAAGACCCAATCTAATAATGGGCATCTAATGTGAATAGACACTTCTGAGATGAAAAAGTACAGATGACAAGTAAATATATGAAAAAAATGTTCAACATCACTGGTCATTGGAGAGATGAAAATTAAAACAATGCTGAGATTCCACCTCATTCCAGAAAGAATGGCTGCTACCATGAAATCAATGACAAATGCTGGCAGGGCTGTGGGGAGAAAGGAACCCTTTTCCACTGGGAGTGTAGACTGGTGCAACCACTGTGGAAATCAGTGTGGAGTTTTCTCAAAAAACTAAGATAGAGGTCTCATATGATCCAGCTATTCTTCTTCCGATATCTTCCTGAAAGAATTAAAAGCATCATAACTTAGTGACATATGCACACCCATGTTTATATCAGTAGTTTGTAATAGCTAAATCCTGGAAACAGCCCAAATGCCCAGCAACTGATGAATGGGTAAAGGAGATGTAGTTTTTTTATACAGTGGAGTACTAAGCCATAAAGAAAGATAAACTTGAGACATTTATAGCTAAATAGATGGACCTTAAGACCATACTCTTAAGTGAAATAAATTAGACACACATGTGTAAATAACACATTGTCTCTCTGGTGTGGCAAACTGAAAGGGTAAATATGAATCAAAATGTATAATTGATATTGTGAAATAGGAAGAAATTGTTCAAAAAGAAAGGGTATTAGGGAGGGGGAAGAGAAAAGAAGGAAGGAAAAAGAAAAGAAGTGAAAAGAAGGAAAAAATGGAAACAAAGCTTTTGTAAATAAGGAGGGAAACAGGAGTTGAGGGAGGGGAGGGGAGTGGGGAACAAAGAGGAATCCAGATACATTGTGCACAGGTATGGATTCTCTATGATGAGTGTGGTCAGCATGTATATCTAAACTGTACCGATAAAATTAATAAGAACGAAAATAAAAGAATCGAATGAGTAGTATGAGAGAATTGAAGATGCCAAGCATGAGCTCACTAATTCTGGCTTAAGTAATAGATGATGCAGTGCCAGTAACTGAAATCGAGGGAACGGGCTCAGAGCATGGGGTATCAAGAGTTCTGCCGTGGACATAGTGATGGCAGAGCTGGGATGAGGACAGCAGCTACTTTGAGGATGACAAGGGATGAAGGGATACAAGAAAAACTGTGGCTGCAGATTGCCATGAATTCCTCTCAAGATACTCCCTCTCCCCTTAAGCACACTTATCCCATCATTCTTGCCACTTTCTGAAGCAGTTCTGGAAGTTCTCTTCTGTGAGTGTCTTTAGGAGGTATGATCAAAATACAGTGATATCTCTGCCATGTGCCGTCCAACAGAGAACCAGGCTGGTAAAAGCATGATGGTGTGTCCTCATCCACCTTAGCTACCAGACCTGGCTCTGTGCAACTTCTGGCTCTTCCCCAAAGTCAAAAGGACCGTGAAAGGTAAATGTTTTGGATCCTTTTAGGACATCAAGGCAGCCACAACAGCACAACTAGAGGCACTCAGTTTCAGAAAGTGGCAACAACGACGGGATAAGTGTGTTCAAAATGAGAGTGAGTATTTTGAGATGTTAATGACAATAGGTCTTTAACTGCAATAATTTTTAAATTTTAAATATTCATCCATTTTTTATCCCAACTCATATAATTAATGGACAGATGTGATTAGATTTTAATGGAAGTATTTTGATAACTTCAGATTTTGAGTCTGATGAACTATAAAGGAAGTAACCCCACTGACTGAATTGGTAAAAGAGCAGGAGGAGCTTAAAAAAGAGCAGGATCAATGAAGAGCAGGAAGAAATACATATTTGAGTAGTGAATGAGTACATAAAGTTTAAAATTTTAAAAAGTCTTAGGTTTGAATCCTAGACAAGACATGTACCAAATTTTTATAGCAAGTTATTTAATTGTCTTAGCCTCCATTTTCTTATCTGGAAAATAGAGAACTGATATAGTAATAAGAATTAAGTGAGATAATTACATGTAAATGTTGTACACAAAAGAACCATGTAGTAACTATCACCTATATCTTATCATTTGCATTGTAGTAATAGCAAAATAATAATGATACTTTTCATGGGATGTGTTTCATTTCTGCTGATTATTCTGAAAAGATAATGTTCTTAGTTTCCCTTAAGTATGGAGAGAGGGAGCAGAGAGGGGAAAGGAGGAGATTAAAAAAATTAGATGTGCTAGGTGCACGTACCAACTGCACACAATGAATGTGACCTTTATGAACTGCAACTACGCACTAATAAAGAAAAAAATAATGGATTGCAAGCATATTACCTCAGCCTTAGATTCAATGTTTTTGTTACTAATGTTGAATCATTAAAACAAACTGGAAACTTTATATTTTTCCCATTGTGTGGACATTCTGGAGCTCAGCCTGGGTCACAAGCCCAAGGGTCCGCTGTTAGAAAGAGAAGACAGGACTCCCTCTTAGATCTCACTCTCTCCAAATAAGCTTGAACTTTTCCCCAACTCCGCACTCCTAAGACAAAAACACCTTTGTTTCATTTCGGCATTTCTTTGCGGGGGCGGGACTGTGCTGCGTGGATAAATTCTGTTCTCCAGACATCGGGTCAGCAAGTCACCCCCGTGTGACACTGTGCTTAATTTTCCAGCACTGGACCAAGTTCTCCTCAGGGGCTGTCTTTGGAGGAGATGTGCAGGAGTCTCCAGTGTTCCACCATCGACAAATACGGTGAGTAGACAGAGTCCAGATTCACCAAGGAAACCGCCTGAGAAAGGTGGTATCCGGTCCTATAATAACAAGGGAGAAAACACTGCGTTTTGAAATATCTAGAAATAAAAGATGCTTTTAAATATTATACAAATTCTCACTCTGGTCTTTAAGTCTTTTGTAACTAACTTCAGTTACCTTTAAGCCTAACAAAGTAAGTGTAAGTGCACACGAGTGTGTGTAAGTACTCCTAAAAAGTGCAACTGTCTCCATGAAAATAATCTCTGCCTCTTGTGCCATTTCAAACACTTCGTCATCACGTTATGAGCCTACTGCCATTCAGTCTCATGTGGGGGAGTGTGGGGAGGAGAAGAAAAACAAGGGATGAATTTTCACGATTGCATTCTAAGTGTGGGGAGCTCTTTCCCTTTAGCCAAACACCCAAGAGTGAAATGTAATTCCACCCTTCTCCCAAACAGCTGGAGAGGAGGCGGGGGGAGCTGGTGGGGTCCATTTCACACAGGATTGCTTCAGAGCAAATGAACACAGGGCTTTGAAATAATTAACAGAGTTCTGTAGGAGCCTCTGGAAGCTGGAGGATGGACAATCACCTTATCAGCAGCTGCTGTATTCATGTCCTCTTTCCAACCTTGAAGCCTCAGAGGCTTTATATTTAATTGGGATTTTAGGACAATGAGCCCATTTATTTCTGGTAACTTCTTCTGACTACGTGCGGGACTGAAAAAATAATATGTCAGTTAAAAAGATCAGATTTATTACAAGAGCTGGGTTTGCAAAAGAGTACGTTGGGTACAGGGTGCCTGGCTCTCTGATATGTACCCTGGAGACTGTGGCTTTGGGGCCTTCACCACTGCACTCCATCTGCAGGGTGTCATTACCCAAGCAGTGAGAAAGCTTTTAAGAAACAAAGGGGAAAAATGGTTTGAATAGATGCAGACGAGCTACTTGAGTACATTCAAGAAAAGAAATGTGTGCTGCTCACTCTGCATACACGTGGAGAATGGAGGGGGTGTTTTTATCATCGGGTTTAAGACATGATCAGCTGGTCCAGGAACAGATCCTCTAGAGGGGAAAATGTGCACCAAGTGTCACAGCATTGCATTTTTAATAGAGAGCCTACCGTTTCCTCAAAACTTTACAGACACAGGTGCAACTGCACAACCACGAAGTACAGGGCACCTTCCAAAATATGCACTTGGACCAGAAGTCTTTCTTTCCCGGTGGGGTTTCCAGAGGAAGCATCTCTTTAAGTTAGAGGTCTGTTCTCAAAGACAAAGCTCTAACACTCCTCCAAGATGGAGAAGGCAAAAGGGTTTTAATAGTGCAAATTTGAGCTCTCCTATACTTATCTGTACCAGGGGCAGGAGGAAACATCAGGGTACATATTTGTATGCAGTGAGAGTCCCTACAGGCCAAGTGGATGTATTTAATATCTCCCACTAGCAATATCACAACATAGAAGAATGAACTCTTCAATCGCCCTCCCTTTTCTTTTCATAAACCAAGTGTGGTTCAATGGAAGCTTTATAGAACATTTCTTTTAACTCCAAAGAGCAGAGATAAAGAATGAGGATAAAATTAAAGATACAGATGTTCTCTCTCTACTTGAGAACTATCTCCCTAAAATAACAAAACATGTAGATAAACCTTAGTCTTCACAAGCCCATGCACAAGTTGAGACCCTCATGAGCCAAGTGGCAACCCAAGCCTTACAAATGCCCCTTCATCCTCTGGCAGTAACAGCATCTGTAATAAAGGCCAACCTCAGCCCCCTGCTGATTTTGTCATCCATCCCTGAAGGAGAGCAGGCTCACACTGGTGGGACAGTGTTTACAATCAGATTTCCACCTGAGTCCTGTGGGGCAAGAACATCACAGGCCAGTCAAATTGTATGTGCTACAGGAGAAGGTTGATTATAGTAAAAAGGATTACCAGCATATTAAAGCATCAATCTATGCCTGGAGTGAAGTTGCACTTTCAGGCTGGACAAAGGAAATATTTGTGCTCTAGTATGTAGATTTTTGGTCCACCCAGATTTGAGAATCAGTGATGTGTACTGGTTCCTCCAAAGCATGACCTTCCTCTTACCTGAACAGGGCCAGCCCCACGGGACATGAGGGCAGAGGATCCACAGCAGCAGCATTTCCTCACTGGTGAGTTTGAGTTTGTGTGTTTGCCTAAGAGTTTCTGACAGAGACCTTTCTCAGGAAAACAAATATGCCCATCCAGCTGCAGACTGCTGGGTGGCCTAATGAAAATGGAGATGGCTGGGTTGGTCCCGGAAACTTAGCTATCAAAGGGGAGCAAAAGCAGCAATGGCTGTTGACAAATGTGCCCATTTTCACAGAAGCGCTAAATGGATTCCTCCCTTCAGAGGGGAAAGGCAGCTTCTTCCTCGCATGCACCCCTGTGTTCTCCTGCACAGTGGCCTGGCGCTGAGCCACTAGGTCCATTTTCTGGACACAGCCATGGCTATTGCTTCAAAGGGAATCTAATGTCACTGCTATTTCAATCTTTACATATTAATACACACTTAAAACTCGTGCTACCAAGGGAAAAAAACAATAAAATAAAAAAAAGAAAACAGGGCCCATCCTGCTGCAGAGAAAGGCTCTGTCTTTTTCTCCAAATTTTTGGCCATCATGTGTTTGGCACACACTGGTGCCAGACTGCTCACTGTCTTGCATCCAGTACCAGCTTTGTGAATCAGCACTGTCAGCTCTCCCACGTACAGAGAATGACACTGCCACTTAGGAAGATTAGGGTGACAAGTCACGGAGCCAGCGAGCAGTGGAGCTGGATGTAAGCACAGGGGTGCCTGACATGAAAGTCTGTGCTCTGCGGCTACCCTGATTTACCACCTTCCTGGATCGTCCCTTCCTTTTCTTTGTGCTACCCTCAAACTTTTAAAATATATTTTTTTTATTTTGAAGTAAGGTCTCACTGAGTCCCTAAGTTGCCCAGACTGGGCTCAAACTTGCTTTTGTCCTGCCTCAGCCTCACAGAGTGCTGGGATTAAAGCCCTGTGCCACCACCCCTGGCTCTGAACTGGTTCCCTCTCACCCTGCACTCAGCACGCTGCCTGTCAGAGCAGCTCCACATCAGACACCCATGATTTATGTCATCTGCTCTCACCTCCCTTTGCCTTTTCTACTTTGGTATTGCTTTCCAGCGCCCCCCCCCCAAGTCCAGACTCCGTTCATAGGACCCTGGAGAGCTGCCCAGCAGCTTCATAGTGCACTGGGCAGGCTGGACAGGCAAAAGACGAAGATGTCCTGCGTGGCAGATCAGTAACAGCTGAACTTTTTTCTGATGCAGGCTACATGTCTGATCCCCTGAGCCCCATGCATTTTCCTTCTTGCCGGGATAGTGGCAGCTTCAAGGACAGCAGCTGACAACATTTGGCATACACCTAAGGAGAATTTTCCCCAAAACTGACAGCAAGGATTCCAACCATGGCAGGCTTGCTTCCAATTATAATATTTTACCCTCCAAGGTCTCCTTAAATTGGGTTGTTTATACTAGTCGGACTTAATTTTCTACTACAAGTTGGGCTTTGGATTTGTGGCTACAAAATGAAATCCAAAAGAACCAAGATGGAATGTATGCATATAAAATTGTTTTTAGTTTTGTAAGTGAAAAACAAATGTATCTTATTATTTGGGGATCCTACATCTGTGGTATGCACTTAATGATTATGTTTTCCTAATCTGAATTCTGTAGACTTGTGTTTGAGAACCATTGGCTCAATTTCTTAGAATATTGTTCATATTCTTAACTCATTATGTTACTTTTGGTGTTCAGCTCTGTGATTAAAGTTTCTTTGGTTATGTGGAAAATTGATTCCGAAGTGTATTTTATTCCAGCAAGACTTCCACTGAGGATACCTTCTTTCAGACATATTGGTAAAGAGTAATGACCTTTATATCAAGAAGTTTGCAAAAATATAGCACTTAATTATTTAGCTTCCTTTCCATGTCATACTAAGTGCTCTGTGCTCTACTTAGGCAGCTTGTTGCTGTCAATACTAATGTCATAAATGCTATTGGGTCGTTTATGCCCCACTAATGCCAAGTGACCACTTATACCAGAATCTGGCACAGATCAAAGGTGCTTTTGGTTTTCAAGAAATAAGAATTTTGTCCTCTGTGTTGGTTCCAGCCAAGAATGCACAAAGAATTTCACCAGATGAAATAGTTTTGCCATTGAGAGACAGATTGGAAAAAAATTGACATGAAATCATGAGAACTCAGTGATAATTACTGCACTTGATGTCAGAAAGAGAAATAAAATTAAGAAACAAGATTTGACACGCTCTACATGAAGGTTTCTCAACCTTGGCATTATAGACAATTTTAGACAGGATAATTCTTTGTTGTCAGAGGCTGTCCTGTGTAATGTAGAATGTTTAACAGCTTTCTGGCCTTTATTCCCCAAAGGCCAATAACACCCCTCTGATAGTTAAAGCTATTTGTCAATGTGACCAGATCACATGATGCTCAACATCTGGTTAAACATTAATTCTGGGTGTGTCTATCAAAGTGTTTCCAGGAAAAAACAGCACAGGAACCAGTGTACTGAGAAAGGTGAGTCACCTTCTCCAACATGAGTGGGCCTTCTCCAACCATTGAAGACCTGCATCAAACAAAAAGATGCAGGGGGGATTCCCTCACTTTTCCTCAGTGCTTGAGCTGGAATACTGATCTCTCTTGTCCTTGGCACAGCTGCTTCTCAAGCTTTTACACTCACTGGAATCTGCATTGTAATCTCTCCTGTTGTCAGGCCTTTGAACTTTACTATCAGCTATTTAGGAAGTCAGCTTGCAGGCAGTGGACAATGGTATAGGACACACACACATAAATATATATATATATATAAAATATATGCACACACATATACATGCGTACCACTGTACATATATACATATATATATGTACATATTTATCGTTTGCTGTCTGTGTTCATGGATAACACATTGGAGAATTCAACCAACTACAGATAAAAAAAACATTCAAAAACTACTTCTGCACTGGTTATTTTTCTTTTTATAATTCCCTAGAAAATGCAGTGTAACAACTATATATATTTTATTAGATATTATAAGTAATCTAGAGATGATTTGAAGTATACTGGAGGATATACACAGCTTATATGCAAATACCACACCATTTTATATGAGGGACTTGACCATCCATGGACATTGGCTTCTACAGGGATCCTGGAACCAGCTCCCTGTCAATATTAAGGGAGTTCTATCTATCTGTCTCCTATTGGTTATGCTTCTCTGGACAACACCAACTAACACAATTCCTCTCCAAATTATGACAATCAAAAGTGTCTAGACATTTCTAAACATGCCCTGCAGAACACAATTGATCATGGTTGAAAGCTACTGCTCTGAACCCAGAGAAGACAATGAGGGGTCATAGAGCTTTCTGACTGGCAGCATTCAGTCACATTTGCTTTCTCTTCCTCCTGGAGTAGTGTGGGCTCCTACAAGTGGAACTGGGTGGTAGAACTGCTGACTGCCCCTTGGATGTCCATGCAAGCTCATCTCTCCTCCTGCCAATTAAAAAATTCTGGGGTTTTTTTTTGGGGGGGAGCAAATGAAAACATTTTATTTCAGCTTACAAAATAATGATTACAAAACCATTTAACCCTCCCCCCAAATTATTCCTTTTTAGTTGAATATAAGCAAAGATTAAAGGAAAGTGCTAGCCTTTTTTAAAAACTTAATTTTATTGGTAAATTTTAGGTATACATTATAATGACATTCATCATTGGAGATTTGCACCTTTACATAATCTCTCTTGGTTCTTATTTTTCCCCTTCCCCTTCCCTCCCTTCAACCCCTCCATCCCTCCCTATTTACAAAGACTTTGTTTCCATTTTTACATTTTCTCATATTAATTCCATTCCCTTCTTTCCTTTCCCCTATCCCTCCCACTTCCCCTTCCCCTTTGCCCCTTTTCTTCCTATTTCACATTATCTATTATACCTTTTAGTCCTTATTTACACTTTCAGTTACTCACACTAGAGAAACTATTCGGTATTTACACGTGTGTCCTGTTTATTTCACTTCAGAGTATTGCCTCAATGTGCATCCATTTAGCTATAAATGTCTCTAATTTCTCATTTTTTATGGTGGGCTAGTACTTCATTTTATTAAAAAAAAAAAAAAAAACTCCACATTTTCTTTATCCAGTCTCCATTTGACGGGCATTTGGGCTGTTTCCAAGTTTTAGCTATTACAAACTGTGCTGCTATGAACATGGGTGGATTTATATTACTGTTTTTGAGGTCTATTTCTATTAGGAGAACAGAAACTCAGACTCCAAAATCTCTTTGAGCCTCCTCTGATGACCTATGGTTGAAAAGTTGCAGCCCCTGCATGTTCTGATTAGCTTATGGATAGCCCAGTGTGAATCTACAGGCAAAAATTAAAACCATGGTACTTCCAATTAGATTTATTCTTTTTAAGCCTCCAGCTTTTTCATTTCCCTACCCAATTATTCTGAGTCACAGATACTCTATCCCACCAAGCAAGTTCCCAAAGGGCTTTATAATAAGCAGGGCCAAGGAACCTGAGGGGAGTGCTCAGGCATAAAACCTTCTGGCAAAACATAGAAAGAGAAAATGGAGTTAGTTAAAGAATACTAGTCTCTATTACTCCCTTCCTGTAGCTTTTTTCCGTCTACTCAAGGGAATGGGCCAATACTAGCCTAAGGCAGTTGGGAGCTTAATCCGTTAGAGTTGAAAGAAGATATTACTTTAGCAAGTAAAGATTACTTTAGCAAGTAAAGGAACACTTGAGCAAGGAGAGAGAGAGAGAGAGAGAGAGAGAGAGAGAGAGAGAGAGAGAGAGAGAATATGTCTGGAGGAGATGTAACAGTCACAACATACGTAAAGTCAAATGTGTGTATAATCAGGACCATGGACAGTGCTGGGGTGAGCCCGGTATCCTCCAGGTTCTCGTGGTAGGAGCTCATATTATTCAGAGAAAGAACTGTTTGCTTCTGAAATGCCCTTCTTTTAGAAGGGGATTTTCTAGAACAGATTTGTCAAACTCTCTTTGTTTCCTCTAATTAGCCACCTCCTCTCTCCACGCTGCATTTCCTTATGTTGCTGCTTCCCTCTGGCTCTTGTCTTGTCAAGTATCTGCAAATAATGAGACTAATGTGTCTTGATTCATGAGAAGGGGAACGTTTTCAGAGATGCCAACCTGTAGCTCCCCAAACCCTTTTCATTACTGCTCCACTAATGGGCCCAGGGATCATCTTAGAACTTGTCTCAAAACCATGGGATTTTTAGATTGTTTTTTTCTTCCTCGCTGAAAAAAATGTCTCTAATTGTTTTCTTTTTCTGCTGGTAAAAACGAACTTCTAAGATCATGTTTTTGCATGCTTAGCACATTAAATTTTTTTCCACGTGCATGCAGCTCTGAGCTCACTCTGAAGATGTTCAATTAACTATAATTGTAAGCCAAATTACAGCAGCACCAGGAGAGAGTTATTCCAACAGCATGATTATTTGGTTTAAATAATTTCCAAAGCTGACATTTCTCTAGGAAAGAGAAAAAGTGAGTGCTTGTAGTAGGAGAAAAGGTTAATGTTAGACAGTCCATCTAAAAATGAAGTCTAATTTCTCTTTGTTTCTCTTTCCTTAATTACTTCCCTTGCTTCCTCCCTCCCTCCTCCCCTCCTTCTTGCCTTTCTGCTCTCCCTCCACTATTCCCTCTCTTCCTCCCTTCCTTCCTTCCTTCTTCCTCTCTGTCTTACACAGACATTGGCTTTGGGGTCACTCTGACCTTCCATGGTAGTTGCGTGACCTTGGACAAGTAGTTTAGCCTCTCTCAGCTCCAGTTTATTATCTGTAAGACAATGATAATAAAATTTATCTTGTCGAGTTGCTGTGAGGATTTCAAATGATATGACATGTGTCCTGGAGTTCCTGGCACATGATAGTAGAAGCTGTTCTTTGTTGTTACTGGAATATAACCATCCATCCAAGGAGCTATGTACTATAAAAGGGCAGGTATAATAAGAAAGGCAGAGATTTTCAACCCACTGTACAAATAGCCACCAATGTCCTGAAAACTCCATCATCACCAGCAGCAAACTTCTGAGCTTATGTGTCAAAGGGAGATTGAGCCATGGTCTAGCAGACTTTAGGTAGCAATGTTGGTCAAACACAAGAACCAGAAATAATTCCCCCTAGCAAGAAAGATGCTAAGTAAAATCGAGATAACACATTTATTGAGCTGCTGTTATATTCCAGGAATAGTATTTGATTATTTTAAATGGATTGTCTGGCCTAATTTTCTGCATTTTAAATGGGGAATTCATGCTCAGACAAGCAAGGTGACAAAACCAAGCTGGTAGATTATAAGGCCAGTTTTCCAAGCTAGTTTGTCTTGCACTGGTACCATGACTTGTTCACTATTCACCACTGTCTTCACTTTGAAGGAGAAGAAGGTAGCACAAAGCACACATACATAGTTCAGGATTTTGTCGAAAGTGAACACATCTGCAGTTCCCTAACCCAAGTTTCAGAAACCAGAAAAACAAACCCCTCCTGATTACTATGGCTTATTAATGTAGAGCAAGACTTAAAAATAATCATTTTCTCTGTTGTAATTATGAAATAGAAGGGGCTGGAATAATCTTAGGACTAAAAAAAAAAGATGCATTGTTATTTTCTAGGCAGAAAGACCCAAAAAATTGACAGAAGCAAGACTCTCATGAGGACAACCAAGAACAAAAAAGTTATAAGGGCAGAGCACAGCAATCAGGAAAGCCAAGGAGTCTCACATTTTCCTCTCCTCATTAGCACTCTGGGTAAGGAAAGTGAGGCAGGGTGGTGCAGCCTTTCCCAGTAAGATCTGAGCACCATATTCCCTCCTAGTTTGGTGTTGGTTGCAGTTATTCAAGCATGTAGACCCAAGAGCTCCCCTTCATCAATTTCCTTCCATATTTCAAGAACCACAAGGGCAAGGATGCGCCATTTGGCATTTGCAATCCTTTCAAGTATCAGCTCAAGAATCAGCTGCAGCAATAAGAGACTGTGGTCCAAGACTGCCATCTCGATTAGCACTGTACGCCGAGCACGATGGAGAAGCTAAGTTCCTCTCTCTCCTCGGATGTCCTACCTTTCGTGAGGTTAACTGGAAATATAAAGAGCAGGTGTTGCACATTTCTCCTGGTCAAGAGATCCAAGGCAGCACAGCAGCTGACACAGTGGCAGAGTGCCAATTAAATTAGGTTCCTTGAATTAAAACCCTGCCATGGGTGTTGGGCCTTGTGGATGAGGGTACATCTCTGAAGCACTCTCAGCTCAGCTTTATGTGTAATTAGTGGGATAAGAAGAACATTATCTCAACTGTGTGTCTTGTAAGCAATGGGCTCACACACAGAAGAAAGGTATCTTCACTGTTTTTAAAGGAAGTGTTTAAGCTCACTAATTTCACTGACCTCTCTTCTGTTGTTCCAACTGATGAGGGAAGGGTAAAGTTGAAACAAGCCCATGAAATGTGATAAAAATGATTTTGACATTGTTTTATCCTTCAGATCTTCACTCATAATAAGCCATGGTCTACTTAACACCACTTCAAAAATTAGACCACAGTGAAGAATATCAAGTTTCAAGGTAATTTGTTTTTCATTTCCTGAAGCTCAAATCAGTGCAAGGGTAAAGAATCAATGTCAGTATGAGGATACCTTGAGAGCATCAAAATAAAAATAAAATTTGACTGAATTATTGATATATATATATATGACCATTAACCCCCCTCAAAATATTTCCCTCCTTTTAAACACACTTATGCCATTGTTCTTGGCATTTTCTGAAGCACCTCTGGAAGTCCTCTTTTGCGTCTTTAGCTGTGTTGTCATGGCTCCTTTATTTCCTGAATTGATTAAAAATCTTTATTTTTCATTTTGAATTTGAGGAAGAGCCAGAAGTCACATGGTGGAAGATCCAGTGGACAAGGTAGATGAGGACACACTGTGATGCTTTTCTGAGACTGCCTTTCTATTGGATGCCTCTTGGCAGCAGGGATCACTGTATTTTGATCACATCTTGCAAAGACATGAAAAAGGACTTCCAGAACTGCCTCTGAAAGTGGCAACAATGAGGGGACAAGTGTGTTTGAAGCAAGGGGAGTATCCGGTGGGCGATTAGTGGCAACTTGTCTTTTACTATAATATAATTTTTATTTAAACTTTAACTATATATTTCAATCACACTTCACAAGGCATGAAACTGAAAGAGGCAAAATAGCTTAGAAGAGTTATTAAACTTTCACCTGCACCACAATAATTGTTGGTGAGACTGACAGTCATTTGCCCTGGATCTCAAATAGCATCCAGCTCAGTGACACACTGTAGGACTTGCACTTCCTCCTCTCCCTTCTCATGAGACTGACTTTCAGTATCTCATCCTCCATGGCTTTGCTGTCCTTGGAGAAGTAGGAGCCTAAGAGGATTGGCCTCAGGCTCTGCTTCCCTGGCAAGACTAAACTAGGAGAGACAACATGAAAATGAATTGAATTTTGACTATTAACTACTTCTTACTAAAGTTTGGTTTGTGGAATTAAAGAAGAAATCAGTCAATACTGCAATGACAGAAGGAATGAATTGGCAAATGGGCAGGTTTAATGGGCAGCTAGGTTAAAATAGTAATGCAGCCTTGTTTCTGTCAGCCCTTTCTAATCTTTCATTTTCTGTTGTCACTGCATCACAGTCTCTGAAAATGTTGTGAGGCAGGAGATTAGGGTATGGCAAACTGGCTGAGTGAGTGGGTGTGATATCAATAACAGAGATCCAGGAAATGTGCAGAAAAACTGTTCCCAAAGCCCTGGAACCAATCAGAGAATGCTATCTTCAATTGTTCTCATGAGAACTCAAGCAGGGTTTTGGTAGGGCAGCCTAGACCTGAGACGGCCACAAAGCTCTTGGCCCCTGTACCCTCCCTTGTAGGGATCCATTCTCATGCCTAGAGTGTGCTTCTTTTCCTACCTTTCATACCCCATACTTGCTCTCCACAGCATGTTTCTTTTCCTACCTTTAATAAATGTAAACACCTTGGTACATATTTCACTTGTCCAATCATTTCTTCCGGACAGGACAAAAAGAACCAACCTAGAAAGCACCTCTAGAAGGAGTCTCCAGCACCCAGAACCTGGTAAGAGTTGTACTCAGCGCTAGTATATTGGTCATGTCCTTTGCAAGCACCGACATCGCCAGCTAAACCAGAGTGTGTTACTACGGATTCGCTACCTTGGCTCTGTATTTCTCTAAACTAATCTATCTTTCCCAGTTTTTGTTAAATTTCTCACTCTACTATCTGCTTACTGCTTTTTCTACTTTATTAGAATATTAATCTCTAGCCTGTACCTCATTGCTGGTAACCTGTTCCCTCTCTGGTTGCTTATTTAGAGTCTCTCTGCAAGGTGGAAAAGACTTTTACTTACCCTTCAGGAAGTTCTGTCATTTGCATGAAAATAAGCATCTTCCTGGGCTGCCAGGGAACAATCCCCTCAGTCAAACTCTGCCTCTGTGCTACTTCTTGTTCCTTTGTTTTAAGCATCCCTCACCCCCTTGGTGGGCTAACGAAGGAAATGCTCTTTTATTACTTTTGCTCTTAACTCTTTAATAAATTAAGCATTGGAAACCACACCTGGTTTAAAAACTTGTTCCAGAAGAATAAGGAAGCACTCACTAAGTTTTGCCATAGTAGGTCCCCATCTACCACAGCACGGTTCCTCCTCAGTGACATGATTGCCTGCCTATCTTTGAAGCTATAGAGCTCCACAGAGAGGACAAGGAAGCTGAATAAAAGCCAAGAAGCAAAGACTGCTGGATCAGAAAGGCACCAAAGTAAAGGTAAATAATGCAATGAGAAATAATAAAATAGCTGCAGGGTATTGTTAGTCTACTTCTCTCCAGAACTCAAAATGTCCAAAAGTTTTGTTGGCATCCACATACTCACTAAAATCCTTCCATCTCTTGGAATGCAAAGTCAATGCATTCTTTGGGCAAGTACGGCTGGTCAAATATATGCAAACCAAGCACATTTGTAAAAATTCTAGTAATTAAAATAATTGGCTAGCTAAGAAAAGACTGTCCCAGTTAATTGGTCTTCAGTGAAGAAACATTAAGCTTTAGGGGAAAATGCATGTTTGATAGAAGTAATAAGTTATTAATACAAATGGAAATTCTGTAAAATGTAGAATAGTGAGTAGTGAAGACTGTTCAAGTTACTTGTGGAAGCTAAATTAGTATGTTACTTTTCACCACTCTATCCATTAAGCTGTTAATTGATTTAAAATATTAATAAAGCACAAGAATCATAGAGGGATTCCTCTTTATTTGCATCTTTCTGTCAAATGTTGCTACTGTATGGAAAATGATTAATCATAATATAAACATACATTGCAATTAATCAAAGCCACATCCCACAAGAGACAGAAGTGCTTACAAACATGCTTATAAAAAAGTGTTCTCACCTAGTTATAACACAGATTCTTCTTCATCCTGTTATAATCTTAAGTGATCTACCGTAAAAGTCATGTTTCCTGTTGCTTTTGTAGACACCATAGAGTTACTTATCCTGTGGTGCTAATTTATGGTGCTTGTATATAAAACATGGCCTTAATAACTATCAAAATAACACGATACACTTAAAAGTAGCTATTAGTGGTGCCTCCAAGGAGAAGATGACTGGTTCTCTGCACAGTTATACAGCTGCCTATCACCCTGCTCGGTCACTTGGGGATTTCATTACAGAGTTCGCGGCAGGGGCCAGAATGTTTGCTGTCACTGGTGAGGGCTTTAGAACAAACCATGCATAGGCTGACAAGACTCCTGGTCCCTCATTCTTGTAAAGCCTTCTCAGGGACAGGTGCAGTGGAAACCCTTCACTCCTCCTTTCTTCCCCACCTTTCCCTAGTTTCCACACTGACTTACTAAAAACCTTTTATTTAAAATAATGCTCAGTTCACAGGAATTTGCAGAATTGTGTCCAGAGAGGTCCTGGGAGTTGTCACTCAGTTTTCCTCAATAAAACATCTTGCATGTCTATAATATAGTATCAAAATCAGGAAATGGACATTGGCACGTGCTATGATTTCAGTGCATTCATTCCTCCAGAATTCACACTTTGGGACTTAACCCCAGAAGTTTAGAGCTAGGTCCCTTGGGAGGTGATGAGCCCATAAGAACTCCATCCTTACTGATCAGATTAAGTCTTTTATAAAAGAGTCATCAGTCACCACGTTGCAGAGATCCATGCACACCCATGTTTTTAGCAGCACAACTAACAATAGCTACATTTTGGAAGTGGCCCGCATGTCCATCAACAGATGAGGGGATAAAGAAAGTGTGGCATTTATATACAACAGGGACCTACTTTTCTATAAAGAAGGGTAAATTTGAGTCATTGGTAGGAAAAGGGTTGCACCTTGAGACCATAATGTTAAGTGGAAAAAAAAAAAAAGACACAAAAGCTTAAATATCACATGGTTTCTTGTAATGAGAAATCAAGAGTAGAAATAAATCAAAGAGCAAAAAGAAAAGATAGATAATAGGAAACAGGGAGATAGATCTTAGGTGGGCTTAGGTGACAGGAAGGGGACTAGAGAGAATTAAGATGTGTTGAACACATGTGCCAACCCTCCATGATGTGATCATTCCATACCATAAACATGTACTAATAAAACAGAAGTTAAACAAATTCTTCAGAGAGCTGCCACCCCTCTTCGACTTTTCCATCAAGAAAGGACCCCCAGTCAGCACCCCCATGAGGAAGAGGCCTTCAGGGACACCAGACTGGCTGGTGACACCTCAATCTCAGACTCCAGTCTACAGAGCTGCGAGAAATGAATGTGCGTTTATAAATTGACAAGTCCCACCTGGGCCCAGTGGACTATGCCTGTAATCTCAGCATCCTGGGGAATGGAGGCAGGAGGATCATAAATTCTAGCCTAGCCTGGGAAACATACTGACTTAGTGAGAACCTGCCTCAAAATAAAAATGTACAAGGTCTGGGGATGTCGCTCAGTGCGATGGCCCTGGATTGGATCCCCAGTACTATAAAAAACAGATGAATAAATTCAAGTCTCTGGCATTTTGTTACAAAAGCACAAAGACAGCCCAGTCTCCTAGTTAAAAGGACTTGTTACAGATGTTTTGAATTCCATCTCATTTCATGAGCTGCAATAGACACGTTTCAATACAGAGAGGGAAAAAAGAAAAAGAAGAGTGAGTACTCCGAGGCTAGAATACTGAACTCCTTTGATCTCTGAAGTCTCACACAACCTACTTGTTTCCTTGACCCATCTATGAACTCTTCCTTGGTGTTGAAATAAGGGAAGAAATACCACTAACAAGAGCATTACAATTTTAAATGCCACGAAAAAGAGTATTACAGTGTTAAACGCCAATAACTAGAGCATTGCGATTATAAAATCTCTTCACAACCATTTTAAGACAATTGTGTGAAACTGTCATTTAAGAAGTTTCAATTTTAGAAAAAATGTAGTCTCAATTGCTAGAAACTTCACCTTTAATCCAAACCCTAGTCCAGGCTGAAAATCACGAAGAAAAGTAGCTCTCAAATATGACTACGCCTCATCAGCATCACCTGGTGGGCTTTGCGGAACACAGTTTGGACTCTAGCTTCTCTATGTTTGATTCATTTCCAGAAACGTCAACATCACATGGGAATTTATTAGAATGAACATTTTTCAGGTGCTTTTTGGCCCACGTGAATCCAAAACTCAAAGTGTGGAGCCAGCAAATTCTATTTTATAATCCTTCTAGTGTCATGGAGACTACATACTGAGAACTTCTGCTATAGATGGGTCCCTCTTAGCTGGGCTGACTCCCAGCTATGACACTTCTAGCTCTCTGTCTTCCATGAGCTACTTCACCGTTCTGTGCTTCAGTTTGAGCATCTGTAAAATGGGCTAATAGTATGTTCCTTGCAGCATTATGAGAAGAATAAAAGAATAAGTGGAAAATAATGAGTAAAAGAATAAGACCAGTAAAAGAGTAAAAGCACAGTATGTTAAGCTTTACTATACCAATTTAAATTGGATTATGAAAACACATTTACAGTCTACCTTTTAATCACAGTAGTTAACCAGACTTGAAATCACTGGTGTGAAACCTTGACTTCAAAAAGCATTCACCTGAGGAGATTTTATTTCAAGTTCTGATGCCCAACTCCCGTCTCTGGAGATTGAAAAAAAAAAAAAAAACCCAGGAGATTTCTATTGCAGAGATATAGTTGAGATTCAGTGATTTAGATTTGAGTTTGTTAAGCCAATTTATGTATGCTTAGATAGACTTGGGACTTGTTCAGTTCTATCAGAATTCTGGGCTTACCTTGGTGGTGAGAGTTTCCATTTGTTCTCAGAGATTCTGTTCTTTAATCAATGCCAGGTGTCTGTGTGTGTGTGTGTGTGTGTGTGTGTGTGTGTGTGTGTGTGTGTGTGAGAGAGAGAGAGAGAGAGAGAGAGAGAGAGAGAGAGAGAGAGAGGGATTTCTGCTGTCTGTAACTATGAATTTGTGGTCTCACTGGGAATTTTAAAAAAGGGTAATGGCAAACCTCAGGGACTTCTACAGTATGGAAAACCAAAACCAAAATGTTTCAGCTTACACTTCATTTAAAAGCTTGTATTTCTCTGTTTGTAAGGCAAGAACTAAAATAGCTGTTTTTTTTAAAGTGAGTTTTGCCAGGTGAATTTGATTACAAATTAGGATTCTGCGTCTCTGAAAAGAAAATCTGACTAATGAAAAACAGCATTGCAAAGTCAAATAAGCTCTTGACTAAAGATAGAAATTTTAATCATGTTTTTGTCCCTACTTGATGTGTAACTCTGTCCTCAGCCTCTCTGGACCTGTACTGTCTCCATCTGAAATGTAAAGAGGGACAAATGGAATTTGTGATGTCCAGTATCCCTACTGACTCTAATGTTTTATACAAATGATTATGATTTTCTCTTCTGATATCTCCTGTATCCTCTCAACATCAATTAGGTTCAGGCTTAAAGTTGTTCAGAACAACAGATAACAATGCTACCCCAACATGTATCTTAATTCATGTGTTCATTCTTTTACTGTTTATTTATTGAGTGCGTGTCACATGCCAGACCCTGTCCTGGGCACAAGGAACTTCATAGAGCCAGAAGAGGTCACATCTCTTCTCACATGGAGCTAATAATGTTTCCCTGAAGAGCCAGGCAGCCTGATTTACATGCAATGTACTTGTCAGAATTCTACAGTTCTTTTTCCTTCTTCGCACCATCTCGCATTTTCATTCTAACAGCTGTAACAGGGAAGATGGGGAACGAGTGGAAGAAAAGATTGGAAACCTGACTGAGATGAAGCCCCTTTAATCATAGTCTTAAAAAGAGAGGAAGATTCTAATAAGTCATCCATTCCACTATGTGGCTAAAAGCCAATTGTTTCCTTATGGTAGCTTTTTCCAGACTTTTGCACGTAAGGCACATTTTTGGATACTAAAATTTATATGGCATATTGAGGAGTGGGATTAGTCTACACAGTTACAGAAGTATTTACTCGATAAGCCTTTTCCAGAAGTCAACAAATTACAGTATTCAAGCCGAACCTAGCACATCCATCTTAACTTTTTTAAATAAAGTTTTATAGGACCATCAGTTCATTCAAATATCATCTATGGATACTTTAACTAAAATGCCAGGGCTGAAGAGTTGAAACCATGCATTCTACAAACTCTTTTGTATTCATAACCTGGTCCTTGCTCTTCAGCTTAGGGTTGCTGTTTGAGAACAAGAACTGACTGCTCTCCATGGACACCCCAGAGGGCCACCCCTCCTTTCCTAGAAACAGCCAGACATTATCCTAGGACTCCTCTTCCTTGCAGAAAAACCTATCCAAATGACCCATTCATGTATTTGGTGACAGACACCACTTAGCAGTATGTAGGCTTTAAAAAATTACATATGATTCAACATTTTAGCAACTCCCTTTTGATGACTTGCTGGGTCAGCTAGCTTGAGAAATACAGCCCTGCAGTATCCACTTCATCCTTCACACCAGTGCTCTTCAGATATTTCTGTTCCCACACCCCAAAAGAGTTTCCATAGCTCGTAGGCACTCCCTCCCACATTTCCTTCATTGACATCTATAGCTGTTCTTCAGTTTAAGTAGTCGTCACAGATATAATTTCTAGCCTGTTATGAGGTAGGACATTTTAAGATAAAATGGTTACATCTCTACTTGGATCCAATGCAATAGAAATTGGATGTCACCCTCCTCTATGCAGTGGGTGCTGTGGGATGTCCCCCGATACCCTTCGCAGTGAGCGCGTCTGTCCCCCAGCTGCCTGGAGAGTGGGGCCACACTGAAGTTTCTCCACAGGAACAGCTTTTGAAGAAGGCATCACCCTTGACTGAAGGCTGTGCTCTCCCCTGAGAATGCAGCCTATATCCAGTGGCTGTGTGTTGTGGAACCTAAGAGGCCTGGCCCTTCCCTGCTTTGGGCCCTCCCAGGCCTCCTTGGCCCATCTTTTCCTTCAGCCCAACTCTGCTTCTTCAGAGCCCCAGTGTCGTCCCCGGGGCACGTCTAGGTGAGCTTCCTGCATACTCACCTCTGTTCTGGAGCATTTCCTGGGGAGCCTGGCCTCAGAGCTCCACCTTCAAAAGTACGTGACTAAAACTCTTCTTCAGCAGTAGAAAATCTCATGCTACTTTTTTTCTTAAACTTAGATTTCCATTCCACTCTACCCACAGAATATTTTGCTACTATAGTGCTTTTTAATAGTTCAAAGTCTTTTATTAATCACCTTGTCATACCTCCTTGCCACTCAATTACTATATATATTAAAATTTAATTTTAAAAGATTTCCTATGACTGTAAGGTTTTATGTGTTAAAATGTCTTCTGGACTGAGCTATCTTTACAATTATTAGCAACACACAGTTGATCATGACAACATAAATACATTATACATTTTGATAAATATTACACATAAAAAGTAAAAGTAGAAATGCATTTCTGAAGATAGTGATTTCTATTTTTAATTAGTTTGTATATGTGTTAGGGAATATTTACTCCGAGAATAAAAGTGTTCAGCATCAGTTCTGTTCCATTTTGAGGGTTTTTTAATAGATGTAAAAATACAGTGCCCATGGAAGTCATGTAAATAAGTAGATGGGAATGGAAGTACTTTGTTGTCTAGTGTAGCAATTCTCTTTGAACTTTTATTTTACTAAAAATCATAGACTGATAAACTGCCAAAAATATTTTAACAACTGATGAGCTGACAATATAGTCAGATCCTCATTTAGTTTTATTGAAAACAAGGCACTGTAGACATCTTGGATTCCAGAAGGATTTGTCAATCAGTAATTAAAGTTATTCCCTTTCTCAATCCCTATAACCTATTTTCTCTCATTGGTGCCATCTAAGGGACCACAGAAACAGTAAAACTGGCAAGTGAATGCAGACTTGGCATCTATCATGAACACAGGGTGGAGTATTTATTGGCAATAGGGGAGACCTTGACTACCAGATAGTCCTGAAGCCCACTTCCAAACAAAGCGATCTGGAGGTGAGTATCTCCAAACTAGCCTTGCCAGAGAATCCCACAAAAAGCCAAATCTTCTCTTGTGACTACACTCACATCAGTTGGAATCCCTTTGTGTCACATTAGTGCTGAGCTTTGAACATCTGAGATATTTCTCCCATAATTTTTAAGTCTTTGGAATAAGCTTTAATTATAAGTAGATATTTAATAAAGACCAGGAAATACTTGCAAGGGATTCAGACAGTGGCACCAGCTTATCTGTCCTGGGAATCCTCCTTCTATCTCATTTCCCTAATAAACAGTGGGGCCCTTGCAACACTCCTGAACAGTCTGGGTCTTCTGGAAGGAATCACAAAAGGCTCCTGTACTCTCAAATACCAGCCTTATATCTCACAGAGTGATTTTCCAGTTATTTCAAAGAGCACAGTTTTCCTATCACTATGCATGATATTACAAGAAAGAATGAAAAAAATAATGAACAAAGGAAAAAATAAAGAAGGGTGTGTTTGAGAGTGACTTTTGAAGAATTTCAGCCATATTTATTCCTTGTTCTCTTGTACCTCTTCTGCTAGCCATGGTGACAGCAATTTTTTTTTAAATGACACAATTGAGTGGTAGAGAAGCCGAGGAGGAAATATTACCCAAGGTCAGAAGCGGCCTCTTCTGGGCTGTCCTTGAGCCCAGTGGAATATTTCACTCACTAGATAAATCTTCCTTGAGATTTTCTTTTCTTCATGCAAACAATCATTTTCCAAGGGCAATAATTGTGGCAAAATTATTGATCACAGAAAGGTTAAGGAATTCAACTATACTTTAAATTTACAACACAGGAGTTTGTAAGGCCATAGAAAAGTCTTCCCCCAAGAAATTCATGTAGAAAGCCTAATTCTTCCTCCATTTCCTTTGGTTGTCTACTTTTCTCTTGAATTGTTTAAATAATCTGTTTCTTTGTTCCCTTCTCATGAGTAAAGATATTAATGAGATTTTTCCTTTCTACTAGTAAACAAAAGAATCATGTGGTGTTTCACATGTAGTGTCTTAATATATGATACCTCTTCCTAAAAGTAGTATATGTGATTATTTTAAAGAAGTCTCAATTTAGAATAAGAAGACCTGAGATTGACCATTTAGCTATATTGAACATTTGTTTAATTATCTATTAAATACTGGGAACAACTTTTCTGACATTATCCTGTGTATGTGAAAGATGTATATAATGTAACCAGTGTAAGTACATACAATCAAAATACAGACCAATAAAATTAATTCTCATTTTTTCCTGCTTTTATAATGTAACTTTGTAATAAAAGAACACAAAAGATTTTACAAGCTTAGTCTTACAAAAAAAGGAATTTGCATGTCATATCTGTAAACATATTATTTATTTATGTATTTAATAATGAAGAAAATAGAAAAAAACAGCTTGGTAGAACACACTAATAATTTTATAAACATAGAATTTGTAGAGAAAGAATCAAAACATCACAACACTGAATTTCACAGTTAAACCCACATGCAGATTGTAGAATTATGTTACAGAATGTTTTGATGTAATGTGTTAAATATAAAAATAATCCACTGCAATTTCCATTTAGCACATTGTACAAAACTCATTTTTAATGTGATTAACAAGTTTACAGTCTTTCTCTTATGGTGCTATATATTCAAAGTGCTCTGTAACATTGAGGTTGAAGCCAAGGAACAAATACTATAGAGCTCTATAGTAATAGAGCCCCAAAATAAATGAAATTAAATGTAAAGTACATGAAATGCACTCATAACAAAAGACAAATGAAGAAGATCCATGATGTGGAGTAATACTTTAAGCCAGAGTGGGCAGAAGTACTTCTGCATACACACTCCAATACAAGCACAACATAAACGAGCATAAGGTTGAATTTACCCCTTTATAATGATTACCATTTCCTAGAGAAAATAAAAGAGCCATGGAGGAAGAAAAAAGACAGAGACACCAGAAAAAGAAATGAGATGGAGAGAGGCAAATAAAGTTCACAATTCTCCAACAATTCATTTTTTCAAATGAGACTAATCCTCAGTATCACCAATAGTCCATGAGAGCCGTTTTCAGACTTTGGTATACAATCAGAATTACCTCGAGGTCTTATGAAATCACTGGGTGTTAGGATCTACCACCATTTATAATTTAACAGATATGAGAAGAAGCCAGAAACAATTTCTAGGTGATCTTGATCTTCATAATTAAATGACCAATCCATTATCTGGTCCACCATGCCTAGTCCTGTATATTTTTTGAATACTGAATGGCGCCATCATTGGTTAAGACGAAAAACACATACAACAATGATATGCCTGGATCTCACCTACAAAGGAATGTGGATAAGAATATTAAAGAGCCAGCATGGATTGTATGATGACTGAGGAAGTGGTTCTCAACTTTGGGTATCTTGCAGAATGAAGTAAAAAGTGTGTGTGTGTGTGTGTGTGTGTGTGTGTGAGAGAGAGAGAGAGAGAGAGAGAGAGAGAGAGAGAGAGAGAGAGAGAGAGAAGACAGAGAGTGAAACAAAACATAAGGCAAATATTTTAAAAATTTATTACAGTAAAAGACACATTGCTGTTAATCCCCCTCGGAATACTCCCCATCACTTCAAACACACTCACCCTGTCATTCTTGCCACTTTCTGAAGCATGTCTGGAGTCCTCTTTTGTGACTGTATTTAGTTGTGCTGTCTTGGTTGCCCAGGTCCTGAACAGATTCAAAATGGTAATCTTTCATGGTCATTTTGACTTTGGAGAAGAACCAGAAGTTGCATGGTACCAGATCCAATGAACAAGGTGGGTGAGGACACACAGTAATGTTTTACAAGCCAGCCTTTCAGTTGGATGGCACTCTGCAGCAACCTTCACCATATTTTTTATCATATCACATAAAAACAAACAAACAAAAAGACTTCCAGAACTGCTTCCAAAAGTAGCAAGAATGATGGGTAACTATTTTCAAAGCAATGGGGAGTACTTTTAGGGGAATTAATGGCAATGTGTCCTTTACTGACACATGGATTCATCTAAAACTAATGAAATCTGAAGTTTTTGGGTGGAGTCCAGGGTTGAGTCATTTACGAAAGTGCCCTGTGAAAGACTAGTGTGGAGACTGACTGGAGAACTGCTACTTTTTCACAATTCTTTTCACCTCTCATCTGGAGAAAAGGTGAGTCTTAGAGGAACAGTTATGTGGATAACGTCAAGGAAATCCAAACCCCTAGTGCCATGCTGATCCTCAACTAGAAAACAATAACAGGGGTAATGTAGAAAGCAGCTGTGCCTGTTGATTTATGGTGGGCTACAAAGTTAGCTCACAAGTGTGAAATGACTGAACTTGGGAAGGCACGTTGCACGCTCATTCACCCAAGTTTCTTTTCCACTCAGTGACATCAACTAGAGTCCCCCAAATGTTAGCATGTGTGCTTAGGGGCTACATCCAACTGATATAATTATTATATTCATTCCACTTAGCTACATTATTTACTACTTTCATTTAGATATGAGTGGCCCCATAAATAAGGCCCGCAGGGACAAAACACTGCAAGCTGCCATTTCACTAGTCTCCCTGAGAAAGGAGAATTTCAGAAACACATACAAAACAAAGGGCATTTTAAAATAAGGTTTCCACTTTAAATTACTGCTCTGGCATACATAGAACGAAGAGTTCCATGTTTCAGTAAATATACATCCAATGGGATCCTTTCTGGAAGGACCTAGAGGTTTGAGCAGTCTTTTCTTTTAATTTTTCAATTTTTATTAGTAAAGTTAAGATGCATAGTAACTACTTTCATCTTGGGAAAGTGCTACATATACATAGTGTATCTTGAGCCTTTTTCATTTTAAATTTATTTTTTTCTTAATTTTTAATTACTGTATATTTTGTGATACATACTAAATACATCCATCATGGGAACCATCTCAGAAAAGCAGTGACTTAAAAAAGAAACAAATATTCAATCTAACATCCTAGTGAGATGCTTGAGTGACAGTTTCTCCAGGCTTTATGTCTTCCAGAAGACACTTTTAGAAGATCCTGAAAAATAATAAAAAGAATAGCAGTGCTATGGATATAATCATTCAAAATAGCAGAATACTGAGCACTTTCTGTTTTCTAGAAGGTAGATTGTGATCGGATCAAGGAAATGAGGCTGTAAGGGAATCGTTGAAAGGCTAGGTATGCAAAGATAAATGGTGGTCTTTAGCTCTACTTTCAATATTTACCTATTTCAGCAGTATATATTACATGAATAAATATTTATACCTTTGATATAAAACTTACACATACATATGTTGAACTTTATAATACTATAAAAATAAATGCATGGAGCCCATTTAAAGGCCAGGGATCACTAACAGCCATTGTTCCTTCCTTTGAAATGCTAAAGAATTCTAGAATCCCAGAAGAGAGTTTGATTCTTTATTTCTGCGGTCTATACCTTGCGGCACATTCTCTGGGTTTCATTTTTGAGACCTGGACAGAGACACATGGATCTCACTACTTCGGGGAGCTGTATTTGCAAAGACAGGGCGTGATTTTAGAGTCAGGAAGGAATCTACATGGGTTCCTGTGTGTGCTGTGGTCCCTCCTCCATCTCCTGAGCCCTTCTCTTCAAAAGCTGGGACCAAGTGGCACAGAACTGAAGCCCATGTGTGCAAGCAAGCAGAGCAGACACCGACAGAAGAGACATCCCCGCCCCAAGGAGAGGAGACTCATGCTAGGGCTTTTATTCCATCCTGCGAACAGATCAGACTCCAACTCACCATCTGCTGTGAAAGCTCGTAGTCCTTCCTGCTGTTCAGGGAACATCCGCATTCTCACTTTGCCTTTGCACCATACGCTCTTGCTTCTCTTGGGTTCCAGAGAAGTCACCGGAAGTAATTCTTCTGGACTTCCCCGGAAGCATGGCCACCGCCTCTAGGCTCCCTTTGCTGGGCTCTGACTCTCCCTCTTGTGATGATTCTTCACCTGTCCCTGCAACCTGCCCGGGGTCCCTACTCCCTGGTCCTGCCTCCCCCGCTTGTGCTGAGCCTGCAGGCAGAGTCACCCCTGCTTCTCCGCCTTCTCCATCCTGTCCTAGCCTCAGGGCCTCCCCTTCCCCCCTGGAAGGTCCTGGAAGCACTCCCGCCTCAGCCTGTGCTATGGGAGCCACTGTCACCTCTCCCCTGCTCGACACCATCTCCTCTGCCACCACCCTCTCTGAAGCTGCTGTTTTCCCTGGTGCCTTGTCCCCCTGGAGCCTGGCTTCCTCCCCAGCAACACCTGAGTAGGAAGCAGCTGAATTTGCTACTGCTTTCCCCTCCGCTGTCCTCAAATCTGCCAACACCTCCTTCCTCTCTGCTTCTGTCCCCTCCACTCCTCCTTCTTGCAGATCCTCCCCAGCCATCTCCGTTTCTCCTCCTGTGGCTCCTTCCCTCTCTGTGCTGCTGTGCTTCATCACTTCTGTCTCCAGTGTGGACTTTGGAGCCCCCTCCTCCTCAGGGTCCTCAGGCTCTGCTTCTTCACTGAACTTTTTCGCCCTCCGGGGATCTCCCTCAGGCACAGCCTCCGGGGTCACCGTCATGGCCTGTACTCCTTCTGGCCCCTGCGGAGCCCCTTCCTCACGCCTGCCCTCTGGCCCAGCAAGGCCATCTTGGCGGAGCGCCGCACACTCCTCAGCCTGTGCCGTGTCTGGGACAGTGAGGTCGGGGACCCTCCTCTCGCTCGGGGGCTCACTGCCAGGCCCCTCTGATGGCCCCTCTCTTCCGTACCCAGGCCCTTTCTCCCGCTTTGAAGGGACCCTGGTCGCCTGCCCTTCCCACTCCGCCCAGCCTTTGTGCTCTGTGTCTCCGGCTTCACTCAGTCCTTCTCCTCCTTTCCCTCTCCTCAGTGCTGTGACCTTTTCAGGTGACTTTTCAAATTCAAGTGTTGCTTCCAGCAAATTAACAACCCTTTCTCTCTGGGAATCTTCCGGAAGCCTTGTACCTTCAGTCAAGCCAGTTGCTTCTGTGGGGTCTACAGCCTCACCATCAGATTCCGTTTCATTTCTGGGTGCTTTCGCCTGCTCCTCAGATCTTATTTCCTTTGTTTTTTTCCTCTCTTCCACTTTACGTTTTTGCTCTTCCTCTCCCGTGTCTTCTGCCTTCGGGGCATCTGCCCACGTCACCACTTTCTTCTCAGATCCAGCTTCCCTCAGAGATGCGGGGGGGCTCCCGGGTTTTCCCCTCTCTCTTGCTACACCTAAGAGCTCCCGTAACGTTTCTTTCCTGCCTTCTTTCCCATCAGGCCCCAGCTCAGGCACAGTCTCCTCCCTCACGGTGGCTTCCTGGGGAAGATCTTCAAGGCTGCCATTAGCAGTTCCCATGCAGCTTGCCTCAGCCGCAGGCCCCGCTGTTGAGGAGCTTGAAGGTGTTTCCGCTTCCAGAGCTTCCGTCGCCTCTTTGTCTGCCTTCTGTCCCCCGGTGGTTGCCTCTTCCAGCCCATCCTCTTTCAAGGATGGTGCGTCTTCCACAGCCCCCACGTCCTCTAGCTCTGTGGGTGCCTCTTCTTCACCTCCGTCCGCATCTGGCCTTTGGGACGCTGCCTCCCTGACAGCCTCCTGGTTCTCCGCCTCCCCCATTCCTGGAGTAGCAGCCCCTCTCAAGGTGACCACCTCCTGACGGTGCCGGAAGCTGTTGGGAAGCACTGGCTCCCCTGAGCCCTGCTCCCCTGTGGGAGAAGCTGCCTTTTCTGTCTGCCTCAGGGCCCGTTCTTCAGGTGCCGCCTCTCCACTCAGGCTCATGGACTCCCTTGCTGCTGCTTTTCCCGTGAGGTCTAACTCCTCTCTCCCCAGCCTGCCATTCTCATCCTCTTCTGCCTCTGCCCCACTTGCTAGCCCCACAGGGGTCTCTCTTGGCTCTGTTAATTGTTCGGCTAATGCTGGCTGCTCTGCTGTGGGCTTCCACTCCCCTGAGGGAAACTCTGCAACCCCTGCCTCCTCCAGCTGGGCTGCATCTCTTCTGTCTTCCATTAGCTCAGCATCCTGATGTTGGGGACCTTCGTCACCTTCTGGTGCTTCTTTGTCCAGATAATGTGTTTCTTGTGTAATTTGGTTGGGTTTCTTGTTTGAGTTCAGTGCTGCCCTTTTCTCCATCACCAAATTCCTATTTGGTGCTATAAAAATAAGATTAAAAGATAAGATTACTTCAATCAAAACAGACAAAGGAGAAGATATTACATATGACCTTATGTGATACTTATTTGTCTCATAAGAGATTTACTTGTTGTCAAGGAGCCGTGCATGTTATGTATGAAACATCAGCTAGGTTAGTTCTATGGTGCTATTGACTATAATATACACCATGGTTTAATTAGGGCCTTTCATTCTGTAAAGAAATGCTTTCCGATTTAATGGATATACAGTTACTATACATTGATATTAAGTTAGGCATCAGAAATGATGGAAATACGTAAACAAAAACCCCTCAATTCCTGATGCTTTGAAAACAATAAATTCTCTCTCTCTTTCTCCCCATATATGTGTACACACACATGCCTACATCCTAACATTCTGCTTTCCCTTGAAATAGAATACTTGCAGAAAATCCAATAAAAATAACATTCAATTTTCTTTAAAGCCATCATTTCCTATAGCACCATAATATGACTGTTTTCTAACTATGTTCTGCTGCTACTCATGTGGGCGTACAGCAACACAATCATAATACAGAGATGGTAATTGAATCAACTATCACACCCATATTTTAAAGCTACTATATCTAGATTTAGTCATCAAAAAACTTTTCAGCTCAAAGTAAGACTTCACTAAAGACTCCAATTTGTATTACAGGTCAGGATACCTACCATCGACATTCAGAAATGGATTTGCCTTTGGCAAAATAGGATCACAGGGTAAGACAGACTTTGTAGTCTAGGACAATTTTCAACTTAAATGACCTTCATGAAATATTTCATAATTCTCACCAATGATTCTCTGGCAAATCTGGGGATACTATTGCCAGTATAGGTTTACCACATTTTTTAAAAGGTTTGGAATGAATTCCTTATTATTTAACAAAGCCATATGTTCTTGAGTGATCCATGCAAACTAAGGAAATGTGTGTCATGTCTAATTATCCAGTTTTCCAACCAAAGAATAATAGGGAGATAAAAGCTTCAGAAATCCTCATCCTAATAATTTCTATTACTCTGTTCTTTTTCTTTTATGAAAGACACTGGGCTATATACTATAGGTCAATTATCATACCAAGGTGTCAACCTTTAAATTATGTAAACTTGCAAAGTAAGTAAATGTGTCTTCCTCATCTTTTCTTACCTGCTTATTTTGTTGGTTATCTTACCTGCAATAGCTTCACTGACAATCTAAGAGACATCTAAAATCCAGTTCTTCCCTAGTCTTAACACTCCATCCAGGACTGTTACCATTCCATTTTTTCTAATATAAAACATGGCTATCTTTAGTGGGATTCCCCAAGTCTCTTGCCAATCAGTATGATATACCATTTTTTGGTAAGACAATAATAGCTAATATGAGATTTCACTTTAAAAATGTATTTGGAAGGTAACTTTTGTTATCTTCTTTCAAAGGAGTAAAACAGAAATGTCAGATCTATCATCAGGGCTGAGGTTGACTTTTGTAGGTAGTCCTCTGTGTATGTCACAGAGATTATTTCCTAAAGTGTATCTAAAAGCTCCCAGAAGGAAGCGTAGAACCAAGCTGTTCAGAGAACATCTAGGAAATTCATGTTGACTGTTTTATTTCATTACAGATCATTGCTGAATTTAGACCAAATTATATTGAAGCAAGAAACAATATGTTCTCTCTAATAATATATCTGTTGCTATCCAAATTCCTGCATGAAAGTTTTATTAAAAAGTCAGTTATGAAAAACATTTAAATAAAATCCTCTGCCTTTCTAAGATGTCCTCCAAACGTATGGATTAATTAAAGAATATTCAGAAATACAAGGGCGTAAAATAGCCTAGTGACCATGTAATAATATACTATGCCTAAATTCTAGGAAAGAAAGTTATAATGGCTACCAGCTGAGCTATTATATGAACACACAACACAGCACAACACAACAGAGAAGTTGGACAGGACATTCCTGAAACAAGGGATTAGGAGTAATTGAAGCTTTTCTTAGAAATACCAGTGCAAAAACACGGCATATGACTTTGATAGTAACCTCATAAGAGTTTTTCCAAACCTTGAGAAAAAAAAATATTTGTGAGCAAGCAGCCTTCACAAATGGGCAATCTGATTCAGTGGGAAAAGTGTGTACTTGGAAGTCAGACCTCTTGAGGATGCTAGCTCTGCCACTTGCTCATTGTACGCCCTTGGGAAGTCACACCTGTCCAATCTTTCATTTCCTGAACCCTAAAATGGGATAGCCATCCTTAATTCACAAAATAGTGAATGAGAGAGTTCATGTGAAGTGCTTAGTACATTGCCTAGCCTGCAGCAAACTAGCAAATCTTCCTTGCCCACTCTTATCCCATAGCTTGCTAGCATCTAGACTTTCCTGTTTGAATTAGATTTGATCAATCACAACTACTCCAGCTGCTTTTCAAGATAAATGTTTGGGGAGCTACACTAGAACTCCTTGGGTGAAATGTCCCCACCAGATCCCTCTCTTGTAATTCACCCCACTCCTTCCTTAAGTGTCATCTGGCCCTCATGATGCACAGTAAGAAATGGAACTTGTCTTGTGGTTTCTACTATTGTCCATGAAGCCATGGCTGGCTAAGCTGTTCACTTAAAAATAGGATGAAATCTCAAATGCCTCGTGGCTCTTGACTACAATCATTAAACATTGGAAGTGGCAGTAATACAGTCATATAATGCATGTATTTATTCATTAGTGTAGTCAGGGAATGAAAAAATGGCCACACATATACACATACATATATTCACATCAGAAAATTCACTACATTCACTGCATTCACTACAGATGAGAAGACCTGATTTCAAAGACATAAGAAGTTTGCCAGATAATGCATGAGTCATGGTCTGTGGAATCAATCTCTAAGTGGCAATCTTGCAGATGGAATACTCATCACCGAAAGCCAAGTCACGTAGTGATGGCAATGAATTCTTTCCTAATTAAGAGAAGAATGAGAGGTTTAAATGAATCATTGTGAAATATGATGTGTCTTGGCTCTTGACGTCTCCAACTGGGTCAGGTACAGCAAATCCACCTACCTGGCCCACTAACTGGGAGGCAAGCTATGAATCCAGGCAGACCTGAAAATCTCCGCCAGAAATTAAGAATCCAGAGTCCTTTTTTTCATCATAGGCAACAAGGTAATAAAAAAAAAATACTATTCATAGCTAAAGTCAATTTCCAAGTTCCCTTTAGGTTTCTCAGCCATCTCCTGCCATTGTGTTCATTAGATGAAAAGAAAGAAAAAAAATAGATGCCAGGAAGAAGACCTGAGACGGAAATGGGCTGTCTTTTGCAGAGGATTTCTGAAGGTCTTTTCTCGGGATAAGGCGCCCTTACCTCCACACATGTCGATCTCCAGCTTCCTCCCAGGCGTCCCCCAGTCATCTGAGCTGCCATCACCAGGCTGGGCCTCATAGTGGCTGTGGCAGCCAGGTACCAAGGTTTCGCTTATTATCTGTCCAACTGATTAGAGATCATATAAAGTATCAAAAGGTACAAAAACAGGTCATGGGAATGTTGCTGAGCTATTTCATATCATTTAAGCAAGTGGGGTCCATTTAAATGCACTCACATTAAAATGACCTTGTTTCAAAATCTGTGAAGATTAAACAGCTCCCATGCTATGATTTCAAAAAGAAAACCATGTACCAAAGAAGAGCATGAAGTAAAGAGATACATGCAAAGGAATGCTTGCATTAAAAAGATGACAGCCAGAAGCGGTGACAGTTTGCCAAATGCACATGCAATGAAATGATTGGAAAAGCAGTCTTAGTTGCCTTTTACTTTGTAGGAATGGGTGTTACGGCTTTTATGACACTAATCACCACTGCTCTTTTAAATTGCTGAAATGACCACAGCTGACTACACTGTGCTCATTTCATCCATTAGTAGATCTTAGTGATTTGACCCCCTATCTCACTGCATTTGGACAGAAGCAAAAAAAAGCTATTACATGATTCCTGTAAATTCGATGGTAAAAGCTGATGTAAAATTCCTGTTATCTGCAGCTGATTACTTGCATGGACTTCAGGATCACAAAGGCCTCAGTTCAAGTCCCAAATTCCCATACTGTGTCACCTTGGATAAGGTTTTTTTGTTTGCTTTCTTTTCAGTACCGGGGATCAAACTCAAGACCTTGTGCTTGCAAGGCAGGTGTGGTGCCACTGAGCTAAATCCCCCCACAGCTGGATCAGGTTTTTTACTTAAATCTAAGCCTGAGTTTACCTATCTGTCAAAAAGAGAGATAAACTCAATGGTTACTGAGAGGATTAAGTAATGTATCGTCTAGAGGAATGATAGTAAACCTTTTAGAGACCAGATGCCCAAACTGCAACCCAAAACTCACTTATTTATTGCAAAGTGGCAATTCTGCAATTAAGCCTGAAGACTCGACACCCCAGCTGCTGGGGAGCTGCTGGGCTCATGTACCGATGAGGGGCTCTGCGTGCCATATGTTCACCGTCCCTGGTATAGAGCATTGCTCCCACTTGTTAGCAAATTCCTGGGCACTTAATTAATGGTACTGATGATGATGGGCACTTTTATTATCAGTGTTACCATCCAGTGTGCTACGATCTAGGCCAAACTGTCAAGTCAGTTAAGTTTGTTTTTAGTTTCTCACCATCTCCCGCCGAAGCTTGCTTTTCATCTGAGGACCTGGGATGCTGCTTCCTAGTTAACAAAAGCTGTCTCCATAATACTACACCTAGTTCTACCTTCTGAGGTAAAAACACGCCATCTCCGAAACTTCCTCCCTTCTCCCTGCATTTCTTCCTCCCTTGCTGCGCTGCTCCCTTCTTCCATTTCTTCCTTCTGTCTTCCTTCCTTTGTCCTCCCTTGGCATTCTGATACAGCTAATCTATCAGAGCTCAAAAAATGCCTCTTGCTTAGAGTTCGTTGTTAAGGGGTAATCACTGGTTGCTTGCACTGTGCTTGGAAACAAGCAGCGAGATACCTGCCTCCAGTGGGTTGTAGCAGGAAAATGGTAGCTTAAGTATATTCATCTCAACAAGAAAAACATGGAGATGAAAGAGGAGCATCATATAGCTCAAATGTATTCTCTTTAAAAAGTATTCCTCATTCAGGCAACACATCAAATAAAAAACTTTCTTACAGTGCAATAATTTGGAGGCGTAGTTAATAAACATTATATATACATGTAAATACTATGCAAAGAATTTAATTAAGCAGTGCTTTTATCTTTGCATACACATTTGTTTGGCTGACTGAGTGGTGGAAATCACAAGGATGGTAGGACCAGGGGATGGGAGCATGACTTAATAGCAACTACATAAAGTTTTGTTTCATCAGTGGCAATAAGATATTTAGTTTGTTCAAGCAGTCTATAGCCTATAAAGAAATGTGGCTTACAATAATAATAACAACAGCAATAATAAACAATAATGAAACAATTAGTAGCTATTGAACCAAAAGACTATTCTAAGAAGCCAAACAATATTAGCATAAGTTGAAAATTACAACTCACTCGAACTGATAGTGAAGCCTGTCCTCTCTGACATGGGACTGCTCACCCCCTGCAGGGAAGGTGGATGACACATCTGGACGTGGATGACAGCCTGTGTAGCTAGGTGTTGCCTAATCAGGTTCCTCAAGAGTGGGACACTGGTCTACGCAACAAGGACTTCCGAGGTGTGAGACCAGCAGAGCCCTCACTTGGACATTATTTCTCAGATGCTCTTCTGAAACTAAAACTTCTAGCATGAGAAACTGAAAGTGTAAATAAGGATCAAAATGTATAATAGATAATGTAAAATAGGAAGAAAAGGTCCAAAGGGGAAGGTGAAGTGGGAGGGTAGGGGAAAGGAAAGAAGGGAAAGGAATAAATGTGAGAAAAGGAAAAAACGGAAACAAAGTCTTTGTAAATAGGGAGGGCAGGGGAAGGGGGAAAGAATAAGAATCAAGATACATCGTGTACAGGTACAAGTTCCCAACGATGACTGTAACTGTATTGTATACCTAAAATGTACCAATAAACTTAATGAATTTTAAAAAAAGGCAAGAACTTGGCCAGCATCTAACACCAACTTTTTTCCACCAATAGTAAAAGAGGAGGACTCCGCTTGCTGAGATGCCTGTGTGAGCAATGTGATCTGTCACTTTGTTTCCCACCTATTTAGCCCTTCATCCTGTAAGGCTCAGTCCTCTACTTCTCATAAAGGTGTCAGATAAAAACAAAGGTGACTTCTCACAGCATTAACAGCAAACCAGAACAGTGCCTATAAAGAATTTCTTAGAAAAACAAAACATTTTTCCATTTAAATTATATAGGATACTTTAAGGTGCTAGCCAAAGCAGCAAAGTATTTTACATTACAACATTAACTTTTTATCCTGAAAATCAATATATTTTAAAATAATATATATTGTACTTTCTCTAAGCATGAAAATAGTATATATTCATCCATCTACACTTGAAAAGAAAAAATCATACAAAGGAGCAAAAAAGATTATCCATAGTTTTGCCGGAGAGAACTATTAGTTAACATTTTGATGGATTTCCAAATATTTTCTTTGTTCTTACTATTAATAGCATCTCACATCTCCTTTTACTCATTTAGCAATATAGTTCCTCAAATCATTAAATTTAAAAATTCTTCAATAAACATAGAATGTTCTATTAAAGCCTATTAAAACAATTTAGCCAAGTATCTATTGTTAGAGATTATTGCCATTGTTTTATAATTATAAAACTATTTAATATATTTAATAATTATAAAACTATTTAAATCATTTTTCATACATATTTATACCTTAGGAATAATTCCTGAAATTGGAATTGCTGGGTCAAAATGCATATACTTTTTAGAAGCTCTTGATATTTGTTTCTCAATCTCCCAAACAGAAAGTACCAATTGCCAATTTCACCAATAATGATCGAAAGGCCTATGTCGCTGCATTACTGCCAACACCACCAAAATTTTCCACCCTTCTTTCTGTCTTGATAGTTTAGCAATTGACAGGTGATGGCAAATACAGGCCTTTCTGTCTTAGTAGACGTGCTTTCCTTCTGTGAATTTCCTGCTATACACTCCATATTCTTCTACTGGCATGGTGGTTACCTCTTACTGATTTGTAAAAACTCTTTATGTACACAAGTACCAATCCTTTGTCCTGTACATGTTGCAGAATTTTCTCCAGAGTTCCAGTTTTTCTTTGCTATAGTGTTTATTGTTTTGTTGTTGTTGCTGCTGCTGTAAATATTTCCATGTTACTTGGTGTATTTCTTAAAAAATTAATTTTAATTTTTTTTCAAATCCTAAAATATTAACTCTAGGATTTGGAGACATTCTACATTAAGCTTATAATTTAATCTGTCAAAAAGCATCAGCATCTTTATATTTAATCTTCTGCTCAAATATTTGCACTGATTTTACACTTATCAGTTTTTTATTCAGTCCATACATATTATGCTTTCCCTTCTGATACATCCCTGGAAGGATGGTTAGCTATTGCTCACTTTTTGTTTATTCCTAAGTAATTTCTTTTGCTCTAGTTTCAGAGGAGTTGTTTGAGGCTACACTTTGAAACTGGTACTTACAAAAACTGCTGTTGGTTCTAATAAACACACAATTAGTAATCTAGAGAGTTGACTTTCTTTCTTAGACTTAGGAATTATCTATAGAGTACTGCTTTCAAATTTCCAAAATTTTTGGTGGGATGATTTTTTTATATTTTGTGAATAATTTCTACTTTTTATTGCACTATATCACAGAATGTGGACTCAAAACTTCTGTGTGCCTGGGGAATAAAAGCACATAGCACATGATAGGTATCTGATAAATCAACCTTCTAAATTATATTAATCCTTTTTATGTCCTTAATATGAAAATGACTGATATTTTTGTTTATATAAACATGAGAGTTGTTATTTTGCTATTTTCCTTTAGAAGGGTGTGGTGAGCTGCTTGAATGCTTTTAATCTCCAGCTGGATGCACATTCTTCTCAGAAGCATTAAACTGGAGTAGTTACCAATTGAGCAAGAGCGGTAGAGGAAAGGAAAGAAGGTGAGCTTTCTGTGTTTTCTCTCAGAAATGTAATTGCACGTGTCAATGCGCCCACGGCTGCCGAAGCTGCCAGGCTTGGTCAGACCCTCACGCTTGGCACCACCATCTTTACCAGGAAGGAAACCCACCCGGGTGGCAGGCATAGTCCTTGTACCCCTGCAGCTGCCCTTCTCTTTGGTGCTGCCAGGGTCCTTCTTAGAGCTAAAGGGCTGTGAGCTGTCACAGGCCCATTCTTCTGCTTTCTCTTCAGCTCACCCATGCTTCTAACTCTTCCAACCCTGAAAATCTAAAGTAATCTCTTAATTTCCATCAGGCCATTCCTTTTTTCATGGCAAATACACTCAGAAAACTCCTGATGACTTTCGCTAATATAGCCCCACATAGCAAATTCTTTGAATTTTGTGATCTGGATGGTATCCTTCCCTAGATTTAGGAACAAACTTTCAAAACATTTGTTAACTTTTAAACTGCATTATTTTTAAACTTTCTTCCTCATTCAAATAGGAAGACCTTAGATACCTGAGCTCATCTCACCAGTTGAACCAGTATTGTATCTTACAGAATTTTTCTACTGTTTCTATTAAATGTTGACTGATATCCTTCATATAACTGGTCACTATCAATACAGAAACTTGGAAACTTACTGCAATAATGTAAATGCTTTGATGAAAACAAGACAAATCACTATACCCTATAGTTCAGACTCTCATAAATGAGATATAAACACTGGCTTTTTAGTATCTACTAGCCAAGATGCAAACAGAATTAGTAGTCATAAATATTTAATAAATTTAAAAACAACACTCCAATTATATTTGAAGCACTATTTAGGTAGTTTAAATGGGTAATTGGAAGACTTCAAAAATTCTTTACCATAAGCTTCGACTTTAAAAAAAAATGTGTAGAATGATGATGGCAAAGGTTATAATTTTCTAGGCTAGAAATAGCTCCAGGGTGGTATTTATTTATTTATTCAGTTAGTTAGTTAGTTTTGTAATTCCTCTTGTGCTCATTTTGTTCCATTTTCTTTTTTTTTTTTCATAGTTCTATACATCCCCTAGGCATTTTTCTCCATTAAAATAATGCAAAAAGGGACAAAGCAAAGCCACAGTATTTCTCTCGTGCAGTTGCCTGTTTTCTTTGATAGGCTTCCGGTGTCTTTATTGCACAGTTTAGATGAAAATTGTGCAGGGGAGGAAGAAGACAAGTCCGAGGAATTATCTGAGAATCTTAGCCTACTGTGTATGATGGGAATTTTAGAGATTTTGTTTCTTTTCCTAAGCACCAAATATTTTCTACCCAATTGTGTCTGTGGAGGAGTTTGGGCAGAAAAAATATGAGGGGGCATAAAACCACTAGTATATGTAATTTTAAAAATTAATGAAGCCATGAAGCAAACAATGTCTATTCAATTTATTCTATTAGGTACTTAATCTAATTTTCATTATCATTTCTCTTTTCCAGGTTCCCAGATGTCAAAACACAAGTGTCTTAACTTGGAAAACATTATATCTTTCATATTCTGTAGCCTGTGTTCTCAATGACTCTGATTCATTCACTCTACTCTGCTTGATTTGAAACAAACCAAGCTCATCTTGTCTTAAAACATGCTAAGAATCCTGCGAAACTCTATCTCAGAAGAAACAGAATTTTGTACCTCAATTTTAAGAATGTGAGAGAGCCATAAAAGCCAAATACAGATATACGTAAGTTTATTCCAAGTTGGGGTCACCTTGAAAAATATCCCTGTGTTTGATCATTCTTTGTATAGACACTTATCTTCCCAACAACTTCCCATGACAAAACTCATGACTAACATCTACCTACACAGTAAAGATGTTCTTGTGCTATCTTTGACATTGAAACATGGACCACAAGATCTCAGGATTAATTATAAACTCAAGGCCACAGCTGTTCAAAGTCAAATTCTCTCCTCTACACAGCAGCTAGGATAATCTCTCCAAAACTTTTAGACCTTGCTATTTGTTCGCTTAAATCCTTCCAGTGGAAAGGTTTCCTATATCAGAATAACTCCTCCTGATGACCTCTAACTTGGTCCTGTGACCTCATATTGTACTACTCCATCTCCTATTCGCTCCACTTCTGTCTTACTGGCCTCCTATTCAAAATTCTTTGTTCAGTAACTGTGCCCCCAACTTAAGGTTTTTGCCCTTGCTGGACTCTGCAATTCATTTCGATCTCTGCTCAGATTAGCTACCAGTATGGAGGCCATCCCTCAAATACTACACCTTCTTCAAGCCATTATTCCATCTCCCTATCCTGCTTTCTCCTTCTTCTAGTACATGTCCCAAATACCCCATCACATATTTACTTTTCACTTGTTAGGAATAATCCTTCCTTGAATGTAAATTCTGTGAGGACAGGGACTTCATTATGTTCACACCAAGAGCAGTGTGTGACATAAAGCAGATGCCCAACACATATTTATTGGCAGAAAAGTAATCTACTGAAACAAACTACTATAGTTCCACAGTTCATTCAGAAATTTTATGTAGACCTCAACTCACATCATGTGATTTCTTTGTTTATTCTGTCTATACAATGACAAAATGCCTTTTACTTTAGTCATAACATTATTTAGGTTTAAATTACCTCGGCCAAACAATATGATCATTCTTGATCTACATATGAAATATAAAAGGCTTACTTTCATATACATTTAACACCTTATGAATTTATATTATTTATGTTCATAATGTATACATTATATTAAATTGGCATGTCGATGCACCTGAATTGTTCCACCTTTAGAACATATTACAAACTTGGTGTCACAATTCATTAGGAGAGCTTCAACAGGAAAAAGGCATTAAAATCAAACCATGCCCTATAATACTGACCTAACTGAAGAACACTGTCTCATTGTAGTCTTTTACAATTACAATCTTTTACTTTTTCAATTTCACTGTATAAAGTGCACCTTTTAATCAATTGACCTGATTTGTTGATTTCTAGGACAAAGCTAAATTAAGTAAGACATCTTAAAATAGTAAAAAGGAATATATTTTATGATATCAACCTAAAAGTTATGAAGGCAGTGACTATATGTCATTTATCTATTGCTGTAATCTCAAGTAAAACAATTCAGATTAAAATATATTACCTCACTATTAATGTCTATTAGTTTGGATACTATAAAACATCTTTACCATCACTAGCTGTAACCTGTATATTTATTCTTAACATAATCATAGTTTTCATTTTAAGTCTAAATTGAAATACATACCACACAAATTGTTTTATATATTATCTCAGCCTTTATTTCATTTTGACCTAAGGTTCTAATTAAAGATCTAAGTAAAATATACATATTTCAACCTTATGACTTCACCAGTTTTCTGGCCTAATGTACATAAACTGTGTTTCGCAGAGTAGTCATCTAAATGAGCCCATATTTTGTAGGTCAGTGTCTCTACTCCTAAGCCATCTAACTGAAGATTCGGTTAAGAAGCAGAAACTTTCCATAACTTTTTTGTTTGGTGTGAGGGTTAAACTTGTCAACTTAACTGGCTTGTGATCCACTTGGGTATTTTGTAAAACACACTTCTGGGCATGTGTGGGGTCCATGGAGGGTCGCCTTGCCATGGACTAAGCCACCTTGTCCCATTATGCCTTTCCATTATGAAGTTTCTCTCTTAAAACCAGCTGATAATGGACTGAATCCACTGAAACCATGAATCAAATAACCGTCTCCTGTAAGTTGTGAATGTCAGGTATTTTCTCCCAGTTGACCAATGTATTTGGCATCAATATGGATGTTGTGAACTATGCAGTCAGGACCTTGATGGTTTTACCTAAAATTTTCTTAGAAACTTTTTTTCATACGAAAGTACTTGAGAATATTTATGACTTCTTTCAATTCCATTACTGAAGTGTTTAGAGATGCACTGCATCATTTTCTTGATTATTGCATTTATAAAACATTAGAACCCAAATGTTACAATCTACTCATTCTTATGTTCTTGGTAGCATTAATACTTTACATTCTGAATATTTTCCATGGTCTTAATTTTGTTTTACTTATTCATGTCTTACTTTCCAATGTGCTTTATATTTCCTGACTCTGGGAAGTTTTGCTGTTTTAGGGAGAATGACCCATAGAACAAAACTATGAGTTCTTGCACTGAAGGTAACATGTTTTAAATAAAGTTTGCTTTTATGAAATACTACACAATACAGTATAATATATCAGGTGAATAATATAAAATAGAAATGTGTGCTGATGAAAAGGGACATCTAAGATATAATGTTAGGTGAAAAAAAGCAAACTGCAGAATACAAATAATTTTTTTTTCATGTGTATATAAAAACAATATAGGTGTATGTATGTATATATTAATATATCTATATCATATGGGATATAATTAATATATATCAATGTCTTTAAAATTTCTAGTCTCATACACAAAAACTATCTACAGTTATTGTTGAGAAAGATTAGAAGTTTAGCAAAGAAGACTTTCACTTTATTCTTCTTTCCATAGTATTTAAACCATTAAACCAATTATTTATGAAGAAAAAGTATTTATTAAAATCCTTAAAATATCTATAACTTTTGAACCTAAAATTGCTCTTTTTGTAACCTATTCTAAGGAAATAAATATAAGTTTGAAATAGCATGGGTTAAAAAATACTAATTTAAGTACTAATAATAATAATGAAAGTAGGAAAAATATCAATATCCTACAATAGCCAAATGGTTAATATATAAGAGAACCACAGAATGAAATACCTAGACATTAAACATGTTCATAAAAATTGCATAACAACAGGGAAAATGATAATGGCATGACACTAACATATAAACCAGAATACATTTTATAAAAATGCAACAATGGAGCTAGGTTTAGAACTAAAAACTCTGGCCAAATATTGAAAGTTATTTTTGTGTGTCTGCTAAGCCTATGAGTAATTATTCAATCTATCTCTTTCTATTTTATAAATGATATTTCATGTCTATGCATTACATGGTTATGAGAACTAAACATTGATAAAGAGAATTAGCACATATATTAGAGCTTAACAAAGATAAACAGTCTCAGAAGGGACCCAGAATACCAAATGCAACCCTGGGTAACAAAAGCAAAGCAGGAAGCAGATTGGAATCCCAGATTTGAAATTATATTACAAAGCTACTATGATTAAAAACAACACAATACTGGCACAAAAACAGACATATGAACCAATGGAACAGAATAAATGAAGCAGAAACAATCCCAGGCACATTCAGCTATTTGATCTTTGACAAAGGGGCCAAAAACATACATGGATGAAAGAGAATTTAATATTTAATAAATGGTGCTTAGAAAATTAAATACCTACATGCAAATATTTAATCTATACCTATATATCTTATGGGTACTAAACTAAAATCAGAATGGATCAAAGATTTAACTGTTGAAACAAAAACAGTTAACTGTGTGGAAGATACAGGTGTAGGCAAGGACTTTCTGAAGAGAATCTCAACGATAAAAAAAATAATACCAAGAAACAAAGGACATATGGGATCATATCAAATTAAAAAGCTTCTGGGATTCAATCTTACCCCAGAAGGACTGGCCATCATCAAGAAAGCAAATAATAACAAATGTTGGTGAGGTCGCAGGGAAAAAGGAACCCTTCTAAATTGTTGGTAGGAATGTAAACTAGTACAACTACTGTGGAAATCAATATGGAGATTCCTAAAAATACTAAAACTAGAAATTCCATTTGACCCAGTTATTCCCCTTCTGGGTATCTTACAAAAGATTTAAAGACATCATACCACGGTGACATATGCATTTCCATCTTTAGAGCAGCACAATTCATTATAGCCAAATCTTGGAAGTGGCTTTTATGTCCATCAATAGATAAATGGACAAAACTTGTGGTATTTAAACACAGTGGAGTATGAATCTGCTGTAAAGAAAGATGAACTTAAGTCATTTGTAGCAAAATGGATGCACTTTGAGATAGTAATATTAAGTAAAATGAATCAACCACACAAGCTTAAGTTTCTCGTATATGAGAAACCCAAAATATACATAAAGAACAAAATAAACTATATGGGATAGGAAGTAGGGAGATCTTATTCAAATGAGAAGGGGAACAAAAGAAGAAGAGGGGAGAGAGAAAGAGGAGGGAAAGGGGGTTAAAAAAAGAATTGAAAAAAATGGAGATAGAACTTGTGCAAATAGGAAAAGAGCCAAGAGACGCGGTGGGGAAGGAACAAAAAGAGAAAAAGAAAATCTGGAAGCAAAGTCTTTGTAGATAGTGAGGGGGGAGGGGCTGAAGGGAGAGCAGGGGAAGGGGGAAAAATAAGCACCCAGATGGATTAGGTAAAGGTGCAAATTTCCAACGATGAATGTCAGTACATTGTATACCTTAAATGTACCAATATCATCAATTTAAAAAAAGAATTAAGATGTGTTATGGACATGTACTAACTTCCCATGGTAACTGTAATCATTATGCACTGCAAACATATACTAATAAAAACAGAAATTTAAAAACAAGATAAACAGTCCCACACTTTCCCATTGAGTTTGAACCCACCTGAGGAAAAAAAAAATGAAATGTTTTAAAATTATAGATGTTATCAAGTCAAATATACAGGTTTCCCAATGTATTTGAGAAAAATAATAAACTGAAATGCTCATCATTTTCCTAGCTCAAGGGAAAAAATTACTTTCAGCTAAGTGACAGGATCATGATACAACCTCTCCACTATTGTTATTCTAGCCAACAACTAAGTACAACTGACATATTTTGCGTCCTTCTTTATAAAAAGGTGTTTACTTACATGAGTCTGGCTAAGCAATTTAGTTTTTCAGTATAAATTTTAAAATGATAATGTCACTACTAATATGGAATGTTAACTCCCCTATCTTTGTGTTTTCTATGATGTGGATTAAACTCTGGCCTCACACGTGGTAGGTAGATACTCTACTACTGAGCTATACCCCCGTGCACCTTCACCTTTTTAATGAGCAGGTTGCCAAATTATGTAAATTGTCCATATTATATAGTATAACCTACCATAATTTAACAGTGAAATTTAAGATCAAAGATTAGAATTATTTTATAAAAGGGTTTCAAATATATCTTAATAAGAATTTTGAATCATACATGGCAAAGCCCTTTTGAAATTGTTCAGAGTCTGTTATAATTCTAGAGAAGAAGTTGACACACTTTTCAGGAAAGGCCTAGATAACGAATTTCTAGGGCCTTGTGGGCCATTTGAGAACATACAACACAAAGTCATTCTCATACATATCCTTCATGGAAACTTGCCAGGAGTCCTTAACCAACTGGAACTTCTCTTCCTTCAGCATTTTGTACATTCCCTGATTTTATGCATGGGTAGATACTGATCTCTGCCTAGTCACTGGTGGGTTAAGGCTTCTTCTCAATATTTTATGGGAAGAACTTGCCCTTATACATTTCTTAGTGACGATGGTGCCTCACGCATAGTATAAGGTTAATATCAACAGTTGACTAGAAAGCTATTCATACTCCCCATTCTTTGATGTAGACTCCAGTGGTTTAGCAGTAACTGTTAAGGGTCTAAAATAACTATAGACATTAAAAGAATTCATAAATTTTTAAAATATGGTAGAGTTTCATAATACAAAATTTTGAAAACATATTTTTCTCAGAATTAAGAAGGGTGACCAATGTGGAAATCCGTATGGAGATAACCTCAAAGAACTAGGACTGGAAGTCCCATTTGACCCAGCTATTCCCCTGCTGGGTATTTTCCCCAAAGAATTAAAAGAATCATACCACAGTGATATATATGCACCCATGTTCATAGCAGCACAATTTGTAATAGCTAAAATTTGGAAGCAGCCCAATTGCCCATCAACTGGAGACTGGATAAAGAAAATGTATTTTTTTCTATAAAATGGAGTACTACTCCACCATAAAAAATGAGAAATTTATAGCTAAATGGATGTACATTGAGCTGGTACTCTTAAATGAAATAAATACGACACACATATGTAAATACCAAATAGTTTCTCTAGTGTGAGAAACTGAAAGTGTAAATAAGGACTAAAAGGTACAATAGATAATGTGAAATAGGAAGAAAGTGGGCAAAGGGGAAGGGGAAGTGGAAGGGGTAGGGGAAAGGAAAGACGGGGATGGAATTAATATGAGAAAAGGAAAAAACGGAAATAAAGTCTTTGTAAATAGGGAAGGGTGGAGGGGTTGAAGGGAGGGCAGGGGAAGGGGGAAAAATAAGAACCAAGAGAGATTATGTAAAGGTGCCAATTTCCAATGATGAATGTCATTATACTGTATTCCTAAAATGTACCAGTAAAATAATATTAAAAAAAAAAGGGTGACCACTGCATTTGAACTTGGTTCTCTCACTGTCCTCTCAAAGGTAAGAAAAGCATGCAGCCTTCCATGGGCCAGAGATCCTGGGGCCTGTTTGCATACTCTTTAGACTTCCCATGTCCGATGGGACCATCTTGTACATGCAGGATCCCCAGGTGTCATGAAATAATGCAATTTCAGAGAAGAACACAAAGTGAAGTTTGGAATCCGGCAATTTTTATATTTTTATCTAAATCTAAATTTCGATTATATGGGTACAGTAGGAAATCTTTAGAAACTCTGGAGCTACTCAGCCTGAATTCAAATCCTCAGAAGTCCTGTCATTAGGTACTTGACAACTAACCTAACTTCTTCAAGCCATATTTATTTTCATCTGTAGAAAAAAAAGTGATGATACTAAAACCTACCTCAAGAGGAGCCTGGCCTGTTATAGGAAGCAAAGAGTTAATATATGTATTTAGAACCCCCTAGGACATAGTAAGCTATGGATACATAAACACACAGATAGCTAATAACAAGTAGCCTTGCAAGTATTCACCTCTAAAAAGCCACACACACCCTTGCATTCAGACATGCATTTCATTTTATTTGATTCTGGAGATGGAATCACCACAGGAGGAATTCACAGAAAAATAGGACACAGAATGTATGAATTATCAAGTAATTTTTAAAATGCAACAGAAGGAAAACAGCAAGCTGAACATACAAGTATGATTGTGTGACAAAGGGAGAAATGGAAAACATTGAATCCCCAGGTACCATCATCCTGGTTGTGTTTCCCAAGCTTCAGCAGTGCAATGGCCACAGTCAGCTTCCATGCATGAACACAATGGCAAGTCAACTCAGCGGCCTTACTTACCACCTCTGTCCCCCCCGGGGAGGCCAGCCTGTCTGTCTTCCACCTTAGCAGTGCTTCCTTCCCAAAGCTCGCTCTTATCCTTTTGCTTTTCTTCCTCACAAGCATGCTTCCTGGACTTCTCAGATAAATTCTCTGCCATTCCGTGGGTTCCTCTCTCCATTTCTTCATCAAGAATGTTCCTGCGGCTTTCCTCTGTTGGCAGAGGTTTGATCTCCACGTCTGCTTTTCTTATTTCTTGGTCTTCTGGTTCAGTTTCAAAGGATTCCTCAATGGGAAGGTGGGGTTTGCTCGGCTCATCATTTTCACTCAGCTCCACAGAAGATAAACTTCTGGACCCTTCGTCTGTACTGGGTTCAGCACGGGCTTCCCGGCCCCGATCCCCAGAGTCATCCTCACTGTCACTTGAATATGGGTGACTTCTGGAGGAGGCTGATGAAGCACTTCTAGTATCTATAAAACATAAAAATGGTGGCATCATTGTTGTTCTAAAGTAACAGGTTTAATGGTGGAAAATATGCTAGTATGTAATCATGCCAAAATTTTTAAAAATATAGTTTAACTTGATCTGACCCCTTTTCCCAATGTATTCCACATAATTGTCATGACAAAGGAAAATATAATCTCTGAACCATGGAAGTCTTTAACAATTGATCACATTTAACTCAAAAAAGCCCTATTGTTTTGATTTGCTCTTTGAAAGTCAGTTTATTGGAAAACCTTTGTGAATATCTGGTATGATACAGAAAACTTAATAAGCAACCCTTTGCTTTTACATTTCAGCAAGAGTGTGTATTTATGTGTGCTCTTGTATAGCATGAAACTTAATTTTTATCTGCTGTGATATTCACCATGTAATACACCCTAGGATCTGGTATGGTAAGATCTAAGATGGACACAGTATACACATTTAATAAATATTTTAAGTGATGCAAATGTGTGTGTATAAAAGGAGATGTTGTTTTACCTCAGGGTCCCCAGAAGCAAGGCATGGGATGCAGCTTCACGTGCAAGTGATATACTGAGGTCATGTTTCAGGAGAAACACTTCAGAGAGCAGGGCAAGCCAGGCAGGAAAGGAAAACAGTCAAGGAGCTATCTCAAGCAAGGATTCAACCTCAGTCTCATACTACAGAGATCTCTGATGTGTAAGTTATATTAGAAGGACATAAGTAAGTTAAGATGGAGCTGGGTTTTCATACTTTGAATCAGTAAGATACTGACTATGGGGCACCCCAAGGGGATGTAAATATCCCTACACTTCCTGGCTCCTTGTCCCTGAGGGTGAACTCTAGTAATCCAGGGCAGTCCTCTGAAGGGTATAGAAGCTAGGAACTGGGCACACAATGCCAGGTAAGAAATTGGAGTCATACATTGAGGTAGTGCTAAAGATACGCAGTCCAGAAACTTACAGTAATCAAAAGAGGTTCAGGTACTACACAAAAACTTTAAAAAGTCTCCAAGAATGTAACATACACATTACACTGAGTCTCTATAAGGAAGACACACAGCGCAGAAGTCACTGCATCCGTGGCTGTGGACCATAGAAGCAGAAACTTGCTTTTGCTTTTTTAAGCAATTGAGTTGTGTCTATAACTGTTTCTTATAGAATATATGTTCAGATAAAATAGCCTATATCTAAATGCTACCTACCTCCTTTGTTTTCTCTGTGTTCTTTACCACCCATTTTTCTGTTTCTTTGATTTCTGCATGACAGCTACACAGATGGCTGTAGCATTTACAGTAGAGTTTATGAAAAGAAATGCCTGTCTTTACCTTTAACCTTCTCCCTCTCTCTCTCTCTCGCTCTCTCTCTCTGACAGGTCTTGCCATTTTAAGTATGGTCACAGAGACATATCAGAGTTCCCACCAAGATTTGAGAGATACTAAACACAAGCAAAAATATACTTAAAAAAAAGCTACTGAGCAACAGACCCCCTTAAGCACAATTCCTAATACCTTGACAAGCACCAGGTGACCACTACTCTTCAAAGAAATCACACACTTTAGCTACACATTTTTTATTTTCCATTTTATAAAACCTAGATAGGCTGTTTTTGCGAGGATCATGGCAGATGAAGGAGAAGTATTCTCTATCTTATTTGTATCTGTTGAGAAAACTTAACAGTTCATGGTCTTGCCCTTTTGTAAGCATTTTATATTTACCTTTTAAATAAAGAAAAGCAACCTTTGTTTATTACTGGTTTAATCAATAGCTTTCATTAATGGCACAGTTGGCTAAGACAAAATGTTATGCTTGTTCTGAGCTACTGAAAATATATATACTACCAGAAGCTCCTTCATGCCTCCCACTTTTGGCTCTTGAGAGTTGTTCACATAATAAAAAATGAGCAGTCCTTTATCTTTCTTCCGTAGCTTTTATTAATTGTATTATTTTATTTCAAAAGGCTGACATGTGCTCTGGTTCAATTTTGAATCAGTCCTTCAGCCAGAAAAGATCAGAATGAATGGCCTTGAAGTGTTGAGGGCACCTGACCTCCCCATCAACTCATTTCAGTTTTCCAATTTCTCTCTCACCTCATGGTGTAATTTACTTTCAGTCTCATTTCTTTCTCTCATTTTCATACAGACAATGGAGTAAGATTTTGCTTACAAAAAAAGCTCTAAAAGCTTCAGGGCCCTATAATGGGATTTTCAAAATGACTTTTATTTATTCGCTTAGAAATGAAACAAATTTTCTATAAAAATATTCATATAAATGAACTTTTCTGGCGCATATGTAAATTTTGTCATTAGAGGGGAAACACTATCTTGGACATTTTTAGTAAACATCTCAGCTTCCTACCCAATTTCATTTGTCTCTCCAGTGTCCCTCCTGGTGCTGATGCTGAAAGAATTTGCTTCTTTCATTCTTTATTCATATTTTTTTGGCAAAACAAGACCTGCACTCAGCACCCAAGGCTTTCACCCAAAGCAGCAGGTTCAAAACCACTTTCTACGGCCTGAGGGGTATCTCTGACCTTTCTCTCTCCACATTCAGCCAGTCCCCATATCCTTCCCTTCTCATGTCATTAATAGCTGCTCATTGCTGACTGTTCCTTTTTTACATCACAGCAATCAAAATCTGATTTCACAGAACATGAAACTGACAAACAATAACATGTTCTTCTGAAACATAAACCTAGATGTGAGATTGGTTTTGCTATTTAAATTCTCCAAGCCTCTGTTTTCTGGGTAAAATGGAGATGATTCTACTTGCTCGCCACAAATCAGTGTAAAAAAATTACATGAGAAAAAGGTTAACCTAATCAAATTAAATGATCATTTCTTTATAGCTTGCAGTCTTCTATATTATACATATAGAACATGCTCATAAATTTACTTGTTATTCCATCCAGTATACATTATATTAAGAAGGATGTCACAGTTTCCACTTAATTAAGAAAAAATAATATGTGCTCACCTACTGTGTACCAAGCAGTGAAGTAAGTGTTTTACAACATCTCAGCCTATGGAACAGTTGTTGCCTTGTTTTCCAGATTAGGAAAATGAGGTCCAAAGATATCAAACATACTCAGAATCTATTAACTACGCAGCAGAAAGTTCAAATTCACTGTTTTGTCAATTAGCATCCTGTTCTTAACTTTATGTTTTGCTTTATTAGCCAGAAACCTATATAGACATCTCAATTTAACTGCAAAAAATCAAAAGGTAGATTAATTAAAATTTAGATCATCCCAATGATATATCACGAATCCCTACCCAATAAGCCCAATAGTCTTCTGAACACTAATAATAATCGAATCTCTCTTCTTAGTCTAAATGTTCTCTGCAAAATCTGAATAAGTAATGCTTCTACTTTCTTCAAATTAGCCATGGCACACAAATTTATATGCCCTCTACTTGTACACATATTTCTGTCTTGTTTATACTCGTAAGTTCATGAAAATCTGTTTATATTTTATATCAGATACTGGGGTTGAATCAATATCTTCACGTACAACAATACTTAGAGAAGTGCATCATACTCGACAAATATTGCAGAATGACAGTGTGCTTAATGAAAACAGAAATCATTAAATTTCAGGTGAGAATAGTAACTCGTCATTGATCATAGGAGAGAGCAGATGTCCCCACACAGATAATTATCACAAACTGAAATGCCTCAAGCCATCAATAAGAAAAATATACGCATTACTTTGTAAGGATACATATTCACAGGTAAATGCATATACAGCAGGAAGAAAAGAAAACATAAAGAAAGTGGAAAGTTTCCTTCATCGTTACTTTTAATTGTACTTTATAAACATTACAATGAAGTTCCAGTGTTGAGAACATATCCGATCATGTATCTATTGTGCCACATAAGCCTCCACACATTTGTTTACTCACACATCCAATCAGCCCTTCAATCCACAAGATTTCTCTGAGTGTCTAGGTGGTGCCATGATACATGTAAGACAGACTCAAAACTGTAGAGGAACGGTTCTTATAAAAGTATTTTATGTAAACTGAAGGATGGGGCTGCATTTACATATTCACTGTTGAGCTATGATTTCCCACTTTAATACTCAAAAATGACTGTAGATTGAGGAGTTCTTACTATTAAGGAAAAAAAATCTAACCACACAAACAATCACAGATAAATTTCTGCCCAAGAGCAGCCTATAGTCTTCCCATATTCCTCTCTGATCCAAGAAGCGGGCATGTTACACTAGAGTCCAGAGGTGGGTTCACAGCACATAGAATTTCAACATAAAAAAGAACATGTTACCAGGTGGTTCTTTTCAAACCCATAGTTGGGCAAGATTCTTGATTCAGTCAGTGAGATTCTTGATGTCAGTAAGTCAAATAGCGTTTTTGTGATTCTGGGATTTTAAGGTTATGAGATATATTTCTAACCAACTGAAAAACAGCACAAATGAAATTAACATCTTTCTTACTCGAAAAAATTGGCTTCAGGTTTTGCCTTCTTAATTTTCTGAGGAAAAAAGGATTCATTTCTCTCTCCTCTCTCTCCTCTCTCCTCTCTCTCTCTCCTATGGAGTGCTTACCTCTTACTCATAGACACTATCATCCAAACTGTCCAGAAAAGTAAAGCAGTATATTCCCAGTGACATGATACTTTTCCCCTCAATCTTATTCCATTCATCTACAACAATATATTTTCAACTGGGAAATTAGTGCCTGGGGTTGCCAACACAAATGCAGAGAAAGGAAGCTGTCATTCCTTTTAAATGACAGGAAGTCTCACACATCATTCTTAAACCAGAGTCCTCTGTCCTCCACCGGCTTCCAGTCTGCAGCCTTCCATCAGTCAGGGCTGCTGAGCACAGTGTGCTCATCAAGGCGGGCCCAGCAACTGTGAGGTGGCAGTTTAAATGGGGCCGACTTGTCAGGAGAATGACAGTCTGGGCAATTGTTTGCCCTCTGGGAACAGGTACAGTCAGGTTCAAATGAAACACATCCAAATACTAACAGCAAGATCCTTAATCATGTCAATAAAAAGGATGTACTAGTGTCTGGGATTCAGCGGTCACAATATGCTTCCTACACTTTTGAGGATGAAATGCTGTCTTGCTTTTCAAAAGAGTGGTTCCGGGAACTTATCGTGCCATTATCATTTTTAATACAGGCTACTTATGTGATGGATGAAACCTCTATTTCTGATACTTTGACTGGTAAACAAGTATTTTTTTAAATAACTCCAAAGCGGATTACAAAATGAAAGGGTAGAGAACAAGAGAGCCTAGAGGTGAGGGGGAAAAAGTCGTAATAATAACTACTGTAATCAGATTTTGTTTCAGATTAATAGCAATGTTATAATGTAAACATCCAGGATACAAAAGGGCCCTTTAAAAGGATAGCTTGATAGTATTACTGAAATGATGAAGAAAATAGCTAGTCAATTTCATTTCTGGATCTTAAATTTCTCAGCATTTGGGGACTGGCTATGTTTCTCACTAGTTTTCATAACATATCTATTTAAAACATTATGTATTCTATATTTCAATGGTGCTACTAACATTATATCATTTTTTTCATGAAGATCCCAATAATCAAGTAGCGTAAGTGTATCTGGAAGTCATAGCGCTCACCAAAGCACCTTACAATTCTTGGTGTTAACAGTCAAATAATTTTTAAAATATTTACCAAATATACTTTAGGAAGCTGGCTGGGTGAGGAATAACAAGAATATCAACACAGTCTTAGCTTTCATAGCATAATAAAGTTGTGTATTATTAGCTTGGGAAATTGACTGGAGGGGCAAAATCTAACACGTGAAACAACGCAGGCGAAACAAACGAGAGGAGTTTGTAAAACAGAGAGCTCAGCAAAGGCTGCTAAAGAAGGGTGGAGTCATGGGCGAGGACAGAGATGAGCTAGACCTGAACAAAAGGCCTGCAAGCTCAGTTCACCCAGGGAGAGGGAAGGTCACCATGGGTAAAGTTGGAAACTGTACATTTTATTTTCTCTTTTTCAAAGCAAAATAAGACAAAAAGCAGAAGCTACACAGTAACATCAGATAAAGAGTCCAGCCTGTGAAGTGCATAACCTTGAGGAAACAAAATCATTTTATTGGGGAAAAGTAATTTTAGTCAAGAGGACCTTTTCTGATTTTGAAGAAAATTTATGATTTTCTCTAAATGCAGGCTCTAAGGTTTACCTCTTACTATGAGTTAGTAATTAGATAAGGAAAGTCCAAGTACTGCCCACATCCTTCTCTGTTTGAACATAAACTATTCTGTTTTAGATCCCTAAAATGCAAAGTGGTTATGTAGCACAAAAGTAATACCCAGATACTAACTAAATATCTAGGGTATACTGAAGCGTTATGAAATCAACCACGTGATAATTTCTCACCATTACTGTACAAATAAAAATTAAGAGTCTTTTGTGTTTTGAACCAGTTATGTTTATATACAAGCATGTTTTTAATCCTTCTCCAGGCTCAAGTCATTTGGATAATTTCTTTAAAATTATTGACTCAGGTGATACCAATTTTCCATTCAATAATTTTCTCTGTGTCAGAAAAAACATATAAACATAATTCCAGTATTCACATTCAAGTTGAGAAAAGAGCTTATATATTAGGCACATCTAATCTAGGAAACATAAAATGTAAGAATTAAGATAAAGTATAGAAAAGGACTGCTTTAACCATTAAAAATATTTGACTGGCTGATGATTAATCTTAAGTAGTTCTTTCAACTATACCAAAATACTAAAATAAAAAATAAATAATATAATAAAAATGAATGCAAATCTTGTTTTAAAATTTACTGATAATTAACTTCATTCTAATTTTTCAAATTATGCTTCACTTTTTACCTTGGCTGTCAGGAAACCAGGATTAAATTTTTAGTTCAGACACAGTAATGATCCCAAATTATTTTCTTCTTTTACTTTAAATAATTTATTTTTATGGCCTTGTATATGGATGCATGAAATTTTAAATAGGTTTGGATTCCTTTTTGAAGAGCAGGGAACTACAGTACAAGCTAAACGTATTTGCTCTTGATATAATGATTTGATGACTTCATTCCCTTTTATATATCCTAATATACTTTCCAAATTCAAAATTTTGCAATTTTATACAAAAAAAATTTGAGAGGCGAAAAGAATTTTTAAAAAGGCAGCAACTGAAAAAATCACCCAAATGTCGCAGTGTTCTCTAGTTAGAAGCAAATTATAAAAACTATACATACTCAAACATAAGAGAAGTTTATTATTAATATGGCACACCCCCAAGATATATCAAGAGAGATTTGATTAACTAAAATCCATAGAAGCTTGGCCAAATTCTCCTCTAAGACAAAGAAGAAATAGTATTCCTTCTTTCACTGGAAAGAATTTAAGTGAATTAAAATCTTTACAAAGCTCTCAAAAGTTGAAATACTGTATGTCTCAAATGGAGGTTTCTTTCTCTACCTGAAAGCTCTAAATTTTCTTTGTGAACATTTTAAGTCATTTTGGACTTAAAGATTATAAGGAAGCCACAAAATCCAGCATGAATCTAGTATGATACCATCCTTTGTTCAAGGTAAGTTAGAAAAAAAAAAAGACAGCTAAAAAGCGAAAAGAATAAAAAAGGAAGAAAATAGAACCAAGGCACAAATCTTCAATTTTTTTAAAGTGAAAACCAGCTAATTTTCATTTTTCCAAACTCAAAAAAAAATGGTATGTGTGTGTATGTGTGCACGTGTGTGTATGTGTACATGAAAGGGAATTTGGGATAAAAATAAAACAACTTTGTAACTACACAGAAGATATGTCACTACACAATTTACCCAACACCCTGCTGAAAAACCTCATCAAACTAAGGAAAGAGAAAGGCTTACAGGCTGATTCTATAATGTGGATGTGTGTAGCAAGCTGACAGACAGTACCTGTGCTTAGGCAACCATGCTGCAAACATTCCCTTAAAAGATTATCTTATTAAAATATACAAGACAGGAAGTGCACTGATGAAGGACCCCACGTCTATGCCTATTCCATGAGAAGCTAAACAACTTGCCTTGTTTATCCTCTTCCAATTCACTGTCAGAGCATCCACCATCCTCATCTTTCTCATTGGCATCAGCATCCGGTGCCTTCTGTGCTGAGATTTCACTCTCCCTTTCAGGGCCTAAATTATCTTTTTCATCTTCTGAGGGTGACTTTGATATTCCATTCATTTGATCATCAGCCTGTCCTTCTTCATTAGTTTTCTCATCTTGTTTCTCCTCATCTACTTCAAAATCTTCTTCGTACTCTGGAAAAAGAAAATCTCCACTATAAAAATGAAAATAGAATCCTTGATACTTAACCCACTTCACTTTAATGAGAAGTTTGACTCTATTATCCTCTCTTCTCTGGTCCTTTCTTTGCTGCTTCTTTTTCTCACAATTAGCGAGCATGGAAGACTAAGAGTAAGTGATCAAAGATTGCAATCAGCTACATATATGAGAACATAAAAGAAATGAACTTCCAAATGACAAGGCCAAAGCCCAAAAAGAATTAGTTTACAAATGGCCAACATCATCTACAATGACCACAATGGAAAAAGAAGAACTTGCCACCAGACAATAAATTAGAAGTAAATTAAAAATGAAGAGAACAGGATTATAATAATGAAAGTTAATTTGGAGACCCAGTGAGGTCATATTTCATATGAAGAATGTTCAAAATATTTGAATATCAAGTTAATGAATAGTGAAGTGGAAAAATTCAATTAATCAAGTCCAAAGGCCCTGAGAAGTAACACTTGAATAGCACATTCATTGAGAAGGAAATGGACATTACAAAGGCATAATGAAGGATTCTATACCCAAGCCAGAAACTGCACTCATATAATTATTCATTCCTACAATGAATGAAATAATTACATACCAAGTGTAAAAATTCCTACAAAATAGAATATTCCTGTCACAGCCACAAATTTACTTCATTCCCTACAGGGGTGCAACAAACCTGTAGCAGGAAAAGAAAACTGTCACATCAGATAAACTCCAGCTGTCCCTTGTGGTTATAATTTTTCACCTTTCATATTTAATTGTTCCCCTTTTTCCTCCACCAAAAACTAAAAATCTTGAAGTGACAACATGCCAACGAGGGAGAGAAAAAATATCTCATGCAGAACCAATTAAGCAAATAAACAATTATCCTTAAAATAAAAATTACAAGTAAAATATAGGTTCCCAATTTTTTGGGTTTTAGTTATTAAATATCCTGGCTTTTCTTCCAGTAGTGGGGCCTTTTGGGTATTTATCTGAAAGCAGTCCACCTTGCTGCAATAAAAGAAAGTTAATTTAGAAATGTGTGTCCTGGGCATTAATGAAGGTCCAGTTGATGCAGAGAACAAATGAGAAAGATCTAAGAGGAACAGGGAAATCAACACTATAATGAAGAAGGCAAAAAAGAAGAATTCACAAAAATGTTGTCTCTAAAGAGATTTAATATGTGTAAATAAGGAATGTGAACATCAGCAAAACAAAAATGTAAAAAACAAGCAAGAAGATGAAGAATTTGGTTCATGTGACACAAACAGGAAAAACTAAGAGAAACAAAAGAATATTTTGATCTAAGTGCTACTGGCCAGGCACAGTATAGTCTCCCAGTTGGTCCAGTTAACCATCCATCCTTAAGCCTTTCCCCAGAAGCTTCTATGTAAAAGAGAATAAAAAAAAATACTATAAGACAGGGCCAGGAATTTAACTCAGTGGTGCTAGTGGTGCCACTGCCTGCTTCGCGAGTACAAGGTCCTGAGTTCGATCCCCAGTATCAAAAAAAAAAAACAAAAAACAAAACAAATTACAAGACAACATCTGCCATCAAGAAAACTCCAGTTTTTGCTAAGGAAATAAGGTGCAACTGCAAAGGTGTGATGTGCTCATTTTGTTGTAGTTTTCCTACAGGGTCCTCAGTAATGTTAGTGTCAACACTACAGCTCACTTGCTGTGGATTTTTACACAGGACTCATGATTAATTATGTGAAGTAGTATCGAGTACATTACAGCCCCCCCCAAGCCTGTGATTTCAGTCATCTGTGATCAACTACAGTATGAAAACATTACATCAAAAATTCCAGCAATTAAATAATTCATAAGTTTTGAATAACTTTTGTTGGAATATATGGTTATACCTCTTCTATTTTAGAATTATTGTTGTTAATCTCCTACTGTGCCTACTTTATAAATTAAACTTTATCATAGGTATGCATGTATAGGAAGAAACACATAATACCGTCTAGACAGGGCTCAGTACTACCTTGCTTCAGCATCTGCAGAACGTCTTAGAACACACTCCTTCAGAAAAACTGGGGCTACTGTAAGTGGAACAGAATCAAAGAAAGGCAGAAATTCATTTGGGGCACTGTAGAAGACTTCGTATGAGAAGAGGCTGAGGTTATTAGCAGAATACTTGCAAATGTATCATTTCACAGTGTTTTCTCTTGATCACCAGATAAGGAACCACACAGAACTCGCGGATTGCTGCAGTTCTACTGGGCATAGACTATTACACATTAGTGAAAGATGGAATTTGGAGTCTGGTTGTCATGTGTCCAACACTCAGTTAAAATATTTCCTGGCTATGTGACCTTGGGCAACATATTGAATATCTTTAAGCTTCCCTCTCTTCATCCATAACCCAGTTAGTACAACGCTGTGATAATATGAAAAGCAATGACCCTTAACACAGTGCTAGGAACTGCAAGTGTCTAATAACTACCAGCTGTAACAGTGGTTGTGATTGGGTGGTGGAAGGAAGTGGTCACAAAACAAGAGAAATCACCTGCAGTATGTGCCCCTTTGACAGCAGCCCACTCTCCTTGAGGCACCTGATTAAAATCGGGCAGGAGAAGTGTCCGCCATTAGGACACAGTTGCAGTTTTATTAGTAAAATAGAGCATAAAATTGAAAGAACACGTAGTGAACACCACAGGAAAAATGTGTTTTCATTCTAAATAGGACATTCAAAGCTACTGACTTTGTCTACCTTTCCAACCATCACAAACCTCAGGCCTCCAGCAGCCTCAGGCCCTCCACTGTCATGGTAGCACAAGGCATTTCCCTGTGGGTCGCCTACTCAAGCTCTCAGTGTGCACAAACCTGTGCCGTGCTTTCTGGCATCCTTCCTTTTTGTGATTTATTCTGGCCCCACATCCCGTTTCTCTCCTAGAGACTAAATTTCCTTGTTTTCCATGCCCACTCATGAGACCCAAGGCAACACCAGTGGACATCAGTGCAGCCTCCACCTTCCTCCCCAACCTCCACTCTGGCTCCCTGCAGCCTGTACACCGTGGCTCCCCTGCAAACAGCAAAGCGGGGAGGCGCTGCTGCTTTGAGGAGTTGGAATAGAAAGGGTATTTAAAGTTCATTAGCAGCCAACACTGAAGAAAGACCTCAGGAAACGCTGTATCATCAGCACAAAGACTATCCCTTGTAAGGCTCACCATGTTGGTTTCAGGAAGAGGAATGAAGAAAATCAAAGACCGGTATTTGGCATGGCTTTAATAAATCTCATGTGTTAAAAGTTAAAACACAGAAAAAAAAACATAGAAAAACACCCCCTGTGTTAATCTCTTTGCAATTGCTGTTGTTACCGTTATTTTTAAATTCTCAGTCCAAGATAAGAATAAAACTAGGAGAGATCATGGAGAGAGGGAAACTGGACAAAAAAGAGAGAAAGCTTTTTTAAGATAGCCACATTACTTTGGAAATCAACAAACACATGAAGTCCAGGGCTCTGAGAGTCCAGTAATCATTCTCTCTGATTTCTGAAATGTTTGGGCCGCAAGAAGAGGAGGTGAGGAAGAAGATACCAGAAACCACTTGTTCCACGGGTCACCAGCCTGTGGGATGTTGTTCCTGTAATCCAGGCTTTGTCTCCTGGGCAGAAGAGGGATAATCAGGCTACTATCCCTCTATGATTCTTTGGGCACATCACCCACAACTATGTGGCATCTGAGAACAGAAGATTGTACAGTGTTTGAAAGCCTGAGATTTGCAAGTGCCTGAACTTCGGTATAAATCTGAGTAGTTGCTTTCTCTGAGCCTCAGTTTCTCAGACTGTAAGACAGAAGGAGTCATAATATCTACGACATCAAATGGTAACAATATACTGAGACAGTGTGGAAAGTGTGCGTGTGTGTGTGTTTGTGTGTGTGTAGACAGAGTGAGAGAAGAAAGAAAAAGAGAGGACAGAAATTAAAGAAGAAAGCCAAAGAAAAATCCACATAGGTTCCAGGATCCCAAGCCTGCGTCTACTGCTTTTAGTTATGGAATACTGTATCACCATATAATCATATAGATGATACCTGCCTAATCCCAAAGCTATTCATCAACTTCAACAAAGCAGGGGCATAAAAAAAACTAAAACAATAGGCAGGATTCTATTTGGTCAAAATGGTCACTTTGGAAGTCAACAGGACCTCTCTGGCTCACAGAGATAAGTCTCTGTCCTCCCACATCCCAGCAGCAACTGCCCTGCTCTAAGGTAGGCGACCTAGGCAGACTCCATTCAGATCAGCAGACAAAGCCCATCAGGGTTTTCTCCCACTGAGCAGAGCTCTCTAAAGACCTCACTGACTAACAACATATAATAGATAGCTTTGAAAACTTTTGATTAGTGACAGTCTAAATACTCAACAGCAGCAACATCCAAGAGCCCTGTTATTGATCACTGTATTTAAAAGTGTTACCCTGGTTGTCTTCCCAAACATCTTGTCCTGGTTTTCCTTTACGTTCCATTTCTTCCATAGCAGTTCTCACTTCTCTGACCTCTGGTTTTATTTCTTCCACTGAAAAAATGGCCGAGGCAGAGATTTTCTTCCCCTCAGTCTCAGTTCTTCTTGGTATCCAGTTCGCTCGCTCCTGCCTCAGCTTCCGTTCACCCTTCCTCGGGTCCTCTCTGTCATCAGGGCTGTTTTCTTTCCTGGGTTTCACTGAAGATGGTTTTTTGTCAAGGCCCATTGCAATAATGCACCTTTGGGAAAAAGCAGAACAAAGTGTGTATCAGCCTTCACTGTGTTACAACACAGTGGACCTCACAGCTTTTTAAAATATTTATCTCTTATCCTAAAGAGACATGTTGTGAGAAATGTTGTATCACTGGTATACATGTTGATTAAAATAAATCATCTTATTGATACTAAAAACGTATAAACACAGTGTAGTAATAATTTTACTCCAATAATTATAAAAACAAATCATCAACCAAGAACTACATCAAATCAAAATTTGGGCCTTAAAGTGTATTTTTAGTCTTCTCACAGTCATTTATAGATATAAGAGGTATGAATGAAAAATGCAGTGAATATTTAAATTTTAAAAGTTCATGTAGTAAAAGAAACCCAGCCATCAGTCCCCCTCAAATATTCCCTCTTGCTTCAAACACACTTATCTCATCATACTTTTCACCTTCTGAAACTGTTTACAGTTTACATTTACCGTTGCTTCTGTCCAATAAAAACATTATGTTGTTTCCTAATCCACCTTATTCTCCAGATCTGGCACCGTGTGACTTCTGGCTCTTCTCTAAAGTCCAAATGACCATAAAAGTAAATGTTTTGAATCGATTCAGGATATCAAGGCAGCCTCAACACAACTAAAGATGCTCACAGAAGAGGACTTCCAGAACTGCATCAAAAAGTGTCAAGAATGAGGGGAGAAGTGTATTTGAAGCAAAGGGAATATTTGAGGGGAATTAATGACAATGTGTCTTTCACTGTAATTACTTTTTATACTTAAACGCTATTTTTATCACATCTTGTACATATATAAATATAGATGCATAATGGTAGATACATGGATAGACAGACTGATAGATAATCGTGTAAGTTCTTAAATGGGAATTATATAATAAAAGAGAATTCAGGCTTAAAAACATAAAAATTATCAGAAGAGGGCTGAGGATGGAGTCCAGTGGTGGAACGCTTGCCTGGTATGTGCCAAGTCTTGGGTTTGATCACCTCTACTGACAAAAAAAAAAAAAAAATTAGAAGACAGATGCCATTCAATCTATGAAAATTTATTGTTGTAAAGGACTTAAATACAAGGTTGACTCTAGATAAACATGATTGATATTTTTAAGAAATATACAGTTAAATGTTGCGGTGCCCTGTAAGTAAATAACTCAGGAGTCTTCACTCTTATTTTAATAGAACTGCCATTACTGCTTTTAGAATGGCCTTTTAAAGACTGTACTGCAATCTTCTTGTGATTTTTCCTAGCAATAAGCTTTTGTTTCCCGAAGATGGCAACAATTTGTACAAGTCATAGCGTGATTCCGAGTCAAAACTGGTGAACCGGCCAGATGATCTCTGGGTATCATGACATTTAAAAACTTTTCATCAGTCATAACAAGACGAAAGTAAACAAATTGTCTTCTATAGCTGTCATTTCTCTCAAGTTAATATCAAAATGAGAATTCCAGTAGTGATAACGTAGACATTGATGTAAGTGATTATGATAATGACTGATTGTGGAGCATTCCTTCCATTCCAATCTCTTTGCTGAGTACTGTATATGCAATATCTTAAGGGCTTCATTACCCCACAAGCCAATAAATTAATAAGGATCACCACTGCACAGAGGAAGAAGCTGAGGGAAAAGCTTCCATGGCCTGGTAAACATTTCCACTGAGGCCGGCGGACAATCCCTGACTTGCAAAAGGTATACAGCACATTTCAGTCTCCCCACTTCTCCCTCCTCCCGGAATCATCGTGCCGCCCTCTCTCCATGCTAGACAACTATGGGGAGCGGAATCGTTTAGGGTGGGCAGGTGAAAGGGGGTCATAGTGCAATCAATACTCATCAGTCCAGGAAATAGAAATAACACTAAAATCTGAAAATTACGTCGACCTGAATCAAATCCAGTGGCAATTTCTTAAGCTGAAGATTTCACTAAATTTCAGTCTTGAAATAGCCCAGGAATTGATTCTAGTAAATTCTCCCAACAAGCAAATACAACAACTGAGTTATATCACTTAACATTTCAGTATCTCCTCATAAAATAAAGCTAAAAGGATTTGCACTCAACCTACCAGGCTATAAAGCACAAGATAATAAAAATCTACTCACCTCACCCATATTAAGCATGATAAATACTTCTAGACAGTAATTGTGAGGTGCTTAGCACATAGCTTTCTTTGGAATGAAGGTGTCACACATCTTCACGGAATGTGATTACTAGTGTCGCCCTCTATTCAAGCCGCTCTCCTCCTTGCAGTGGCAACCCCAATACACTGATTTGGAGCCTCTGCTATGCTGTTACTTTTAGTTTATGTTGTGACTATGGAAAGGCTTTGATGCCTCCCTGTTGCATGCACAGACGTTTTATTGCCCATCTGCTGATGGGAATTGGATGAACAAAGTGACTAACATCTGTGCTCGCCTCGTCACTGACTACCTATTTGACTTCTGAGCATAATCTGAGGTGTTGATTCTGATTACTGAAGCTGACAGCAGTCCATGTTCTCCTTGTTTGGGTGATTCTTCTTCCCATATTCCCCTCTGGTAATGGAAAATAGATCCAAGACTTGAGGGATGAGGGCAGCTGTGGTACCTTCACATTTTGGAAGTGACCAACTGTTCTTTTTTCTTGTTTTCTGAGGACCTTAAGCAGGCAATTCTTACTCATTTTTAGAAATAGATCTCCCAAATGTTTCATTTTACCATAGCCTCCTTCTTCTCATTGGAAAAAGTTTCAGGGATTAGCATTTTTTAATGAATTAAAATTTCATTTTGAAGAAGCTAGAGGAGTTATTGTGCACTCCTTACAATAACAAAAAGCAGCATTCTGGATTGAGCAAAAACAAATGATATACAACATAAATGATCCTGGTCCTCTTAGCGGTAGTTCTCAGCTCCCACTGGAATTTTGCAGTGTTGGTGGCTCCACAATAACCAGGATAGTCTCAGCTGGGGCTGGGCCACCCATGCCTACCCATTTCAACCACCCTGAACTGGCTTTGACCTGCTCTGTAACAGAGACACCCAATGACATAACTTACAGATTTCACTGGAAGAAATGGTTTTGAAGCCAACCAAAGAACTGAAAACCATTCTCCTTGAAGAACTATATATTTTAATTGAGAGTAATAGGACCTATTCTTTTTTTTGGTATATCCTTTTATTGTTACATTTTAGGTGTACAACATAAGGACATTCATCATTGGAGATATGCACTTTTACATACTCTCTTGATTCTAATTTTTCCCCCTTCCCCTACCCTCCCTTCAACCCCTTCATCCCTCCTTCTTTACAAAGACTTTGTTTCCATTTTTTCATTTTCTCATATTAATTCCATTCCCTTCTTTCCTTTCCCCTACCCTTCCCACTTCCCCCTCCCCTTTGCCCCTTTTCTTCCTGTTTCACATTATCTATTATACTTTTAGTCCTTATTTACACTTTCAGTTTCTCGCACTAGAGAAACTATTCGGTATTTACACATGTGTGTCTTGTTTATTTCACTCAAGAGTATCATCTCAATGTGCATCCATTTAGCAATAAATGTCTCTAATTTCTCATTTTTGATGGTTGAGTAGTGCTCCATTCTATAAAAAAAAACACACATTTTCTTGATCCAGTCTCCAGTTGATGGGCATTTGGGCTGTTTCAAGTTTTAGCTATCACAAACTGTGCTGCTATGAACATGGGTGCGCATATATCACTGTGGTATGATTCTTTTAATTCTTTGGGGAAGATCTCCAGCAGAGGAATAGCTGGGTCAAATGGGACTTCCAGTGCTAGTTCTTTGAGGTATCTCCACACTGATTTCTGCAGTGGTTGCACCAATCTACACTCCCACCAGCAGTGGAGCAGGGTTCCTCTTTCCCCACAGCCCCGCCAGCATTTGTTGTTGGTTGATTTCATGATAGCAGCCATTCTTTCTGGAGTGAGGTAGAGTCTCAGCATTGTTTTCATTAATAGGACCTATTCTTGAACATCAATACCATTTTGATATTAATGGGAAAGTGACAGAAAGAAGCTAGAGGGGACCACGTGTTGAAATCAGAGAAAAAAAACTGTAGAGCAGCTAAGAGGTGTGGAATAGGAGAGCAGATGTCATCAGTCAGATTTGGGTACTGATGACTAAACCACAGAAAGTGCTCAGGGCTAAAAATGGACATCTTTGATTTGTCCACAACTTCCAAAGAATGCAGTGTGTTTCCACACGGATGATCATATGTAAGCGCATAAGTTTTCCTGGGAGTTAAATAGAAATGGTTAAATGCCTTGCCCACAAATAAGGAGATAGCAAGTATGAATTGGAGCTGAAAGGAATTTGGGACCCTAAATACAGCTGGATACAGAAGTACAGCCCTAGGCCCTTCATTCTTCCTCTTGGGATGATTCTTTCACACCTGTTCTCTTTTCTAAAACTTCCAACCCCTCCTCTTAACCTCAGCTGATAAATGTATTCATTTTTTTAGAAAAGAGAAACCATCTGCAGAGAATGTCTGGTTGGTCCTAGCACATCCACCATCTCACTTCTCTCTCTCCCCTACATGGCATCCCACCACCCACTGTTACCACAGAAGAGTATTTGTCCTCCAGGTAAGACTATACCTCTGCTTAGGCCCATCTTCTCCAGCCTACTTAAGCATAACCTCTATAGCAGTTTCCCTCTTTATGTCACACTTCATCAGTCTTTTTTTCCTGTAGGGTACAATTCCTATCTATTAACATAAAAATGTGCTAGAATATTCTACTAGAAAAAGTAAAAAGCCTTTTGACCCTATTATAGTATTCTCTCCTGGATTATTGCCCATTTACTATTATTTAAAGCAAAACTCCTTTAAAAAGTTGTCTCCATTCTCTGCCTTTAGTTATTTTCTTTTCCAACTATCCCTTAAACCCACACAATCAAGTTAACTTCACTATGATAACTTGTCTCAAGATCACAATAACTAACACACCACCAAATCAATGCTCAATCTCCAGTCTTCATCCTACTCAACCTCTTCACACATTTGACCAGTTAATCAACCCTTTATTCTTCAAATGTGTTGTTCATTTCCAAAATATCACTCTCTTTCTAATCGGTGTCTTTCCTTCTCAGGCTGGCTTCTCCTGACTTCCTTCACCTCCAAAATGGAATGATACACAGCTCATTGCTCAAACATGTTCTGTGTCTGTATATACTTTTTAAACTCTCATTTGACTCTACAACTTTAAATGCCATCTAAGTACAAATCAGTCTCAATTTCATATCTTCATCCAAGACTCCTCTCCTGACCTCAGATTCATACTCCCAACTGCCTACTCAACATGACTACTCAGATATTTCATAGATGTCTCAACCTCATGAATCCCAGACCCATGCCCCTTCATTCCCACATCTGCTTCTTCCACAATCCCATTTTAAGTACATGTTAACTGGATCTCCAGCCAGTACTTCAGGTAAGAAAACATTTGAGTCCATCTCATGCCCTGCCTCATCCACCAGTAGACCCCATGGGCTTTACCTTCAAAATCCACATTGAACTCAATCACTTCTAACTCCTACCCCATGTCTTCTCTGGATTAAGGCAGTTTCCACTCCCCCATTCCACACTTTATTTTTTCCCGTAGAAACCACTGTTGGATCATGATCAACACTGCCATCCTTTTCAGAATAAAAGTCAAAGTCCTTGCAGTGACCTCAGGACTTCCGCACAGTATGGTTCCACTGCCTCTTTGACCTCATCTCCTGTTGCTGCCCCACGCCTGATTCTAGCTCTTGCCAGAGGACTAAGGCACACAAAGTGTGCTCCTTGCTCTTGCCCCTGGATGTGCTTTTCTCTCCTGGAAAAGCTATTTGGAGGAAAAGACTTTTTTATTTCTGGGTCCTGTGCAGATGTCTTCTCTGAAAGGTGTTTCTTCACTGCCCTATGTAAAACAACACCCCTTCTGGGGTTTGTCCCCCTCAGTCCCTATAACTCCTTCAATTACTTTATCAGTATGTTGTCTTCCCTTTCCCTATTAGAATAAGTTCCAGGATCACATGTACTTCAGTTGGTTTATTCTTGTGTTTTAGCTTGGTGTCTAGTCAATTTCCCAGGAATACTTGCAGAAAAAAACATGTCAGAAGGCCTGCAGGCAAAACTCCTGATGTCAAACAGGATGCCCAACATGAACGCTGAGGAACAGCATTCAAACCTAACCTCTGTTTCGGCTGAGGCTGAGATGAAGGGGATGAGAGTGAAAACTGTGCCATCCCACGCTGCAGGCACAACTCTCATATCCACAAGCTGTGTAGCTGCCAATCACACAAGACGAGTGCTTGGCACATGGCAAGGTTGGGGGTCTAGTTCCAAACCAGTTAGAGCAATGATTATAAAAACCCAAAGAGAAAAACTCTGCTCATTTCCTTCAGAGACAAATCTTAAAATAGCACAATAAGAAGGAGAGAAAGTGAGACAATTTAAAAGGCCATGAACATTTATTTATTTCTATTATAGAATAACTCTGAAAAATCTGAGTTCTAGCTTATAATTTTAAATGGAAACACTCAGGGTTGTACTGAATAGTACTTATCCTAGATAGCCTAGGCTCAAATATACAGATTTTTCTTAACAAATTGCACTGATACATGCATTAGTGAGAGAATAACAAAAGTGCAGGCAAACTTGCCCTCTACCAAAGGACAAGTATTTCCTTACTTGTAGCAAGGAGATGCTCTCTCCACACACACAAACCCAAAGTAGCCTCGTTTGCCTCCCAGTCTGGAGCCTTTCCGGTGCTTATATTCGCAGCAGGAGCTCAACCTATTCACCTGCATCCCGTTCAGAAAGAAGGTGAGGCTGAAGGGAAAACCATGGTGCCTTTTGGAAATGAACTGAAAAGTCTCTGGAATTACAAAAAATGGTCAGTGAAAACTATTGACTGTGGACTAACATCTTCTACATTACATTTTTCTTTTAGATAAATATGATATTAGGCACTAAATCATCTTTGGAAGACAACTTTAAGCATCAAGAACCATCCTATAAGGGAACAGGGATTAAAAAAAGAACAGAAGGAAAACAATGGAAACAAAGTTTTGTAAATGGGAGGGGAATAAGGGTAGAAGGGAGGGGAGGGGAATGGGAAAATAATAATTAAGATATATTACATACAAGGACAAATTCCCCACAATGAATGTGATCATTATGTATGGAAAAACATACCAATAAAAATTAATTTTAAAGACCATTCTATTATTTTGAATTATAATAAGTACTCCAAGTCTTTATAAAACTCTGATTTGTTATAAAACAATGATTTCTGACATTATATGAGCACATGTTACTTCCAGGCACTATGCCTGATTACCTTAGGTGTGCTATTCCTCAACAATCACATGAAATAGAAATATCTCTGTTGATAATTTCTAAATGAAGAAATTAAGAATTAGAGGAGTCCAGTAATTTACTCACTATTATACAGTAAGTGGGAGAGTTAGTATTGGAATACAAACATCTCTTTAAATCCCATACCTTTATCTTAATATCCCATCTATATTGACAAAGTACATAATGACAAAAACTTGTTATGAAATTAGTATGCTTTTTAAAGTTTTCTGTTTGCAGTGGTGACTTTAAACATCCTAATATACATGTGAATGAGGCAGAGGTATACCATCTCTAAGCCACATTCAATTATTTGGATTTGAGACCTCTTTTTCTCCTTCTCCACCCACCCAAGCATCCTAAGAATAAATTAAGAACAATGGTTGCAATTGATTTTAGTTATTCCAAATCTTTATAATTCTCTAAACAAAATCCAACCCAAGAGACCCTGTTCTCTACAGAACGGCTCAGAATCCGGCTACTTATGAATTCCTCTAACAGCCTGTACTGCTTCTACCAATAATATAGTAAACAATTTTCACCTCTGTATTATGTGCACATTTATTTCTAATCTTGCATGTATTGCAATATATTAAAATATGGCTACACTTGGAGTTTCAAACTTTAATATGCACCAGGATCACCTGAGGACTTGTTAAAATGTGTATTGCTAAGCCTCACTCCAGAGTTTCTGACTCAGCAGGGCTGGGGTAGAGCTCCAAAGCTTATTTACCTAACAAGCTGCCGGATAACCCTGCTGCTACTGGTCCTAGGAGCCTACTTTGAAAATCTTAATCTAGATATTTTCCCTGCTGTATGTTTTTGAAATCTATGAGAGCTGAAGATGAACTTAACTCATCTTGGTTTCCCCAGAACCCAGAACAATGAGAAAGGAAGTCTTCCCAAATAGTAAATGGTTCATTATTTTAATCTGTTTATTTCACCATCATCTAGAAATACCATGAGTACCTCACATTATACCCCTAGAGATGTCTAAATGAGATATGTCACTCTAAAGACTCAGACCTATTGAAAAGGAAATCATTTACACTTTAGTATTTATGACATGACATCAAACAAACCAGGAAAAAAATTTAAGTTAGTATCTTACAATAGGTTTTGAAGTCCACTTGTTTTAATGATAAAGCAATTTCCCAAGTGGTGACTAGAAATCAAGTTTCATTGCTTTCACTGTAGAAACTTCAACTCCACATTCATATAATAGAGCCCATTCCAGTGAAGCATGAGTCTGACAATCCCCTAAGCACTCAGCCAGGAAGAAACTGCACTTAAGGCAACGTTGAGCACAGGCACAGAAAATCAACTCCTAATTGTGACTGCTTTTCTATCTGACGCGAGTATTGCTTGAGAACATACCCAGCTATTACTCCAGTTTGTTCACTTTTTGAAACGTATTAAACAAGAATTGACGCCCTCTGTCTTTACTCCTTTTTAAATTTATTCTGTAATACTGCATTTTAAAGTACAGTAACATCTCTTAATCCTGACTCCATGGCTTTTCCATGGAGTATAGAGAGAAGGTAGACCAGAAATGTCTCCGGCTGGTGATTTAGCTCAGTGGTTTAGCCGCCTGCTGCGCAAGTACAAGAACCTGAGTTCAGTCCCCGGTACCAAAAAAATAAATGTTTAGTCCATTGTGCAGTTCCTCACCTAATGGGGTATGTCATGGTAAGTCACTCAAATGTGTTTCATTTCAAAATTCTCATGTATAAAGCGGGGATGGTTGGGGTGGAGCCACAGTCTACCCACTTCACAGAGCAGTTTTAAGGATTATGTTATCTACAATATTAGCAACCACTTTATAATATTTTAAAACATAGTTACTAATTATTCCTCGGCAGTGGGTGGCACTGTTTCAGGACCAAAGACTTAAAACAAACTAAGCAGCACTTATTCATGAAAAATTACTGAACTTTAGATAAAAATTGAGAATCTGCAGCATTCTTTTTCCCGGGACTACTCTCCGCCCCACACCTGCCACTATTTCATCACAGCGGTTCTGGTTGGGTAGTGCCAGACATAAATAACCAGCAGCTTCCCTGTCAGTGGGGCTGACTTGGTTGAGAGGAAAAGACATAAAACCCCAGGCCTGTGGTATCACCCATAGTAAGTAGCAATCTGGGAGGCAACCTAACAAGGAAGGGCAGAGGTTCTCTGAGACTGTAGGTCTAATTAGAGCTGGCAGCAGGCCAGTGGACTAATCAGAATTTTAACAGGGAGATACAAGGAATAGGGCAGCCACAGTGGCTTTGCATATGCTCTCTACCCCTCGCCAGCTCAGTGGACACTGGACAGATGTAGGGAGTCTGCTCAGCTCTTATACTCCCAGGCTGCCCAGAGCTCCGCTTCTGCCCAAAGAAGACACAAGAGAATCCGGTGGAAAATCGAAGTGGAACAGACTTGAAAACCACCTGAACTTTGCATGTACCCTGAAAGCACTGAAATTCCAAGCTACTCAGAAGCTCAGATGTAACCTTATTCAGAGACAGGGTCTTTGGGGATGGAATTAGAGAGGGATCGAGACGAGATCATCCTAGATTTCAGTTTTACCCTAAATCCAATAACTGCTGTTCTTAGGGGAAGACAGGAGAATATCATAACTAAAATAATCTTCCATGCTCTACTACTCAATGTCACTAAGATAACTAAATAAAAATTTTACCACTATATCATCTTATACTTTTATGTTTCTAAACGTATATTATATAAATACATATGTATTTATTTATCTAAAATTCACCTTTATAAAATAATTGATATCAGTTTTTAAATGTATATTTCCTTCAAACCTTTTGTTATTACTGTCTAGAATTACATCTTTATCAAATAAAAATATTCATATGTTCACAATTTTTAGGATTTTTCTAAATTCCATTTTTTCTGTTTTGTTCCTGACTAAACTATATTTTGTCTTATTTACTTCCATTTTTTATTATTAAATGTCTGTGATACATAACAAGTGGATTAAGTGGAGAATTGGTACCTATACATATTACATCTTGATTCTCACTTCCTCTTCCCTTTTCTCTGTCTCATCTCCAAAAGTCAAGGAAAGAATGACCCTTAGAGTTTTTCAAAGAGTATGGTCCTGTCAACACCTTCATTTTGGATTTCTGGCCCCCAAACCTGTGAGAAAATAAATTTTTGTTGCTTAAGCAACAACTGGATGGGGGAGATTTGTTATGTCAGCCTAAGAAACTAATATCCCACAAACAGATGCAGGGCACAAGAGGGAGGCCTTCCTGCCTCAAGACGTTTAACAAATCACTGATGATCACCAAACAGAAATCATAGAGTCTAGCCTAAAACATATGAATACAACTTTTTAAAAATCTAAGCAAAATTTCAATAGCTTTGTACTGGAGTGATGGGGGTTTAATTTCACAAATTTACTCAAAAAGTGAACAAGAACAAGAAATCCTCCCTCAAAAAGAAAAGAAAAAGAGGAAGAAAAATAAAACTTTCAAAAGTAAAAATTCAGAAGTTGTAATCCATAGTATCTATAATACATTCTATAATACATTACCTAGAATCTTTCCTTCAACAAAATATCAAAAGAGATACTTAATATGGGAAAGTGTGATCCATACTCCAAAAAATAATCCAAAAAATAATCAAAACCAGTCTTAGGAACCTAGTCAAGAGAAATGACAACATATGTATATGCAAAACTTTATATGTATGCAAAACTTTGTATGTAATGTATAACAGCATTATTTTTAATAGTTCTAAACAAGAAACAAAAATATGTCCACCAACTGAGAAATGGTTAAAATATGTCATGGCATATATTCAGCCATGTAAGGAGAGTGACAAACAATATATCCAGGTTGATAATCTTTATGTGAAATGCATAAGCCAACAAGTATTTCAGATTTCAGATTTTAATCCTGGAATATTTACATAGACTTTAAATCGCCGAGCACTCCTAATCCAAAAATCTGAAATCCAAAGTCCTAAACTTCTTGACCATTGTATCAGTGTACTACAAATATGTAACTTTCAAAAATACTATGCCAGATGAAAGAACCAAGACATAAAATACCACCCATTGTATGACTGCATTTATAGGAAGTGTCCAGAAGCCATGTTCAAAAAATAATCTTGTAAGGACAGAGAGCAGATCAGTGGGTGCCTGGGTCTGGATACAAGAGCAAGGACTGCCTGCCAGTGAGCACATAGAAACCTCTGGATATGCAGGAGATGTCCTAACACCGGTGTGTAATACAGGCTGCAAAACGTATACAGTTCTCAAAAATCAATGAACTGCAGTACTCCATTGTGCATAAATACAACATACTACTCACCCATGAACTTGAGTGATTTGTAGGAAAATGGACGCACTATAAAAACACAATGTTAAGTGAAATGAATGAAGTTATATACCACATGGTTTCTGTTATATGAGAAACCCAAAATATCAATAAATTAAAGGGCAAAATAAAAGATAGCAAGAAACAGGGAGATAAATCTTTTGCAAAGGTAAGGTGATAAGAAACGGAGGAAGGAGCCGGGGATTTAGCTCAGTGGTTTCGCCGCCTGCTGCGCAAGCGCAAGGACCGGAGTTTGATCCCCAGTACCAAAAAAAAAAAAAAGAAAAAAAGAAATGGAGGAAGGTGGGACAGAGATGAGGGAAGAGGAGGTAAAAAGAATTAAGATGTTTTATGTACGTGTACCAACTCCCCGTGATGAATGCAATCATTTAACATGAAGCAATAAAAAAAAAGAAAGAAAAGAGACAGTCATACAATATATTTAAGAAAGATGTATGTCCATATGTAAACATTTTGACACAGGGGAATAAATTTTGTTTTCATTAAAAATGGTAAATAAATAAATAAATACCACCATCAAAAATTCAAGGAATTACACACAAGGGACTCATTTTATGGCACTTAATTTGCATCTCAATAAAACTATTTTTTAGAAACTAAAATATTCAACGTACCCTAACAAGTAAAGAAAAACAGCAAGTATAAGGGAGACTATAAGGAAACGCTCCAGTTTTGAGGACAAAGAGCCATGTGCTACTGGAATAAAATGGACAGAAGTCATCTGAGGAAGCTGTGAAGCCTTAATCTCAGTGTTAAAGATGGGTAAAATTTGAATTTACAAGGGAAGAAAGAGAGCACTGCAGACAAAGAAGTGAACAGTGCAAAGACGTGTGCAGGGGCGGGACAGTGAAGGAACTCATTAGCCAAGGAGTAATGAGGAATGCACAAATAGTGCAACAGGGTCTCTTTATGGAAATGTGAAAAATGGCCGCAAAAGGAAGCAGGGCCAGAAAAAAAAGATACTTCATTCATTGCTTTACATGAACCCAAGAGGCCAAAGTTTGTTTCCTTCAAAAGCATAAACATGGTAAATAAGAATACCTGGGAAGAAACCATACTCTTTACAAGCAGCAAAACGATTCAGTGACTTCACAGGTGCATATAGTAGGCAATCAGTTTTGCTCAGAATCTCCAAGCTCGCTACAAGACCCATGATGAATTCCTTTGGGAATGAAAGATACACTTGCTGCACTGTTAAATAATTTTATTGTTATTTTTTTAAATAAAAGAGGAAGATCAATTAACAACTGCCACATTTTAATGAGTTTACTCTTCCAAGAGTATGATAAAGGTCCTTTTCTTAAAACTGAAATCTTCTAAAAGCCTATTCACATTTCACTGAATCATGCACAGCTTTGATTTGTAAAAAAGGGAGATTCTTTTCAGCTCAGCTAAGATGATAAGATTGCTGAACCTCAGGACAGCTCCGAGCCACCCAACTTTTCAATTTTGAACAATTACTTTCCTGGCCATCAAGGGCAAGCTGAGACAAAATTACTGTATGGACAAGATTCAATTATTTAAGTCTCCATTGCATGTTATTATTCAAGACTGTCTAAAGGCATAACAAAAAGTCCTGGATGGATGTGCATGCAAAATAACACGGAGCCAAGTCCCACGCCTCCTCGCATCAGGTTTGGTTTTGCACTCTCATTGCAGAGTGTGTGTCCTCTACCAAAAAGTCCTTCAGCTACAACTTACTCTTCTTTTCATCTGCATCTGCCACATTTTCCAGCAGTCAAATATATACTATGGATACATCTTGTTGAACGCAGCGTGATCTAAGACCCAGGACATTTTTCACTGTGTTGATTCTAATTGTAGATTATAACTAATGCCAGGAATTCCCCTAAATTAAGAGCTGAATATAATACTTTAAAAAAATAAGTGTATGTTATTATCTTGGCCAAACACCTCTCACATTATGAAAATGCAGAAAACTCTCTGCACTGACAGGAGCTAACTGAGGCTGCACATCGGCTGTCCCTGCTCCGGTCATGTGACCTCAGGGACCTACCCCAACCCAGGAGTCCTCCCATCTTCCTCATTTACAAAACTGAAGGAAGAAGCTCAGCAAAGTAAATCATGTTTCCACGAAATATTGGTGGAAAATTGGAAAAAAAAATAGTTTCTGGTATAATTGGGCATACTTTTTTACTTTAAGTTAAAACTGACATTCTAATGTTTACTCACATATGTAGGGAAGTTTAAAATATGGAATTCCTGTGCATGTAGTTATCTTTTTATTTTTAGGGTGTGAAATATTTTTCATTAAGAGTCATTCTTTTTCCATGTTGGTTCTGATCACCTTCCTTCATGCCTATGTCTATGTCAAGATTTCTCAAATATTACTTGTAATTACTTAAAATACTATCACTTTCTAAACAGAGTTTCTTAAGCAAGGAAATAACAAATAAAATCCTGCAAATATGTTCCCTAGTCATTAGTGCTCCACTGAATGAAATATTGAAGAAAAATGCAAGAGTAAATATGTGAAAACCTATATTGGATATAAAAATGATCTCATGCTGACAAACACAGATTTGTGATCAAACGAAAGAAGAAATCTACTAAAGGGCCATTTAGGCAAATTTTGCACCAACTTGTTTAGGTGTGATTCACCCTGGAGTTTATTGGATTTGTGATTTTATTTCAACATACCGCTTAACAACAAATTGCCAATCTGTTATTTTTCTCTTAGAATAATATATGATATAATTCACTATTGCAAGCCGAATAGTTAACTTGTAATTTGGGGGACAGCCTATTTGTGCAACATTTTAATGATCATATATCTCTATCCCAAAATTAATCTGTTACCCTGTTAAATCACTCCAAATTCCTTCTTCCACAATCTGCAAAAGTAATTGCAGCTTCAGTTTCAATCATGGAGCAGTAAATCTAGATTTACTTTTAGGCAGCTGGTTTATAAGCCCCTGGATATGCATAATTTAATAAAGTGATTGAAGTCATTTTGATATTATATCAGGAACAGTTTATCTATAACATTGACCCCAAACAATTAAAAGAAATCCAACTTTTATGTGTACCTTTTTCAAGTAGTTTGCCTTTGTACACACAAAGGTTTTCTCCACCACAGTGCTGCTGATAAACTCTTATTTCATCTCGGAAGTCCGGGCCATCATAAGATAGGTGCACATTTTTCCCCAAATAGATCATTGTAATAGCCGCATTACTGTGCAGTGATGTTTTGTAAATCTTTCCTGAGTCCTAGAAAAAACAAAAAAGAGGCTTATTAGCTAATTTCCTTATAATCAGAGTTTTGATTTTCATATGGCATAGTAGTAAGAATATAAAGGGAAAGAAAAAAGTATGAGAAATGGAAAAAATGGAAACAAAGACTTTGTACAGGGAAGGGTGGGGGGTGAAGGGAGGGCAGGGAATGGGGAAAAAAATAAGAACCAAGATGCATCATGTAAAGGTACAAGATCCCAATGAGAAATGTAAATGTATTGTATATCTAAAATGTACCAATAAAAGAATTTAAGGAAAAAGAAAAAGAATAGAAAGGGCTGCTTTTACATAAGCAGTTTTCAAACATCTTTACAAAGTGTCTATTTACATGGAGCACAAAAAGTCAACCCCTTTACAAAATAAATACTTCTAAACAATTCGAACATGTATTTGGGCTTTATATTTTTAAATGCTTGAGATTTAGAGAAAGTTCGTCATTTGTTAAGTTTGTATATTTGCCTTTTACACAGAGTGAAAATGTCAATGATACTAGGAGGAAACTACTTTTGGCTATTTTAGTTAGGGCACAAATAAAAATTTAAACAAATGATTTTTTTCAATGTTGATACATCATTTTGTTCCAATCTGAATCAACACTGTCTGTCATATGGCAGTAGTTTTGGGACTTCATCTTTACAGTTGAACATTGACAACATATCCTCCCTTGGATTTATTCTACCTGACAAGGACATGTACAGGATCTTTCTTTCTGGGCTCATTCTGAGGATCAAGGATCACATATGTCATTTGCTTGCAGTGATCTATGTTCACAAGAAGCATATAGTTTAATGAAAAAATAAAAAGTAAAATAATATTACAGCTGGGCTCCGTGGTGCACAACTGTAATCCCAAGTTCTGGGAGGCAGGAGGATCACAAGTTTCAGTCCAGCTGGGAAACACAGTGAGACACTGTCTCAAAATTTTAAAAAATAACTAAAAAGTGAATGGGAATATAAAGGCCATGGGTCCCCCAGTACCACAAAACAAACAAAAAATCAATATCACTAATGTGATTTTAATATCAAAAACATATACCTAACAGACTTTTTAAACTTATCTGATGAACCTACATGATATTGTTACTGACAACGAACGAAATGTCCAAAACATTCTCTCCTAATTTCTATTCTTAGGTGTTTTTGTAACAGTGAATGAGCACATTGTTCACTCACCTCTGCTACCAACGCGACCCATAAGATTGTAAACTTTTAACACTACTCTTTTTAGCTTTAGTTCTTTTTTTAATTTTTGATTTTTATTAGTACATAATGATAACATTCATTGCAGAGAATGAGTGCGTGTACATAACACATCTCAATTCTTTTATTTTGTTCCCCCTTCCCTCCACCCTCCTTTTATTTTGCTGGCATTAGATGCATTTATCTTTGCTCAAGGTGACAAGACAGCTCTGTGTGGGGGAGGGATGGCAGGTCCTCTTTACTCCTTGTATCCCAGGCAAGAGAGCCAAAGCCTGGACACCCGTGATCTAAAGGAGGAGCAGAAATAAGAGAAAGAAAGGAGGAGAGAAATAGAAGTGGAGGAGAGGGCTGCTGCTGCATTTCAGAGGCCCAGTGAAAATACTATAAGTTTCTACAATTGTGCATAGGCCTGGCTTTGCTTTTAATCTACTTTACTTTTCTAAAAATAATTTAAGTGAAGAATGTAGAGAGACAAACTTTCAGTGGAGCCAAGGAAATTATTTGAGTTTGACTTCATTGAATTATGAATGTAGGAGAAATAAATGCTGCAGCAACAACAACAACAAACAAAATTCTAAAGTAATTACTGAAGTATTTCCATCCCCAAACCCATCCCTTCTACTTCAGAGGATTATTTTTTTAATCCAGTTCTATTTTTCTGCAGCAAAAACCTGAGAACATAAATGTGGTGAAATGAAATTCTGTGCACAACAATCTGAAAAATATAAACGGTGGGGGGAAAAGTCCAAGATTTAAAATTATTGAAGCAAACCATCTTGCCTGTGGATTTACAACAGCTCCCAAGTAGAGAGATAATCAGCAGAAATATTTCAGGGACGGCAAGAGTCACAAAGGCAAATCAGCAAACTGGGTAATGCTTTGCAGATTAGAAATATCTTTCTGAATCACAGTTGAAAGCAAAACCATGAAGGCAGGCCTGGCTCTTACTTGAAAAATCATAATCCCATGGTTCCTCTTGCCATGGGGCTGTGACCTGCATGTGTACGGCCTGCCACACCAGCCACAGACCTAAGGCAATTCCAGTTCCCGTGAACACTTAATGAAGTGGCTGATTAAATAAAAGCATCTCCTTTTGGTTAGGCAATACTTTCTGAAGCAGCATGGATTTAGAGGAAGCCCTCTGAGCTCCTGGGAGATAAGCACTCTATAAATACAAGGTTATACTGGAATTAGAGTTGGGGAGATGCTTGCCTCATGTGTGAAATGAGAAACTGGAGGTAGAAACTTTTCAAAATAAACTAAATGGCAGCCTTTTACCTTTTTCATTTCTTCTTATTCAATTTTCTTTCTGCTGAAGCATATTTTTGATAGTGACATCTCTCGGGTCTATATTTACTTCATCATTCTCTGTTTTTAAAATATTCTCCAATTATTGCCACTGAGTAAACTTTTCTAGGTTCTAACAGGTGGCCCAAGGGACAGCTCAAGGTTAAATACATGTACTAGGAAACAACCCATTGTTCCTTTCAACTGACTAAACAGCTTCTATATTTATGATTAATCTTCCAAGTCCGTAATGACCTCAGGTTGATGAAACTTTTACAAGGGTTCATGACCCATTCTGCAGTATCAAAATTCCCCATGAAATTTCAGGCCTTGCACAAAAACAGGCTTACCTTTCTTTCTTCCTTCCTTCACTAGTTGCTTATGACTTCCTTTCTATTCCCCTCCAGATTTCTAAGGCAACTACAATGAGACAAATGAACAACAGGCCCAAACAGTGGCTCACCACTCAGCCATTATATATGTGCAATATTTACCATTTAATTGATGGTCAAAGTTTTCACTGGGATCTCTATGATCCTCACCCAGGCCTGTGTGTGGAGGGGATCCTAGAGATTCTGTAGGTGTTAAGTACTGGTTTTCATTGATAGTGCTGGGTGGCCATTCCTCTCCTTTCACTTAACCAAACCATGGTAAACTGAAACCATGATAGAGTCTTACCTAGACCATTGTCGGACTCTTAGTAGGGTCCATAGAATTTATTATCCACACTGGAACGCATTGCTAATTACTATGCACAAGAAAAAATAAAGAAGAAATTTGAAGTGTTCTGGGAATGCTGGTATATATGGTGACCCTACCAATAATTTCCCCGCTCCAGTCTGTTGTCCCTCAAAATCTCCCCACTCCTGGATATAACAGGCATCTATTATCACTAAGTAGATCAGGCAACTCTTCCTGTTTAAAATCATTTACCAACTATCAATGTCTATTCAACAGTCCTCAAATATGAAATATCTTATATTCTCAGATTCTTACTATTTCTTTATGATTGGAATTTTGGGGGTTACATTTAAAGTTCTAGCAATTGAACACAATTGCCTCAAACACAATAACCTGTTTTAAATCTCCAAACCTCAATAGTTATATGAATCACAAGATACTGAAACTATTTCTTTGCATTCCTCTCTCCTTATGGCCCCAAAATCTTGCCAGTGCTGAGAAGTAGAAGGGACCTGACAACAGACGTGGAATAAAAAATTCCACATTTTGTCCTTTGGTGATTCAAAAGTTGCAATGGACTGACTCCATCCGAAATCCTAAGCTTTTTCCATTGAAGTGAAGTCAGTAGGGATCAGAACATGAAAATTGATTCACAGCATCCTATTAAAACAAACACTACCTTCAGTGATTAGTCTTTTTAAAAAATTGATCCTAACACCTGGCTATAGAAAGGCAGTTTCCATGCTAACACTACTGGTTGAGAAAGAGAAAATTCTGACTCAAACTGGAGGAAAAGTGTTCCACTCAAAAGGCTCAGAAAGCAGCTGGTTGGTTGATAAAGGAAACTTCCTCCTCACTCCATTCCCTTGGTTCCCTCCTTTCTCTTCTTGCCCTTGGTTTCACTGTGCTCAGTCTTCTTCCTGCTACCTCTCTCCTCCTCCCCATTTTTTCTTAATAACCCATACTTCCTACTTACTCCTGACTTGCCAGAACTGCTCCAACCCTTCTGGAGGCAGCGTTGCTCTAGATTTTGAGACTCCACATTGACACATGAGATGCTCCTTCTTCACTGGTTCTTGCTTTGGGCGAGAAGGCTGAGAATTTGACCCTCCCAGTGAAGAATCTACCCTTGAATCCACCCACTGCAGTGACCCCAGAAGCATCCTGGGTCACTCCTTATTTACAAAATGCCAGGCACTAATAAGAGTTTGATGAGTTGGCTCTTTAATTGCTTTTCAAGTCCCAGATGGTTGTGTAGTTATTAGTTATGATAATTTTAAGCAAAAACATCATTTAAAAGAAAATGTCTGAAATAAATCAAGCCTATTATAAGATATGTTGAATTACTGTACATTGAAACCATGTTATTTTTCTTTTACATTCTCAAATCTGGGTCCACTAGAAAGAAAAACCAAGAGTGGAAAATACCAAGATAATGAACTGACTATAATGAAAACTGCAAGATTTTTATTATGCTATTTTTGTAGCAAAACTAATATTTTTAGTCTTTATTTGACATTGGAGGAAAGGGATCTATATAGGAAAAAGCATCATTGATTTCCACAATATTTACCTGAGGATAAAAAGAATAAGGATTTAATTTTTTATATGAGCAATATCTGTTTATGAATAAAATGTCAGTGAAGACACTTGATGAAATTTAAGCTAAATCGGGTATATATCCTCACATAATGCAGGAATACAAGTAAAGAATAAGAAAAGTTCACACGTATCTGTACTAGCAGAATATAATAGGGACATGAGTGAAGTAACAGCATCTTTTTGAAGGCAGGAAAAAAATGGAATTCTCTGACAATGGATGAATAGATATACACTGGAGAGCAGGAGCCTTATGATTACACACCCTTATCTCTCCAGTGTTCACAGGCAATTTGAGAGAATGAATATTTGCCTTCCTAATACAAATACCAGCTAAGGTTGAACTGGACCTTGTGCTGAAGAAACACCTGACCAATTACAATTAATATCTTCAGAGACTCCAGGAAAACAGTCTCCCAGTAAGTTCCATATAATTTGGATATGAGGATTACAGATATAAGCCCAAAATGTCAACTTTCTGAGTGGTACATTTAATTCGCTGCTAATTAACTCTGTGATCTTGGGAAGGTTATTCCACCTGTCTCGTATCAGGTGCCTCATTTGTAAAATGAAAAATTTATTATGTCTCTTTCAGAAGTTTATTGCGGACATCAGATAATAAAATGTATGTTAAATACTGAGCAAAATCACCATCATATACTAAAATCCCACTAAATATTAGTTGTAACAATTTGGTCATTATTGAACATAACTTTCCACATTTTTATGAAAAGTTAACAAAAGGCAAACATATGACAGCAGGCAATTGAAGGACAAAAAAAATGAGGTGATTTGAAAATTGGCGAATTTCTAATGGAAAGTAAAAGCATGTTGCAGGAAAAGGTAAATAGACCAAATGAAAGCAGGAGTAATTCAGGCTGGCGTGGGTGGGAGTGGAAAGTCAGAATCTGAGAGACCCCAAAAGCCAGATTATGAAGCAAAGCTTCATATTCTGACACCGTGGGACCTGGGGCCTCAGTGACCTTGGGCTAAGCAATTCTTTGATATCTCTAAAGGACTGGGCTGACAGAACACTTTTCATTTGCAAACTAACAATCTCATCTCCTCTATCAGGCCACATACTGGAGCCAACATTCCCCTGCCATCAGCATCCCAGGACCAGATAACAGACAAAGCAGGGTGGTCCCTGCACCTCAGAGCCCACTGAAATTACACATCCAATCCCAAATCTGCCTCATCCATTCTTTCTCATGGAAACCACATCTCCCTCTTCACTCCCTCTGCCCCCTGACTTATGCTAGTCCTTCCTTGTGTGCCTTGGCACCAGGTGGTGGTGGTTAATTTTATCTGTCAACTTACTGTGGAAACGGTGCACAGGCAGAGGCCAAATGTTATTCTGGACAGAACCCTGACTGATGCACCTGCTGTCATATCCCCTCCTCTTGGGAACTGGGAATATTCAGCTATCTTTTTATCTTGTTTTTTTGTTGTTGTTTTTTGGTTCTTTTTTTGGTACCAGGGATCGAACTCGGGTCCTTGCGCTTGTGGGGTAGGCGGCAGAACCACTGAGCTAAATCCCTGGCCCCTCAGCTGTCTTTTTAATTGTCTCCTGATCTACATGGTGCACCATACCTGAATTTAACAAAAGGAAATCAAAAGAAAAAGGGAAATATCCATATTTTAAAATACCCAGGTGAAAAAATACAGCTACTTACATTAGGAATGGGCCAGGTAGTAGAAATTTTAAGCAGAGGAGGAATGTGTTGAGAATTAGTCTATAAAGTTTAATTTAATACCATTATGTAGAATCTACTAAAACCGAGATAAATTTTGTTTACTTTTCTTTCCCCTTCCTGACCTTCACTCTTTTCCCTCTGAGTCTAACTTTCTAATCACCATGTGAAGCCCACTTCAAGTACTCTCGTGGAGGCATTTTCCAATCTCCTCAGTCAGAGTGTTTCCTTCCTCTGTGTTCCCATTATGCCTTACTTGCACCACAGTGATGGTACTCACCACAGTTCATCATGGCTAATTGTATACATTTCCATCTCCCTTGCTAAATCTGACTAAATCTTGTTTCTGAGAACAGGACTCAGTCTTAACCACCTTGGTAAGGTCAGCACCTAGCCCAGTGTTCATAATTGTCAATAAAAGCTCAATTGAGCTACTCATGGGCGTAGAGGCAGGGTGTAAGCATAGAAGTGATCGCAATAACCAGCCCCTGAGATGTAGCAATGAAAATTTATCTGATACACAAGATACTGTCAAGGAACTAGAACTGTGCTAAGATGGCAAGACATTTGTCCTATTTGGTTGTTGGGGATTTGAAAGGTACCTCATTCAAATGAGATGTGCTGTAAATATAAAATAATCTTTGAGTTTCAAAGGCATGGTATAAAAATGTACAATACCTCTTTAAAATATTTCACATTGATTCATGTTACAATGATCATCTTTTGGATGCACCTGATTAAATAAAATATATTATTAAAAATTATTTTCCATGTTTCTCTACTTTTTCTAATGTAGCTATCAGAAAACTTAAAACTGCAAACATGGCTTCTATTTCTTTTGGGTGTCTCTGATCTGGAGAACTTAGCAATTAACTGGACATGTAGTGCAGAGGGGAGAAGGAATTCTAATTTTGAGACCAAATTACTAAAGAAAAGGCTGTGCGACAATTAAATAGAGACCTTGGCTTAAGATGTAACTATGTTGAACTTGAGAGCCAGGAGGACCTATCAATCGGACATCTGTAATTGCACAGGTCTCATTTGAAAAGCTCTCAGCAATAAAACAGAAGGAAAAGCAGTAGAAAGTAAGAATGAGATGCTAAGACTATCAGAGCATCAGTCTAGTAGTTCTAACATTACCACAATAGGAATTCTAAAAGGAGAAAACAGCCAGGGTGAGGGGGAAGAAAAAGAAAGAAGGAAAAAGAAACAAACAGGCAAGACTGTAGCCCATGGCTGGAGAGGCAGACTGGCTGCCAGAGCCCATATGCCTGCCGGCCTCACACTGCGGCTCCAACCTGAAAGCTGTCTCCCAGAGGCACCTGGCCCAGGTGCTGGTTTATTCATTTTTCATGACCAGAGGATGAAGAAGTTGGTCCTCTTTCTCCTGTGTTCAGCTCCAGAAGCCCATTTCCCTGGCCAAATCCCTGATGGCCAGCCAGTGTCTGGCTGCAGACCTCACCAGATACAAGATTCTGGCAAATATCAAGTTTCCTTTCTGACTTCCCCAGGGAAGGCTCTTAAAACTGTCAAGGAATCAAACCCAGAGTCTCTCCAAAGATCTTGTTTTCTCCTAGAAATACTGTCCTTCCATTACAGTGACAGATGAGTGTATTTCTGAAGTGTAACGCACATACTTGATAGAACTCTAAAGAAAGACAGGGATACAATTAACACAGAATCAAGACAGTGGTTTGTCTGGGACAGAGCAGAGAGCTGAAGAAGCATAAAATAGGGAATTGCATGCATGGACTAGGAAGATAAGGTTCGATATCATTAAGTAGTATAAATGTGAGTATTTACTTGATTACTGTTTAACTTGTACTCATAGAGTTAGTACATCTTATGAGACATAAACTTTTTAAGAGTATAACCAGCTAAAGTTGATCCCAGTGATATGATTCAACATTAGAAAATTAAATGCTGCCACTCAGTTATTTGAAAATGATGGGAAACTCACTGTTTTTGTTAGATAGGGGCCAAACTCCAAGGAGCACGTTCACTGTTCTGGTGGAAATGGGTGCCAAAATGCAGAGTTCCTAAGGGCTGGTGATGTTGCTCAGTGGTAGAGCATTTGCCTAGCATTTATGAGGCCCTGGGTTCAGTTCCCAGTAATATAAAGAAGAAAAAATAGAATTAAAATGTAAGATATTGGATATGGTAGATTCTATTATTGTTCCAAATATTCATTGTCCATCTCTATGAGAGGATAACGCTTTCCATTCCATGGTTGTCAGGCTTGGCCAGAACTTGCTTTGGCAGTGGAATTCAAGAGTGAGAGGCGTGGGCCACTTTTGAACATAACCATAAAATCACATGATGGCTCTGTTGGTCATGAGGTCGACACAACCCAACTCGTCAGACTGCTGCTCCTCCAATCTGGGGCCCAGAATTGCAGCTGACCAACAAAGATGATCAAGGGAGTAAGAAATAAAACTTCCTTACTGTATGTAGACTGTGGTTGTTTATTAGACGAAGCTACAAAATATGTTACAGCTCAGTGAAGTTTCCAGTGAAGGAAAGGAGAAACCAGAGGTCCAAGAGCAAGTGGGAGAAAGACAGTCCCAGTCTTTTGAGAAGGTCAGAGGTCAGAAGAGCTACTGGTCATGAGAGGTGGTCATGAGGTGAAGAAGTCACTTCAGAGTTAGATTGGCCTTGAAAAGCTAGAAGTCAGAGTTGACTTGCATGGTGGTATTTCCTTCCTGGATGGATGCTCATTGGAACCGTGTACCCAGCTGTCTCTAATAACCACAAATGTTACATATAAATAACATTGGTTTTATATTTACATAATGGAATTGAAGAGACCTCTGGGTTTTTCAGCATCCTGAGTTTGTATAAAGTTCATCTGGCCTTAGAATTACGTTTTGCAACAATATTTTCAGGAAATATTCTCAAAAAGCACTGAAAGTATTTTTCTAGGTAATACGCACTAATTTGTCATGAATCGTTAAAAAAAATCAGAGTTAGTAAGATGTGTGACACTTTCAGGTATATTTAATTCCCTGGATTTTCACAAATTAAATGATAAGATACTTTGTATGAGTAATTTCAAGGAAATAAGTTGCTTGGAAATTGATGTAGTTTAAACTAGATTTGATCACAAGTTTTAGAGGTTTCTGTCAATTGCACTAAATTAGTGACTCAACTGAACTATTCAGATCTTGAGTTTCAGATTCGTTTAAGCTTACACATATACTTAGATTACTATTTTGCTTTGTGCAAAGCATTTTGCATGTTATTTCCTCCCCAAATTCTTCTACAAATCTAAAATTCTAATAATGCAGCATCATCTATGTTAAATTAATAAAAGAAAAATTTTGTTCCATAATCACCCTGGTATGTTGGGGATGTAAGCTCAGTGGCACAGCGCCTGCCTGGCAAGCATGAGGTCCTGAGTTTGATCCCCAATACCAAAACAAACAAATAAGCATAATCACCCCAGTAAAGAGAGGTTCTAAGCCATTTGGGGCTGTGGTTGGACAAAGTCTCCTCCTTCTCCATGTTTCCAATTTGCTTTGCCTTATGATCTTTCCATTTGGGGGAGGAAGTGGTGGAGGAATAGGCATCATGTAGCTGTCAATGTTCTGAAGTTGATATGGATTTATTTTCTGTGATTTTTCCGTGGAGCTCCTGAACTTCTTCATTGCCTTCATGCCCTGTAATCACATTTTGTAGTGTAAGAACCACTGAAGCTGTGGCAGGAACCCAATGTAACCCGATAGTTAATAAAACAAGCTTGTATGATTGATACTGCAAACATGAACAACTGATATTACTAAACAACTCCGCCTGCTGAAAAATGGCATAGAAAATTGAATATTCATATATTTTTAACTTATGTAGCATAGTTTCAGCCTACATACAGTGATGATAGTTTTATAGCACTTTTAGGATTTTTCCCATAGAAATTCATCAAATTTCTGGGGAATAGAGTACAAGTAAATGATTTAAAATCAAGAAGTATGTAATGGGGCCGGGGATTTAGTTCAGTGGTTTTGCCACCTGCTGCACAAGCACAAGGACCCAAGTTCAATCCCCAGTTCCAAAAAAAAAAAGAAGTATGTAATGTTGTAAGATTAGATAGAACACTCAGCAACATGTAGTTAGTACTGTTTTTTACATACTGATTATACATATCCAGAAATAAAAATACTAGTGTTAGCAAGGCAGTGAACAAATGGCAATCTCATGCACTATTTGAGTAAATTACTTCAATCTTTGTGGAGGAGAAATGGGGATATATATAAAAATTTTAAGGTGCCTATATTTTGAGCTAGAAAGTCTACTGGTAGGTAGAAATCCTACACACATAACTACCCAAGTACACTAATATAAATGTGATCAATAGGAAGATATTTAATTAAGTTTTGGTTTGTTTGTTTGTATAAAAGATTCACACCAGGCTATAAAGAGAAAGATGGGAACCTCTTTATCCTAGCATAAAATAATAAACATGGCCTGGTCATACATTTCTTTTAAGTAACTTATATTTGGATTTTGATTTAATACAATATAACCAGAAGAACTTGACTATGGAGTTGCCAATGGGGATATACCTCATGTTTCTTTATTTAGCATTTATTACCTTAACCAATTCCTATAATTAATAACTGTATTATGTTTATCAGATAAACATGATTCTATAAATTTTCACAAACTGATAACTTTTGTGTATCTGAGGTAGTTTTTCAAACTTTAAGGATTATTTAAGGATTTTTGACCGTTTTTTACCAATTTATTTGTTTTTATATTTATTTTTCTATAATATAAATTTATATCATATTTACTTTTTTTATAATTTAAGTCAAGTTTGACCTTCCTTTGAGATGTTTGATCATGAAAAGTTATTTTTAAGACAGGAAAGTTATAATCCAAACATTTTAATTACTAATTAAGTAAATAGGCTAAATAAGTAAAAATAGTTTAAATTTATAGCCCAAATTATGATAGAAAACATTTATGTGAATGGAAGGGGATTTAAATAGATTAGTCACCAAGAAGTTTACTATTGTGAAAACTGTTGACATTGCATGGTGTTATGTCCTTATTTTTCATTTCTTACATTTTCTATAATAGGCTGCATCTATGTTGGAATTAAGTAAAACAATAGGAACAATAAAGTCATTGAATTTTGATCTCTTGTGGCTTGGAGATTTTCTAAATGTATTTCTGACTAGGTATTAGTGAATTTCTGACTAGCTATTATAGAATTGCATGGCTTGTTTGGAAATGACTTAATAATTTTTTAAAAATTAATATGCTTTTCTTTGCTTATTAAGCTCATGGCATCTTGGATACCATTCCATGCTATTACTGATAATTCTACAATATTTTTTAAATGTACTTTAGTGTTCTATAATGTTTTCAAATAATATTCTTACATACTGAAGATTCTTCCAATTGTTCACTATGGCAAATAGGACAGTACAAAATACTCTTGAATCTATTTTTGTATATATGTGTGGATTCCTTAAATAAACTCCTATATGTCAAAATGCTGGAGCACATCTATTTATATTGATAGATATTCTCAATATTTCCTTTACAAATAGCTGTACTAATTTCTACCGATACCAACACTGTAAGAGAAATTCTCATTCTGAGGTTATTCATGTTTAGTCATGTGACTATTTTTACTTGCATCTGAACCAATCTGGTTTTTACCAAGTCATTTTCACCTAGAAACCCTTACTCTTGCTACTAAGCAATAGTCAGCCTGTTTTTATCTATTGCACCTACAAATACTTCCTTTAAAAAGGAATAAGAATGTGCTAGGTACTCATGACATACTTAGCAATCATTCAGATATTTATTATACTTCAATTTCTAGTCTGATTTTATATCAAAACATTTTCATCATCAATGCCACAGGAAAAGAATAGCAAGTCTTTTCTCACAGTACCTTTTGCTTATGTGCATTACATTATAAACTCCAGTAAGTTACTTATGTCTGCCTTGATAACTGATATATCACCAATTGCTAGATCAGTACCTAACCCATAGTAAGAGCCCAAAAAATACATACTGAATGAAAAGTGAGTTTAGCTACTTCAAACTAACATGGAATTGATCTCAATTTTGTCAGTACTTACGAGGCACCATTAAATGCTAATCATTCAATAACCCTCACTCCAAAACTTGGAAACAAGAAAATAAATCCCTATGTAGATTTAGTAGCAAATCTATACAGTGGCTTAGAGTAGATTTAGAAAATCAACTGAAAAGAAAACACAAATCACTCCCTACCCAAGAGATCTCGGTTATTATTATTAAGTTGATAATACTGACATATCCAAAAACAAAATGTACCACTCGAAGTAAAATTAATAATTATTGGAGCTTAGAAAAAAATATAATCACCTTGGCAAATGTGGAAAGCACTCATCCGAGTACTAGCTAAGGAAAAGGAAATTCTACCCATTGGACTTTGAGTATTTCTAGTCCTAATGGCAAAGTTATCCCTGGAAGACACAGGATGTCTTTGAGTTTTCTGGTCCTTTAGGCAAGCCCATTCCCAAGAGGAGACGGGTGCCTCCAAAGACATCCAAGCCTGGTCCTGTTAACATTCCGGTCATTACACCACATCTCCTCATTCTGATTCCATGTTCACCAGGCAACCTTCTCACTGTGACCCAGCCTCCCATGTAGCTCGGCGTACAAGGGAGGCACTTAGATGAGCTTAACTGTTTGATAGCTCTTGAATCAGTGGTCCCTATTTTGATTTTCTAGAGACAGAAAAATGACCTTGTTGTTAGTTATTTTACAGAGCTTGAGACAACCTTCTTGGACCAGACCATTCTTGAACACTGGCTGAAATGGTAAATCTGTGTCGAGGCCTTTGATTGAAGACTCGATGCTAGAAAGTGCCAAACTAATTAACTTATGACTCAAAAAATTCCTGTGTAGCTCTAAGCAGTCTTCTACAGGCAAAGAGCCACCACTTTTGGATTAATTTTTCTTGCTTTCTAAATTTATGGTTTATGAAAAGTGTTACACAAGCTAAAAAGCATATGAAATGAATTAAAGTATTAGTTATTCTTTTTAGAGTTATATTTAGACTTTTACAAGCACAATCATTTATTTACAAGCACAATCTTTTTTTTATCTGAATTAATGTCCTAGTGTTAAGGTTATCTGTGAACTAAAGATTAAAATATTGTATCCTTAATTTCACATGTCTAATGTTTCCTAATAAGGAATAGACCATAATTCATCCCTTTCCAAATAATGACAATTATACTTATGACACAGGTTCCTTCTGTAGCAGGCAAATGTTTCTTCTTCATGTTAGAAACACAAACAAAATCTGCCCTAGTTAGTGATGTCCTAATTATTCCTCCCTGCTTAAGTAACTTATATTTCACAGTTACCGTACCTTCTTCTGGTGCTGTATTTAAATAAGTGAGAATTGCCTGGGACATAACCTTGAAAGGGAAGCAGAGTTGAGCTTCTGGATGTGATCAACTCAGCATTTTTTAAAGATGGACATTCTTCTCCTTCTATATTCAACCAGAGTCAAACTTGAAGCAATTTCATACACTGATGGAAAAGTAAGTCAGCATGCAAATGCAAACCTATTCTTAGACATTTTCATTTTCTAGATTTCATGCATTTAAAATCTGGAGAGTTAACACTGGGTCATTTCTGATAGAAGTCATGTATGGCTATAAGATCTTTCCTCTTTGTTTTTTTTTTGCTTAAATTCTTTTATTGGTACATTTTAGGTATACAATACGTTTACCTTTATCATTGGGTGCTTGTATCTGTACATGATGATTCTTGGTTCTTATTTTTTTCCCGTTACCTGTGCGCCCTTCACCCCCTCCACCCTTCCCTATTTACATAGATTTCATATCCACTTTTTTTCTTTTCTCGTAATTTTTCCTTTCTCTTCTTTCCTTTCCCCTTCCCCTCCCACCACCCTTACTCCTTTGGACTTTTTCCTGTTTCAAATTATCAATTATTTATTTTAATCATTTTAATCCTTATTTACACTTTCAGCTTCTCACACTAGAGAAACTATTTGGTATCTACATATGTGTGTCCTATTTATTTCACTTAAGAGTATGGCCTCAATATGCATCCATTTAGCTGTAAATGTCTCTAGTTTCTCGTTCTTTATGGCTGAATAGTACTCCATTTTATAAAAAAAAAAAAACACCACATCTTCTTTATCCAGTTTCCAGTTGTTGAGCACTTGGTCCTCTTTGTTTTTTTAATCAGCCTTTCAACTTAATAATAAATCACCATAAATTATTACAAATCAATTCTTTATGCTTTCTACTCAATAACAGATTATCTAGGTCTTCCTGTTAGAGTAAGACATAATTCATCAGAAGTACACAGTAAATTCTTAATAAACACACAGCATAAAATTCAACAAGTGGATAAATTGAACAGAACATCTTAGACTGTGATGAACCTAATACTCTGATCAAGAATAAAAGTGCTTCTTAAAAAATAAGATTTACCCTAATAGAAAATGGAGCTTCATTTTCCAGCAGTGAAGTTTTTGATCTGGATCCCAAGGTTAGCTTTGGAATAATCCCCACTGCAGGATTACTGGGAAGAGGCTGTAATCTAACTGGAGGCTGCATATTTCCTGGGGCGGTGTATGGTCGAAGGGCTGTCTAGACAATTAGGGGAAAAAATTCCATTTAAATTAGTATCTTGACATGTTTCCAGAACCAATTAATAACGTAACAAATTGCCTAGAGTAATTAATGGTGCCTTTTTACTGAACAGATTAAACTATAATTATGTCCTTCCATTATACATACCCTCATGACCCAAAGTATTTGCTAAAACATATGGTGTTGAAGTCCTCTACATAACTAAATGCCACAATTATAGAATCTTGTAGACAAAGGAGATGTCCTCTATTACATTCCTGTATTTTTATTCATACTGTGAACTCACTGACAATACTTAATTTATACTGTGCATAGAATGGCTTTGCTCATTAAATGTTAAGTTGAATAATGTTCCTGTTTTAGACATCTAAAAGGATATTGTAATGGACTCATTTCTGTTTCAATGTTTTCAATATAAATTCTACTCTGAATCCTTTAAGCCTTAAGATTGGTGCTGAAGTAAAAGCAGACAATAGGGAAGGCAGATGCTTAACTAAAATGTATTACCATTTATTCAACTGCTTCCTTGATATATTAAGAAAAAAATAAAAAATTGTAACTAGCAACTATTTTCCATTTGTCCCTGTAGGCCTCCTGTTCACCTTCCTGGCCTTGCTTTGGGAGTCATCCCTTTAGGAATTTACCAGCTAACCTCAAAATTGCAGTTGGATTCTACCAAAGAGGACAGGATGACAATGAAATCAAACCCCTCCCTGTGGGCTATACGAGTCCCTTTACCTAAGTCCACTGTTGCTATTGGGAAGCCTTCTCCCAGTCACAGGAGATATCTACTGATTGGAGAATCCAATCCCTGTCCTTCCCTCTTAACCCTAGGGGCTGTGGATTTTCACTGTCCTGACCCCAGCATGCTTAACACCCCTGGTTAGTTTTCCTTAACCCAGCCTGCATCTTTGTAAATAGTTTCTTCATTGAACACTTTCTAATTACTCTATTTGTGTGACCCATCTGTTTTCTGCTGAGCCCCCAACTGAGACATTTTCCAATCAAGGATGCATTGCAGTGAATACCAAAAGTGCCAGCATCAGAAGTGTCTTTTGGGGGCATCAACAAAATATTGTAAGTTTAGTACAAAGATTAGCAATGTGTCAAAAGTGAGGAAAGAAATGAGGCTTTTGACCTAGTTGTTCTATTACAATAAGATAATAGAAAACTTGCCAAAAATATGACATGCGTATTTGGCTAAGAGGGCATGAGAAGGATGATATATAAGTCATTCATGAACAAAGCATTGTATATCAACTCAAAAGAATGATAAGCAACAAATATTCAATTCTGGAAAAGTGTGTAAATACACTTTAAAATGTTGATAAAGTAGCTTGTACTCTCAAATATTAGTACCATCTTGAGAAACATGTTATCCATTGTTAAATCTTGATTTTTTAATTCAACATCTACTGAATTCCCACCATAGAACTGGTAAGGAGATAAAAAGAAATTAAAACTGAATACAAGAAAGTTAAGGTCAAATGAACCATGCAAATACCACCAAAAAGACAACAAAACTCAGAATTTGATGACAAAACTCAGAATTAAATTCCTTAGAATATTAGTACTTTAGTAAGCCAGTTCAGGTAACAAAAATTTAAGCTTCACAAACACAGATTTTATCCAAGTGGTTAAGCATGAGAAGACAATGGACAATCAGAGAAGAACGGTAAATTTGAACACCAAAGGACAGCCATTTGTAAGCAGCAAAGATAATACCACATTATTGATTTTTCTTCTTCACTAGTAATAGAATTTTTTGTCTGGGATTATGGCTATCTTAAATAAGGATTGTATTTCTCAGAATGCCTTCCAACTTGTGCAGGATGTTAGCCTCTGTGTTGACCAATGAGAGATGAGGAGTGATACATGAAACTTCTCATCCAGGAGACCTTGAGGACATCCGGTCCCTGCCACGCTGCCTCTGGGCTCTTGGCTGTGCAGCTACCTACTTCTACACTACAGAGGCATAGGAGGACCTAAAGGCCATTGTCCTGAGTTGCAGAAGTGAACAACAGAGAGAGGGTCTCTCTCAGGCACCCTGATGAAAACTGAAGCCCACTGGAAAAGTGAAGAGAATCTCTGCAATATAGGCATGCCAGAACACCGTACTTGGTAAGTTGGAGGGTTCATCACCTCCCATTTGAACCTGGACTGTTTTCAGGGGAGGGACAGCTGGAACCTATAGTGGAACTTTGTGTAGTTCAGCCCTGCAGGAGGACAGGTAGCTCATTTGGGGACTTGCAGCCAGAGGTCTGTCTGGGTCTTGCGGGTCTTTGGCTGGCTTACTGAGACTCATTGGCTTTTAACTGACAGTACCAAAAACAAAAATGAAAAGATGTTTAATCAAGTCACAAACCCAGACTTCTACCCCACAAAAGGCAATTTCTGGGGAAAACGAGGTGGAAAAGTCTGATAATCAACCACCTGGACACCCTGAACTGATAGCACAGGAAGTAACAAAACAGATGAATGAGGCTCTAGAAAAATTCAAAGCAGAAATAATCTCCCACATAACTACAGAGATGGTGAGCAGAATGAAAGACATGATTAGAGGCTCTAGAACAGGAAGTGATTAAAAAAAAATAGTTGAGCTTAGAATCATGCTGGAAACCATGAATGCCCAGCATAAGAAAGAAATAGAAACCATGATTGCTCAACATAAGAAAGAAATGGTATCCATGAAACAGATTCAAACAGATATTCAGAAGACTAAAAACTCCATTGAAACCATGGACAGCAGATTAAGGGAATCTGAAGATAGAATATCAGATATAGAAGACAGGATTGCAGTTAAGGACCAGGAAAACAGGGATTTCTTAAAAATAGTAAGGCACCATGAGAAATCAATCCAGCAGCTGCTAGATGATGCAAAGAAGAATAACATAAGACTGATAGGAGTCCATGAAAAAACAGGAGAAAATATAATTGACATAAAAAAAACTGTTCACAGAAGTAATAGTAGAAAACTTCCCAGACAGAGGTGGAGAACTGAACATACAGATAAGTGAGGCATATAGAACTCCAATTAGCCATTATCCAAAAAAATCTATGCCTAGACACATAATAATCAAGATCCCAGAAACCCAACAGAAGAACAAAATCCTGCAGGCAGTTAGAGAAAAGAAACAAATCACCTATAAAGGAAAGCCTATCAGAATCACAGCAGATTTTTCAACACAAACCCTTAAGTCAGAGAGCCTGGAGTCAAGTATTTCAAGCCCTAAAAGAAAATAAATTCCAACCTAGACTGTTGTATCCTGCAAAATTATCTTTCAAAATCGATGGGGAAATTAGATACTTTCCCAACAAAGAACACCTGAGAAATTTCATGAATACCAAACCAGCACACCAAAAAATCCTAAGCAATATCCTAGAAAAAGACAATGAAGATCACAAAGCCACCAGGCAAGGTAAAAAAATAAAGGGAAAGGGGGAAAAAAAAGAAATAAAAGAGCCACCAATAGCAAAACATCACAAAAAGGATGAGTCAATATCTACAATTATAACTATCAATGTTAATGGTCTCAATTCATCAATCAAAAGAAATAGACTGACAGAATGAATTAAGAAGCAAAATCCAACAATATGCTATATTCAAGAAACACACCTAACTCAAAAAAAAAAATACATAGACTGAAAGTAAAAGGATGGAAAACAGTTCTCCAACCCACAGGAACCCAGAAAAAAGCAGGGGTAGCAATTTTATTTGCAGACAAAATAGATTTCAAACCAAAAGTAATTAAGAGAGCCAAAGATGGTCACTACATCCTTGTGAAGAGAACAATCCAAGAGGAAGAGATGACAATCCTAAATATATATGCACCAAATACGAATACCCCCAACTACACAAAACAAATATTAATGGACATGAAAAACCAAATAAGCGCTAATACAGTTGTAGTGGGGGACCTCAATACCCCACTATCACAAGTAGACAGACCATCTAGACAGAAAATTAACAACAAAATTCTAGAACTGAACCAAGCTATTGAACAAACGGACTTAATAGATGTTTACAGAGTGTTCCACCCCACAAAAT
>NW_004624742.1:21992367-22042098 GCF_000247695.1 Heterocephalus glaber | reverse complement strand
ATCTTTGACAAAGGAGCCAACCACCCTCATTGAGGAAAGATAGCCTATTTAATAAATGGTGTTGGAAAAACTGGATTTCAACCTGCCAAAGATTAAAGCTAGACCCATACCTATCACCATGCACTAAATTAAGATCAAAGTGGATTAAAGATTTAAATATTAAGACAGAAACACTAAATTTGCTGGAAGATATGTTAGGTAGAACCCTTGAAGACATTGGTATAGGAAAAGATTTTATGAAAAAAACCTCAGTAGCATGGGAACTAGCAAAAAGAATCAATAACTGGGATCTCATCTTATTAAAAAGCTTCTGCACTGCAAGAGAAACCACCAACAGAGCTAAGAGACATCCTACAATCTGGGAAAAAAATTTTAGCAGCTGTACCTCAGACAAAGGATTGCTATCTAGAATATATAAAGAACTGAAAAAATCAGACCCCCCCAAATTCAAAAATGGTCATCTGAAATGAACAGACATTTCTCAGACAAAGAAGTAAAAGCAGAAAATAAATATATGAAAAAATGTTGAACATCACTGGTTATTCGAGAGATGTGGATGAAAACAGCACTGAGATTCCACCTCACCCCAGAAAGAATGACTGTTATTAAGAAATCATCCAATAACAAATACTGGTGGGGCTGTGGAGAGAAAGGAACACTTCTCCAGTGTTGGTGGGAGTGCAGACTGGTGCAACCACTGTGGAAATCAGTATGGAGATACCTTGAAGAATTAGGCTTACAGGTCCCATTGGACCCAGCTACCCCCCTGCTGGGTATCTTCCCAAAAGAATTACAAGAATCATCCCACAGTGATATATGTGCACCCATGTTTAAAGCAGCACAGTTCATAATAGGTAAAGCTTGGAAACAGCCCAAGTGCCCATCAACTGGAAACTGGATAAAGAAGGTGTGGTTTTTTTAATAAAATGCAATACTACTCAGCCATAAAGAATGAGAAACTAGAGACATTTATAGCTAAACCGATGCATATTGAGCCCATCTTCTTAAGTGAAATAAATAGGACACATGTGTAAATACTGAATAGTTTCTCTAGTGTGAGAAACTGGAAGTGTAAATAAGGATACACACGGATGAAATTGCCTAATAACATATTTCTCGGATTGTGTCTCCATCACGTGTCAGATGACTGTATTGAAATTTAAATTAGGGAGAAGCTTGGCTTATGTGGAGTCTGCCAGCTAACTGGAGTTTTTTTTCCAGACCACTATTTGTTCTATGTTGGTTTGGGGGATCTTTCTGGAATAAATCACATCCTCTGGTGTCTTGTTGGTGCTTGAGATGCTTTTTTAAGTTATATGGAAAAATGTTGAAGTGCTTTTCAGTTTCGTTTTGGTTGGGTTCTACTGTATTTGAATATTATTATAGTTTTTTTTCTCCTTGCATTGTTCTTCTTTGAATGGTTTTAATTTTTGTATCTGTGTGTGTTTGATAATAAAGTTTTTTTAAAAAAATAAGAAATTTCTACTTTATGCCCTTTGAGAAGTGTGTCCTTATTTTCCTTTTACCCCTTCCCTCAGATTGAAGTACTCATATGGTGATAAACCATCTTGGTTTATGTGATGAAAGCAACACCCTAACTTTGGTAGATGAATAATACAAATGGAATCTGCATTTGTTAACGTCGTAGAATAAAAGTGGCACACCAGCTGAGTCATGGGTTGTGCTGGTGCACCAAGGAGGGGTCCTTATTTTTAAGGAGCCTCTGCTTACAAACCTATGTCACAACCAATACAAGTGGACTCACAACAGTAGCACATGATTTAAAGTAACAAGATATAAGCCTTACGGACCAAAAGGTAAAAGGTTCAAAATCCTCAAATTAAACTAGAAGGTTTAATTAAACTAGAGGTTTCTGAACAAGGGAATCAGACCACCCAAAAGAATTCTCTTGGACTCTAAAACAAACATGCCTTAAGACTCCCCCTTTTCACATAATCTAGTTGAACACAAAAATATGAAAAATCCAGTGTGGGAATTCAAGAAAGCAGGTTAGTGCAAACTAGAACATGATCTATTGGCTGTTATGCTCTAAATTTTACTTCACTGCATTTGCATACAAATATCATTCAGTTAGATGAATGTGGCAGTCAAATGTTTAACTGATTACATTTGTCTCTAAAAACAAATCTGCACCATTAACTAACAGCTGTGAGTTACAAACTGTTGTAGTTCACATCAGAAACTACCTTAAATTTGCTATATTTTAAATTGTTTGGAATATATTTTCCTGAAATAAATATGGCACTGGAGCTGTACCAGAAAGGGAATTAACACTGACTACCTGCTGATTACTCACCCAACCTGAGCATTTCTAATTCTTTGAAGACACCAAGGGGTGAATTTTCCTAGAATGCACAGAATTAGTTGAAATGACTCTCCCCAGTTTTAATGACAGTGGTGCAGCTAAAACCCTGCATGCTATTTTGAAGGTTTAGGTGCCATTAGTGGCCAGGCACACTAATGTTGTGTTGGTTGCTTTCTTTATTCACTTGAGAATTTTTTTTTTAATGGCAGGAAGGATTTTTATCTTCATCTCAGTGGCACTTGGGGTCAGGAGTGACATTTAAAGGATCAGTATTCAGGTTGAGAAAACAAAAAGAAGAGTGCCTTGATTTTCTGTAAAATGGAAGTACAATCCCAAGACCAAAATAGACACCCCTTCAGGCGCAAGAGCCCCACGGGGGGTGGCCAAGTGAAGAATCCTGGCTCATCACAGGGAAAGACTTGAGAAGTCCTGGTGTCAGTGTTTCCTGTAATTTTTAAATTACTTTCTCACTCCTTCCACATTAAGATCTCCTGGATGTATCATAAACTATTTATTGAGGGTGTTCAGCTGGAAAATTGAAAAGAAGGCTTTTAAAGGGATTTTTCCTCTCTGAAGCAGGTGGTAAGACAGAAAACAGTACTTAATTGTTTCTCTTGTTTCACCTGTGTTAAGCTTTTGAGAATCTAGTGAATTGTCAGCCAATAAAAAATTATTTGTTCATATATACATACAAATCAAACCTGGAAGTAGAGTAACAACAAAGGAAGAAGGATTGCTTTTCATCACTTGGCTGTTCATCAGGAAATGTCAAAATATATTTACCATTTGAGAATGTCAAAGCTTAACACTACATATGATGAACCTACTTCAACATTCTATGAAAAGCATTGTAATTCTCTATAAATATTATGCAATGCAAAAAAGGTTCATGTTAACAAGGAAATATATTAGTTTACACAAAACAAGAATAAAGATGCAATCAGGCAATTCAATTGTAACTTAAACCACCTTCCTCCAAGAAATATTTTGCAAATCCTTTCCTATAACTATTGATTCAAAAGACCTTACCCTCTTTTGAGTAAATATCACCTATCTCTAGGTTATAGATGAATCAAATTGGAATACCAGTCTCCAATTTCTTCAAATAGAATTTCTATACATTTGATTATACTTTTGATAAAAGAGGTGCAAACCTTAGTATCTAGCCAACATGCAATATGGTACTAAGAAATTTTCACTGATAAAACGGTAGTAGAGGCAAGGCAAGAACGAAATTTAGCGGTCAAAAATATAGAATATGTATGAAACAACTCATGGTTCAACTTTGCTACCCTGTAAGAGGCCAAAGAGACAAATAGAAAGGGGCACTGGCATAGCTTATCTTGAGGTCGTATAGTTTAGGACAGTGGTGGTGAACCTGCGGCATGCCTGCCACAGTGGCTGTTTGCACAACTGAAAGCTCTAAAAGGTTCCTTCACCATCACTGGTTTAGTATTTGAAATGTTACATAAGGGAGTCTGAACTTTTCTTTAGGTAATACATAGCCAGAGAAGGTATCTGGGCCTGCAAGTAACATAAGTAATCTCAAGAAAACTAAACCAACAGTAGCAAGAAAAATAGATTTGGCAGGAATGATTTTGATTGGAGAGGAGACATTCAGTAGAGACAGTTGAACAGATATAAATCCGTGGTTTTTGTTTATTCTTAAGACTACGTTTTCATTCAGCAGGACTTATATGATTATGCAGGCACACTTTCAAAGAGAACTATTTCTAAGATTCATAAGAAATCATAAATTAATTGGCTGGGAGTGGTAATATGACTCACCAGTGTTAATGGACTGGAATGTCCTTCGTTAACCAGAATATTATGACCACGGTTCGCCCTTGAGCCAAGTGGAGGGTGAGGAGACAGGATTGGCATCTTATTTTCAACAGATTGTCTTGTGTTCTCCCCCTGGAATAAGAGAGATTTAGTGGCTATATGCATACAGTAGGCTAGGTTAGTATACGACATGGCTTCAGGATTGGCTATGAGAGCAAAGGCATCCACTCTCATTCCTTCAAGAATGCTACTCCTGAGGTCTATCTTGGTATTAAGAAAAAGTTTCCACAATCATCAGGGATCTGGGAGTGTGTTTCAGGGAGGAAAGTAAATCTGCTTTAACTGTACAGAAAGATACTGACCAAAGCACTGTTTCCTCCATTTCACCGAGAGTTTATTAATCTGCTTTAAACTGATCACTATCAAAAAGCACAAGGCTTTTTGATCAGTGGAGACTGCCAGAAAGTAGTACTTTTTCTGTTTCAGAAATAATTTAATCATGCTACTAAGCAAAGAGGGTTGCATATTAAATAAATGGGACCTAAAACTTTTTTTGCTAATTGCAGTTATGAGGTGAAAATTATGACAAAAACCATATGGGGAGGAACTAGACTACTATGGCGAGTCTCTGCCAAGGCTACAGTCTTTGTGTACCCAGGTTACTACACCTGGCCACCTGGGAGGAGTGAATGGAACATGGATCCACCACAACCTAGCTTCAAGTACTGCTACTCACTGTTTTTGTCCAGTAACTATTTTTCCCTGTCAACATTTCAGCAGATAAATTATATCACCGGTAACTCAGTCCTTGATATAGGACAACATGAGCAAAGCTGAATTAATCTTAAATCTTTACAGCCCAACTCTTCAGAGCTTTAAAAAACTGACCTACCTTCTGTCACTCAACAACATTTTTGTAACAAGATTATCTTTTGACCCTGATGAAATAGAGTTGAGTCTATCAGGCAAGAGGGAAAAATTATGGTTTTAAATGGCAAGTTATTCTACAGAAGCTTTACAAATGCTCATCAGTTTGTGAAACATGCTTTAGTCCCGCATCTGTAATACTACACTGAAAATTAAAGTCAACATGTGATTTTGAAGGGCTCAAAAAATCAAATAAAACTGCCAAACTAACCTGCAATCGTTCAAACATGCCTAATTGAATCTCTCATTGCTTGCTTCAATTTTATATTTCTCATAAGTTCACTGCAAGGAAGGGATATCATATACAAAAATAGAAAACGAGCAAGAGATTTTAAAATGCTCAGGTCAAAACATCTTAAATCTTATTTTGCTTGCTTTTTCTAAAGAGGATCATTTCCACCATAATTTTCAAGGGTGATAGTCACATGAAAATGTACCACTGTATAATTCTCACGATACCCTATTTGTCATCACATTCAGAACATTACCATCTATTTTTAATTGGGCAGGCAAAAATCCTTTGGACACTACTGTTACAAGAAAACACTAAAGCAAAATTTTAAACTTGGAATTTTTTTGTCTTAGAAGGATTGGTGCCTTATTAAAATTGTTTTTCACACAAACAGCTTCTAGTTTTTCACAATCATTGATAATGATGATGGTCAAGATTTAGCTCAGTAGAACCATTTTTTTTTTACCTCAGCTCTCTGTTACTCAAATGTAAAGACCTTTAGGAAACTTCAAGAATAACACCAATGATTTTTGAAACCATAAAATAATATTATGAAAAAATGAGAATATATATATATATATATATATATATATATATAGCCTTACCTTAAATCTCTGAAACCGCTCCTTCCTAGCTAAGGTCTCCAGTTTCCTTTTTATTTCAAGCTGATGGTAACGCTAAGCATACAAGAAGGAATGGAGGAGAGAATCCTATCAATAATAGCAAAGAATCTTTAAGAAGAAAATAATCCCAATAGCTAACTATGTTCTCAATTATCCCTTTTGTCATTGAAATGGTGAAGAATCACCTGCAAAAGTCTGCAGGTGGGCGTATAAATTGGTACTACTCTTTGAAAAGCCAACTACAAATATATATCAGGCAGCCAAAAGTATTCATACCCTTTAACCTGTACATTTCACTCCTACACCTTGGGGGAAAACTGAATAACAATTTTTAAATATTTTATGAATAAAAATGCTATCAGAAGCCATTGTTTTTCTTTTTTTCCAAACAAAAAAGCAGAAGTAAAATAAGTTTTGAAGAGAATGGTTAAATTTTTGGCACATCCATATAATGGGGTAGGATATAATCACTGACATGGGGATTATAAGGATTTTGTTCTAAAAATGGCAAATGCATGTAATGAAAGAAAAAGCAGGATTCAAAGTTGCATAGAAATACAACTTAATCGATGAAAACCCTTATCATGTAGCTGTCCTTGTGCTAGGAAATTACTTTGCATATGAGATGATAACCATTTTTTCATGTACTCATTGGTCATTTATACTTCATCCTTCAAGAATTGTCTCTTCAGGTCATTTGCACATTTTTGATTGAGTCATTTAGATTTCTTTATATATTCTAGATATCAGTACTCTACAAAAGAATGGCTGGGGAAAAGGTTCCCATTCTGTAGGTTGTCTCTTCGTTTTGTTGTTTCCTTTGCTGTGCAGAAGTTTTTTAGTTTGTCATAATTCCATTTGTTGGTTCTTTGTGTTGGTTATTTCTTGTGCTATTGGGATTCTGTCCAAGAAGACAGGTTAGGGATCCTCTGTGTTTGATTATCAACCAGTCTCCTTTTACAAATAGAGACACTGAGGTGGAATATCATAAACTTCAGGTCAGACATTCAGTCACCTATAGAGCTGCAATTTGAATCTTGCTCTCTCTGACATTAACTTTTCGTTTTTTGTTTTTGTTTTTCATAAAATCATGTCCCTCTCACAACATAGCATGATTTTATTAATCCATAAACATGAGAAGAAGAAACTTAAAAATGTACAATGACAATAATCTCTGTGAATAGGAACTATTTATGATTATTTTCCTTTATTGTGTTATTTATATTTTCCAAAGTTTCCAAAGCTCAGTATAATATATTGAGCTATGGAAAAAATGGAAACAAACTCTTTGTAAATAGGGAGGGGGTGAGGTTGAAGGGAGGGCAGGGGAAGGGGGAAAAAAGAAGAACTAAGATTATGTAAAGGTGCAAATTCCCAATAATGAATGTCAGCATATTGGATACCTAAAACGGACCAATACAATTAGTGCAAAAAAAAAAAGAAAAAGAACCTGCTCACAATTCAATTGAAGTCATTGAGATGCATTCGAGGGCATTTTATTTATTGCCCCTGTGTGGGGGAAAAGGTTGGATTTTCTGATTTTGATCTGTTTCTGCCATCTGGGGCACCCTGCGGACTCAATCATTCAGGGCCTAAGCATCATCAAGCCTCTTCCTGATGCTTCCCTTTCCTTTCCTTCTTTCTTGGATCCCTCACCTGCTCATTACCAAACTCTATTACATTCCCTGTCAACCACTTTCCCTCTTCCACTTATTCCCAGCACTCTGGGCAGCCCATCATCTTCACCACCCTGATGGCATTTTCCCCAAGGCCACCAATGACTTTGTGTCTGGGCTTAACCCCCATTGCTCTTTTTCCAGGGACCCATCTTTTGTAATTATTCTGCAGCGGGTAAGAGCCTCCTGGCTTCCCGGACAGCATCCTCTCGGGCATGTGCTCTTCCACTTGAAGGCTCTTTCCTGTCTTGCTATGGTTCCTGGGCTCCTAAGGCCCACCTACCCCAACCCAGGCTGGAGATCTCAAAGCCACTCTGCCCTGCTCATTCTCCCTCACTCCTCCTTGTTCTGTTGCTTTAAAGCTTTCTTCGTCTTCTGTGTCTCTGCAGACAGCTGCATCTCCCTCACATTACCACTACTGCTGTTACCCCACACCCTTTGGCAACAGCTTCCTAATTGACCTCCCACCTCCAATCTTTTCCAGCTCATTAATCCATCTTCCACATTTTTAGCAACATCATCTTTCTAAAACAGTTCTGCTCATTTATTTCACTCCCCTGCTGAAAAACATTTCATCGCCTCATCACCTACACTTCAAACTGAGTTGAGAGTTTAAAGCTCCCCGGAAATGGAACCCAGCTTGTTGGATACTGTCACTTCCTGCCATTGCTCCCAGCCAACCCCACTGAGGAGTCTGGCCTCAGTGAGCTTGCCTTTCCATTCACAACGTACTATAACTTCATACCTGCGGTCTTCACTGTCCTGAATGCCTGTCCCAAGTTTTGGTGGGAATTTTCGTTCCTTTCTAAACATTCATTTCAAATAGCAGGATTTCTGTTCTGCTTCCTCTGACCCCATGGAAGAAATCCTCCTGCCCTTCTTTTCTGAGCTACTTTGTTTGTGCCTCCCCTCTAACACTGGATCATTTCCTATAGTATTTTTTAAAGTTTTATGTACAGCTGCAATATATAGCTTTATTCTGGCATGTGGTAAACCTGAAATTAATATGAAGACTGGGATTCCCCAGCCCATTTTTTACTTTTTATTCTGAGACAAAGTCTTACTGAGATGCTCAGGCTGGGCTGGAAATTATGATTCCCCCCTGCCTCAGCCTACCAAAGTACTGGGATTACGGGTGTGTGCCATGATGCCAGGCTGGTGGTTAATCTTGGTTGTCATCTTGATTGGCTTGAGTGACCTAGGACATTAGTAAAACACACTTCTGGTGCATCTGGGTGGGTCAAGGAAGCATGGGAACTAGATCTGGTCCCTGGTGAATTCTCCTTTGTTTCTTCCCCAGCTCTCTTCCTCTCTGCCTTTCCACCATGATGTTTCTGCCTTGCCACAGGATTAAAAGCAAGGGAACCAGATGACTACAGACTGGAACATCCAAAACCGTGAGCCAAAATCAACCATTTTCTCCTTTGTGTATGTTAGGCATTATGTCCTAGTAACAGAAAGAGGACTATTCCAAGTAGTGATGCAACAATTTTCACAAGTTGAATCACCATAAACCAGAAGGGAGACAAATGTGACAATTTATAGAAAAATAATATTTGTTCTAAAATATTAATATATTATACAGGTTAAGTATCTCTTATCCAAAGTGGTTAGGAAATTGGAAATATGAAATATATCTAAATCCACAACTTTATAAGTTCATGTAGGTGTTAGAAGTTTTGGATTTTGGAATATTTTTGATTTCATATTTTCAGATTAGGAATCTCCAACCTGTATATTATCAAATATGTCTATTTCAAAATGTTAGACTTATGAAGACCCTTAAATGATGCTTTGTCTAAATAGCTCTGATGTGTCATAATGCGTCAGTTATGTGAGACTTCTGAAAACTAAATTGCAAAGATAAAGCTAATATGGAACTCAGTGCCTATTGAGTAAATTTGAAACTAGGTATAGATTAATTTTGTGCTGTACTATTTTTTTTAACAAAGTTGTACAATTCCAATGAATACTCTTATAAGCAAGTGAATTTGGGGCCATAAACAGTGATTTTATATTATTCATGCATATGATATAAAGCAAAAAATAAATTCCTAAATTAATTGATTTTATATACATACATATACCCATCTTAAGCAGATACTCCACTTGATCAGTATTATGGCAGCTATATAAGAAATATTTTCAGTGGTAACAATCTTAGTATTGGTTTACTGATGATTCTACACTTGTTCATAAATGTTTACTGCACCCACAGGTCAGTGGTTTTACAAGCCATGTTTTTTGATTCATGGCTGTATGGTCAAGCCAAGAAGTGACATGCTTTTTCACAGAGATTAAAACGGTGTTGGTGCTTGAAACTACAAGTTTCATGGACCAAGGCTGAAATAATTTATCAAGTTAGCTGGATATCCCACTAAAAATGCCATGTCTGATAAAAAAACATTGTTGATGCTTGGGTTGTAAATCTATGTGACCAATGTGGCCTGAAGTAGGAGGGACAGCAGATGTTTCAATGCCTATTCCTTGAAACTTAACATACGGCTGGGCTTCGAAGCCTTAAAAGAATAACAGATCTGAAATAATTCATGACAGTGGAATTACTGATATTTAAGCAGATGTCACCTTTTTTTAGCAAATGGAAATTAAGGTACAGATGGTGAGGGCTGGTATGTTTCAGAGTAGCCATTGTAGATTAAAAATCTACATTTAGAAAATTAAATATCACAAAATACATTATGATGTCCATATTTTTTCCCAACTGAAACGGAGCAAAGCTTACACTAGTCTCTTGGCTCCTGTCTACCTGGAGAGATACAGAGTGTTACTTAAGTCGCTGGGCTCTCTTTACTTTTTCATGAAATATAGAAAGAATTCCCTGCTTCTGGGTACAGAAGAATTATTAATTAGCATATCATAAACCAGCAATTATAAGGAAGATAGTAATAAATAGCTGTACCTCCATATCAAGAACCTTATGGAAAATAGCCTGGGCCAAGCATTCCCGAATATATTTTTGATGATCCCGCTTCATTATGTTTAGTCTATATTCTTTCTCCGAAAGTATTCTTCCACTTCTTGTGATCTGTAATGAATAAATAAAGCGAACATAGAAATGCAAAGTAGAAAATAAATTGTTAGTCATCAAAGGGGAAGCAGGGAGAGAAGGACTGAGACGGGGGGGGGGGGGTAGCAGAGAGTGGCGGTGTCTTGAAAGCCTGGAGGATTACGCGGCTGTGGGCGATAAGGTTCCACTTTTAATGAATACTTCATAAGGCAAAAAGGAGAAAGGAAGCCTCGGGTACCCACCATTGGGAAAATACACACAGGTGGTGCAGCTGACGCTTGAAACAAGGCTTGCGTTAGGCGAACAATCTTCCCCGGATGGAAACCAGGTGTTCTTCTCATGGCTCTTTCTGAGCACACTCTGGGAAGGCGAGGGCGCAGCTACCCTGAGCTGGAGCCCTGAGCACAGGACCCGACCGATGAGCTCCCGAAAGTGCTCTGAAGAGCAGAACAGGCCAGCTACACAGGAGCTCATCGGTTTGTTTTAAAATAAAATTTGGTTTCATTACTTTGTTGTCCTTCTGCTTTTTCTTCTACTCTCCAGCCCACGGTGTAATTTAATTTGTTGGGATTCACAATTTTACAGATGATACAGTACTTTAGATAGAAAGTATTCAATACTAGTCTCAGTTCTTATCATCGCATGTCCCAGGAGTGGCAGTTTGTTTTTGTGTATTTTTCTTTGACTCTTTCCTATGGGAATATTTGTGTACTTTTCTGTATCTCCTGTAAACAAGGGGCGTTATTCTTTCTGATCAGGGACCTTTCCCACTTGCATAAGCCCCACTCTTCTTTTATAGTTAATGGAAGCCACATATTTATTCTTTATTCTGCTAACAGTAGTTTAAGCTTTTGCAAAATAGTAGTGTTGAGGTCAACCAGAGCTGTGTTACAATTGGCTATTGATAACCCAGACATCATATAATATCAACAGCATGTATATATGCCTATATATATTATACAGTATGTGCACGTACATTTTTTTCCAATGAAAGAAAGGTATATGTTATAAAAAGCATGCCTAAAATTACAAATAACCCTGTTGCAGTCTTTAGAATCCTGACTGCCATTCCCTTGCCAGTTAACGCGCGTCCTTGTCATATCTTCTCCAGACTCTGCCTGATCTCCCCAGTTAGATTAGAAGCTCCTACAGGGCAGAGGCTTTTAAGCTTGAACCTGGATCAGAATCACTCGGAGCCCTTGAGAAAGAGTGATGGGACCGACTCAGCACTTCTGATTCAGTAGGTCTAGGGTAGCACTCTCGTATTTGCATTCCCTAACAAGTTCCCAGGTGAGGCTGAACTCTGCTGCTGAGGGTTATGTTTATACCACAGCTCTAGAGAAGTGGCCAAATCTTCCCGATCTGAGACGCCGTGCATGGGACTCAGTAAGTGCTTGGTAATGATGGTAGGTAAATACAAAGCCTTTCCCATTTGCACATAAAACGCATGGATTCTTACGCCCCAAAAGCAATGTTAATAATAACTACAAAGCATTTGTTGCACATCTCTAGTTGTCATAACAATTCTAAGGGCTGAGCTTCACAATCTTCATTTCATAATTGAGGAAGTTGGGGCTCAGAAAGTTAAGTGGTTTGCTCATGATTCTCTGTCTTGTTAAAGGCAAGCCAGGTTTCAGCCAGCTTTGTCTGATAACAAAGCCCCCCGGGAGACAGGAAGCCAGCGCTCTGAGATCCCTCCAGGTGCAGTGCCAAGCACATAACAATTAAAAACCCAAGGCGTGTTCTTTCAACACCAAGGCGACAACCCTTAAGAAAATCTGTTTTTTATTTAAGAAAGTCAGTAAATAGCTGACACTTTCTATAACCACACCCCTTTCTTTCAGTGGAAATCCATAGTATTTTTAAAGATTTCCATATCGTATACATTTAGAGGAATGGAAATTTTGTGGAAAGGACAGATGTGAAGCTAATGAAAGATGCTAATGTATCAATAAACCATCACAGGAAATGAGAGTTTAAAAAAATTCAAGGGAAAATGTTGAACTGTTCATATTTTCCACAACATATTCTGTGATTATTAAAACTAATATTCTTTTCCAAAGACAATAAAGTGTTCTTTGTCCTCATTCTCTAACAGTTTCAGGCTCGTAGAATGTGTTCAATAAATATGTGTTGAATACATGAATGAATAAACAAATGAACTATGCTGTGGAAAGCTAATGGAGACAGTGCCTCAATAATTTATGTTTCCTTAGTTGTCACTGTGACCTCTCTGCTCATCTTTTGAAATAGCTTCAAATAAATAAATCAGAACTTTGGAAAGGAAGTAATTTTTCTGAAATGAGTAGGAAGAAAGATGTCACCGAGTAGCTAAAAGAGGAAATCTGGAAAGGTTGGAAATTACTCAGCTTAAACAAGAAGGTGAGTAGAAAGTAAAACAAGTCTTACCAGCCCTGATCTTAAGAGATGCCTCCTTATCCTGGTATTGTTAAAATATCCCACCAGATGTTTATCGGTCAGGCTATTATACGCAGCAAGTAATCTGAAACGGAAAAATGAAACCATTAAGGTTTTATGAACTGTTGCTTGATAACCAAGCCAATGTGTGACTCTCTCATCCCCAAGCTGTCTGTACCCCAGCACTAATCCAGCCCGCTAGTCATCAGTGAGTGTGTTTAGTAAACATTTACTGAGCACCTGCTATTTTCTAGGTTTTATGGCAGATCGTCCTGACTTTGGTTATCTTGCAGACAAGTATGGAATTCAAGAATGAGCAACTGAATGAGGGTGAAAAATCCAGTACTAGAAATGCACAGAAATCATAGGAAAGCAGAGAGGGGGAAGCCAGCTGCAATTATCAGAAAAGCCTTCAAGATGGAAAAGGCAGGATGGAGAAGCACCGGCTCTTTCAGAGGGCTTTTCAGCCTCTCCTTACATACCCCAAACTCTGATCCCTCATGCCTCCCGGCTTTCCCTGGGCATCTTTTCTCTGGTCCTCAGGACAAATGCAGTCCCTGGACTGCCAAGACCCATTCTGCAGCCCTCAGTGAGGGGTGACTCAGGGACACAAGCCTCTCTCCTTGCAGGAATCTCCCCTGCTGTGCACCCCTACTTCTGCATCACTTCCCCTTCCATTCCCTCTCCAGCCTGGAGCCACATCTCACATCCCACAGCATAGAATTCCTATTTCCTGCTCTCCTGTGTTAGCTTGCAAGGCCTGCAGAGCTCTTGATGTCCCTGTTACTGTTATCCACTATGTTCCTAAATAATAATGTGCTTAGTAAATGAAGGCACAATTTTGGGACTCACTCTTTCGGGCATAAGTTTCAAATTAAGTTTAAACTCGGCATTTTTGAAGTATTAGCTTCCTCATGTATAGCTAGACATTCCCATTAATTCTACATCTAGCACCAAAGCATTTTTAAAGGTATGGATTACCTTGAATTTAGGGTCCTTAAGAGATAAAAAAGAGCCTGGTGCTGTGGTACATGCCTATCATCCCAGCACTCCTGCTGATATGGGAGTATCACAAGTTTGAGCCCAGCTTGAGCAATTTGGCAACTTAGTGAGACCTTTTCTACAGATAAAAACTAAAACAGGGGGATGGGGGGGGGGGCTTGGGATGTAGTTCAGTGTAAAGGCCCCGTGTTCAATCTCCAGTACCAAAAAAAAAGCTTTTTAAAGAGTTAACAGGTGGCAATCTAGCTCCTTGATTACGTACTGTCCTTTAGTAGGTGATCAATCACAGCCTATAAATCAAAGTTGGAAGCTCTTTTTCCTTTTACCCTAGCATATATTAAATATTCTGTACCTTAATTCTGTGCACATGGCTGCAGTTTCGCTCAGTGGTACAGCTCTTGCCTAGTATGTGTGGAGCCCTGACTTCAATCCCTAGCACCACCAAAAGCAAAACGAACAAACAAAACTACTTATATGTATGTGTACATGTATTCTTATCCATATTCATATATGGATGTGTACATTAATTTTAATTGTATATGTATATACAATGAATGTATATATATATATAGAGAGAGAGAGAGAGAGAGAGAGAGAGAGGAAACAAGCAAGCCTAAACACAACCCTAAAGTAAGCCAGTAAACCTATCTTTATAATATATACAACATTACTTGCAACCAAGATTTACCATCTCTACATTTTATGAGCAGCTGATCCTTCACTTTTCCAGACCAGAGAAGGGACTCATGTTATAGAATCAAGTCGATGTCATTAGCAATAACATTGTTTCGCTGTTTGCACTGCCTAAAGGATGGTCTGGTGACTTTTTCCTGTCTCTTTTCTCCTTAGCAGCCCATCTCAGGAAAGCTCCATGCTGTCAAATGAGAAGGAAATTTTAACTTTGCCCACAAAAGAGACTTTGAAAAGCAGTTACAAAGCCCAGAAACCAAGATGTCACATGAGGATTGCCGACATATGAACAACTGCAGAAACCATTATTTCCTGGGTTTATGTAAAAAGACAGCCCAAGAGCCTCACTGAGGCACATACAAAACCGGCCCCAGATAATGCTTTGAAACCATCTTTTAAATGAACTGTCCTGATGTCCGCTAGTTCATTAAAGGTTTCCTGTCTCGGAAAGGTCAACATTGTATCCCTTACCCTTTCTGAATCTCAAAATATCTTTTCAGCTCCTCATTTCAGAAAGGTGAGCAGGTATCTCTCAGTTGTAACAATCCTGGTTCCACAGTTCACAGATTCTTAAGATAAATCATGAGACTGATATCTTATATCGTCTTTTGTCTGTTTGCCAGTCTCATGATAAGAAAGAGTCAATAGTTTTAGAACAGCTAGGAGTGTTAAAACCCTGATTTAATAAAGTGGGGGCCAAAAGTTAGGATAACATGGGCCTACCTCAATTTCCCTACTGACAGATTAAATATCCTTTCTTTTAATTCAAGCTTTGCAACTTGGCCCTAATAATTTTTAGCCAGCTTTGGCACTAAGTAATCTGAATTGTCTCCTACTCTCTCTGGCTCCAACTAAATGATTACGTGTGCATAGTGGCTCCTCCCCCTGCCCAGTCTCATTGAAAGGTGGAGGAAGTCTAAGTGGAATCCTCTGTAAATCTCGGTTTTCTCACCTTTTCATATTTAGGAATGAATGTGGGTCCCTGCCTGAGAAGCCATTTGTAAAGCAGCCCTTTCCACAAGTACCATCACACAACTGGCCTTGGCAGCTCAGTCTTAGTTATTTCTTTTTCAGACAATATTTTTTAGCAGCCTCTTTAGATTAATACATTGATAAAAAAATGTAGATGATAGATAGATAGGTAGATAGATAGATAGATAGATGATAGATTGATTTGGCAACATAGTCAATGCAGACATTTCCACTGTATGCATACAAATGTCAGTTTCATGTGGCCCATCAAGCCACGTTTGTTAGGGAGATGGTTCAATCTCTATCTCGTGTAACCACAACTGCGGCCAGTTTTCATATGGGCTTGTAGCCTCTCTTTGTATTCACTCCGTTCCAAGAGTTTTACTCACCAACCACAAAAATAGGTTTTTAGAGCTTTTTCTGATATTTCTGCCTTTGTCCTCTGCAGTCACTGCCGTCTCCACCCCTATTTTTCTTTTTCTTTATTGTGCCTGGCATAACACTGGGCCAGATAAGGCCACCTGGCTCTGGGCTTGGAGATTGTGCACATTCTGAAGTCTCCTTTCCCTCTTATGTTACTTTCTGCATCTGTGGTCAAAGCTGGCCTTCCTGGTCACACTGCCTGTGACCTAACCTACTCCATGTCCATCAGTGAGACAACTGGTCACAGTGACCACAGACCATTGTGACCGTATTACTCACAGGCCATATTATTCACACTCAGCCCTACAATTTACTGGCCAGACTGGTCTAGTGTGCTTGCTATATATGTGACAAGCCTATATTTACCCATGTCAGGTCTCTGGGTGGGGAAAGACCCATTCTCTGGCTCTGTGCACTGGGGAAACCAGTCCCCAAGGAAACAAAGGAATATTCTTTATGCTGGTTCCTGCCTCTGCCACTTCCAACCTCCCACCTGTCACCAAGGCCTTTTGATGAGTCACTAGACCTGCTGCCTTCCCAGCTGCAGCTTTTCAGCCCTCAATCCTGGAATGGCTGCCTCCCACCATGCAGAATACATAAACAGTGCTCTACAGAAATAAAAGTCAACAGTTCCTATCAGTTCCTCCATCTGGCCCCAAAGAGAGAGTCTGCCCCATAAAAACCTCAAGTAAAAGGAGAGGCACTATAGCTGTTATTAATCACAAACATTTATCGAGTACTGGTATTTTTAGATCATTTTGCATAGCACTGAAGATCCAGGGGTGGCACAGATACTACATTTACAAAGCTGCCAATCTAATGGGCATATGCACTGTGTGTGTGTGTGTGTGTGTGTGTGTGTGTGTGTGGTGTGGTGTGTACATGCCCATGTTTGATTTATTCTCGTATCAGAGGCTAATTCATTCTGAGGACCTCCAGGTTGGACACTGTGCCCGAGCACAGTGGGGACACAGTATAATCTCCACATCCCACTCTGCAGATTACAAAGCATATCCGCATACATATTGTAATTTGATGCCTTTCAGGTCCTTGGAAGATGAGCAGTATCTAACTATCACAGCTTTCTACTTTCCTAAAATGCAAACACTCACATAAGGTTACTACACATTGTGGGTCAGTCATAGGGATCTCCAGGCAAGGTAAATCTGTTCAGGGACCATGCCTGATAGAGGGATTTTTTCCTGGCTGGCAGTGTCCCTTAACCCCAACCTTCTCCCCTAAACTGCTTGTGTCCACACTGTCTACTCTTGTGGAGGGAAAGGGATATAGCTGTTCAGATGACAGCTCCGGTCCAGTCCATCCCACCATCTCTGGCTCCATGACCACATGCGAGTGGTTGGCCTCCTTCTGCCTCCATTGTTCTACTTTCCACAAAACATGAGGACACAGATGCAATTCAGCCAAGTTTTGTGCCAGTGTACAAGAATTCCCTTTCTTCCAGTTTCAGATAATATTAACAAGTTCTTTATTTCTATTTGAGGTCTCTTCAAAATGGGCTGACTCTTCATATTTCCACTAACATCTTATTCATGATTGTTTATATATATTCTCTGTGAAAATGAAAATTGTCTTCGCAGCTCCTCTCTTTCCTTTACCAGAATCACTGTTAAAATTCTCTTCATGGCAATATTAACTTATTTTCTAGCATGAACTCAAAATTTCTTCACTCTCTATCCACGCCCCAGTTCCAAAGCTACATACACATTTTTAGGTATTAATTATAGCAGCACTACTTTTCAATACCAATTCTGTCTTAGTCTACTCAGGCTGCTATAATATGATACCATGGCCTCAGTGGCTAAAAGAGCAAACATATATTTCCCAGAATTCTGAAGGCTGGAAGTCTGAGATCAAGATGGCAGCATGATCAGGGTTTTGATGAAGACCCTCATCCTGGCCATTTTCTCCAATGCAGAGAATAGACAAAGAGGTAAACTCTTTAAACTCTTTGCTATGTTATAAGGCCATTATTCTGTCATGACTTTCATAGCTCCCAAGGGCTGGAGATGAGGGTGTGATCATGAATTTGGGAATGGGGGCACATATTCAGTCCACTATCGAAGGTATAAGAAACTAAACTTTAGTTTAAGTTACTTATCAAAGATCATATAACCTAAAACTTCCTCCTGATAACATACACCCTACAAGGATAAACACTGCTCACCAGCTCTTGCTGGTGAAAGTGAAGACTAAAGTGAAGACTGGATGATGCTAAATGAAATAAGATGAATCAGGACATATTCACAGGACATGTTATTCCACCAATTCTCCAGTACAGAGATAGAAAACTTTTCAACAAAAACTCATAAAATAAATTGACAAATGCATAGCTTCCATTTAAAATTAGACATATCTTTAGCATAAAAACAATGTGCTGAAAGCTTTCGATCAATTTCTTAAATATATAGTCCTGCAATCTGCTTCATACTACAAATTTCCCTAAGAAACTTTTTTAGAGAGAACATGAAGTCAAAACTTTGACACAACCAGGGTATTTTTATTTAACCCAAATTGTCACTCAGCCCATCTGTATTAATGCCATTCGTGGTAGTTTCCTGTTACTCCTATAACAAAGTACCACAAACTTGTACCTGAAAACAACACAAATTCACTGTCTTATCATTCCTGGCAGTCAGAAGTGCAAAGATGGGTCTTACTGGACTGATATCAGGGTGTCAGGAGGGCTCCATTCTTCCCGGAGGCTCTACCTGAGCATCCTTTTTCTTTCCCCTCTTCTGAGGCTGCCCACACTCTGGGATTGTTGCCCCCTTCCATTGCCAAAGCTACCAAATGGCTCTTCTGCTTCCCTTTTGCTCATCTAGGGATGCTTGTCCTTTTACAGGGCCCACTCAGATGAACCTAGGATACCCCTGCCATGGTCAGCTAATTAGCTGACCTTAATTCCATCTACAACATTTATTCTCTCTTGGCACATGAAGTAATATTTTCACCTATTCTGAGAATTAGGAACTGGACGCCACTCAGGGGCCGTTCTTTCGCCTACCATAAGGAACTGAACTACTGGACTCTAAAGTGAGAGCAATGGGACTGTAACGCACGTTGTTCAGTGTGAGTCATGCCACTCATCTCCATTTCAAACAGACTTCGCAGGGCAGGAAGCCAGTTCTCGGTAACAGGCCTCATGTGCGAAAGAAGTTAGAGCCGACCTTGCTGATCTAATTTTGATATGTCAGGTGTAAGCACTAAGACAAAGGAATATGAGGTACACGAAAGAGCATTTCAAGCAATTTGCATTTGTTCTTATATGGATAACACCACAGAGGTAACTTGCTTTAGGTGAATCTAATAGCTGAAAAGACAGATTAATCCATAGGAAGTAATTATACCCGCATCAAATACTATTTACTCAGCACTTAAAATATTTCATTTTATTCAGATAATTAAATCTTTACATAAAACACTAAAAAAAGAGGAAAGTTTACTAGTTACACTATGACCTTGCCTATAAGCTGAAAATTATTTTAGTGATATTAATTATGAGTATGATTGATGACTGTTCCTTCGCATGCTTAGGACTACACATGTACGGATAAATCTGAGGAAGAGGAAAAAGAAGCCACGTCTCAGGACATGGCAGGGCCCCTCCCATTAAGAACTTCAGAATGAAGTAAGATAGAAGGATTTTATGCATAAAACAAATAGAAAACACACAAAAGTATATTTAAACATTACAAAGAGGTTGTGCTGGCTCTCATGAGACAATTGTTAAATTTTTCAGGGATTTTGCAAGGCACTGGTAGCTTGAAATTGAACACCATGGGAGTATTTATACCACAGAATTTGGCAAACACTTCATATAAGAGCTCTTTTCTCTTTCCTGTAAAGCCAATTTACCAGTATACCACTGATTAAATTTTAAAAGTAAGTGGCAAGATGTAGCACAGGGGGTAAATAATATGATTCATCATATGAGTAAATATACAGAGGTATGGATTTCATAGCGTTTGTCTGAAAATTCATCTTCTTTGTGCAATATTTTGCCAAAGGCCTCATGTACCTGTTTACCTATCCCTCCTCGAAAGAACATACGGATTCTAGCAAAAACAGTCATTTTTCAGCTGGATTTCAATCAAGAAATTTTATGCAATTTTACATTTCCATAAATGGAAAAGTTTGACTCAGTTACCAACCTGGAAAAACTGATTACACCACTTTATGCTCAACAGAATCAAGTGAGACTTATGGGAAGGAGTACAGTTTTATTATTAAAGATGAAAAGCCTATTTGAGAGATGCTTTGCATTTCAACAGCCACTAAATTTGCAATTTATAGATTGATAGTGTTCAAGGAGGGTCTCCATCAAACTTCTACTACCAAGGCAGGCTTCTAATAAAAACCAGGTAAAATGTTTCTGTAACTCATAAATCAAGTGCTTTTATTGGAAGGCAAGTTAAACAGATCACAGAATGTTATGGTTTGATTGCCTATATGGAAGTTCTCAGTTCCCAAGCAATGGAGCTCTGCGCCTTGACCCAAATGCTGTTCTCATTGTCCAGTAGGAAAATATGCAAGAATACACTGAATTCCAGCTCCAAGAACAAACAAACTTATCACATTGAAGCCACACAACCAAGTCTAAGACTTTGAATCTTAGCAAGATTCTCAGTAAAGAAGTTTTAAAAATCTAAATTGAAATTAACTTCTCCAAATAAAGTTTCTCAATATAGTATCACTAATCAGAAGACCAAAAAATAAAAATAAAGAAGTTAAACTGTAGCTCTAATCTAGAGAATTTAGTTTTCTATCACTAAAAACTTCATGTCTATTATTTAAAGGTTAGAAAATTTAAGAAATATGGAACCAGATATTTTACCTCTAAACAGGTACAGTAATATTTCTATAATTATGTAAAGCAGAGAAATCTGTATTAACCACCTCCTGCCTGATATAAAATTTGATGAAATAAAAAAGGGTACGTTTTGGAGCTAGAAGACTTGCATTCAAATTCTAATTACACCCTTTACATGCTGCATGACCCTGGAGAATCCAGTCTTCTTCCCTTTCCGGCTATCATCGTGAAGTACAATGTTGACATTACTTCCTGAAGTGGATTATCTAAGTGGTCTGGAAATATATTTGCTTAGAGCTACTGTGGCACTGAATTATAGAAATTGATATTTGGAAATGACCACCTAAGGTCTGGCCAACTCCATGTTATATTCAGGAAACTGAGGTTGTAAAAGTGGGTATAGTTCATCAACAAACTCAAAGCAAAGATTCAAAAAGAACATGCCAGAATGTTCCAGAAGTTTCCATCAAAAAAGGGACCCATCCCTTTTCCACGGTTCTTATCTCACTACTTTCTACCAAAATTACTTTCATCTGTCTTTAATCTTTTCCTTCAGATTCACCATAACATTCCTCCCCAACTCCCTTCACCAAGGTATAGATTATGGAGCCCTGTATACACAGTAAACACTTTCCCGATATTTGTCGACTAAATGAATAAATCAATTAGTGTAATATATTGGTCCAATTTTTTGATACATATATTTTTTAAAATCTGCACGTGAGGATCACAACCTTTCATTTCTTCTTTAAGAACAATAACTACAAGCAGTCTGACCAAAAAGGATCAAAAGCATGCTTATTGTCTTCTGGCTTTTTAACAATGCAGAATGCTCCATGTGGATGATCATACTAACAATGTCAGTTTTGTTGTGTTGTCAAATAAGTGCTTTGCAATGTGCTACACAATTGCATTAGAAACAACAAAGTTCCCAGAGATATAGGAAAAAATATCCTTTTGAGAAAATTTGAAGAAAGGCAAATACAGAAGAAAATTGACATAAGGGTCAATTATTTTTCATTCCTTTCTAAGAAGCTCCTTGCCAACTAAAATTAGACCACAAGCCTCAGCAGCCTGCCACTTTATAGGGGGTGATTGAACTGATATCATATAAACCATCTTATATTACATTCCTCATTCTTTTTTATTTGCATCCAATCCTGCCAGATCTCAACAATTATGCTAAATATTGATTTACAATTTCTCCCAGCTTATTCTAACAATGCAGCCAGATGAAAATCATAATATTATTTTATTTATAGCCTTAATATGATGGATTGAAGTGACTAGTAAAAACAAAACTGGTCTCCAACTGTGCTGACTGCTGGCAGGAGGGTTTCAGGTTGCTAAGAAGGGAGGCAATGGGAAAACCTTGCACAGGTCAGGGGGAGGTCGGGGGCACCTAGATCCTTGTAAGATAGACTGTGCACCTCCAATTCCTTTCCTTTCAAATTCTACGTCTTTGAACAGAAAAAAACTTTATAGGCATTTAAAAAAAACATGCATTAACAAAAAACAGTATGCAAATGAAGAAAACATAATGAGGCAGTTAAAGTCAGGTGAGCAAGGAAGAAAGATTTAAAAACCAATCATTTTCATCACAAACACTTATTGAGCACTTAATTTTGTAATGCATACAGCAAGCACTCTTTATAACACGTACTATATATTTTAATTCTCACAACAACCCCGTAAAGTGCTGTTACCCTCCCTCTTCATAGTTGAGTTAATGAAGGTAGAGTGGTTAGATAACTAGCTCTCATCTTGTTAAAGGTGGGACCAGAGTCAAATCAGAGACCATTCTGTTACAGCCACTGAACTGAACGGTGTTTTGTGATGTAGAGTTCAGTCTGGAGAAGGAAAAGCCTGGGTGGGTAGAGAAGCACATAGCCGCCGACCTGTAGATGATACTAAGAGAGCAGGTAAAAGGCAAGCTATTCAAAAATCAAAGAGGTGGCCTGTAAGCTGCTGTGTCACACAGTTCTAGATTTGGAGGGCTTGGTGGCAGCAGTGCAGGGTTTTAAGCAGGGAAATGGCATGGCCAGATTATTCTGTCTTTTTAAATCCAAATCTGACTGCAGTGTCTTGGTAGCAGATATGGTAGCTGAGTTTCAGCTTCTCAAGTCAGTTTCTGAGCTTGATTCTTGATTACTTAGTGGAAGCAAGCTATTTAACATCCCTGTGCCTCCTGACTTCAGCTAACACTGGGCATGATAACAGGGCTTCCCCAAAAAGGTCACTTAGAGCATTAAACGAGTCAATATGTACACAGCACGGAGCAATTTACCAGCACATAGTAAATGCTCAGTGAAGGTTAGAAGTTAGCACTGGATATACAGTTGTGTCTGAAATAATGCTATATGGGAGAAACTACTGTTTAAAACTTCCACGGTGAATAGCCATTTCCCATATTTAACTTCTGCTATTCTCAGGAAAATCTTCCTTGGAAAAGGCTACAAATATAATTTTTCTCCCTATTTGATCCTGAAAGGCTAGATAGTTGACCATCTTCCTCTTAGTCAGAGGCTAACGTAAGTCCAACTACTGTCTCCTTGAAGTTAGAGAGCCAGGCTTCTTATTATGTTTTCTCTAGCTTAGAAACTTTATGAATTAGACCTCTTTACTACTGCCTAGAATGTACATTTTTAATATAAAAATAAATAAATATTGTCCCTTTTGAAGATCTTCAAATTCTTTCTACTTGCCAATAGCCATATGGAGTTAACAGATTAGAAAGCTGCTATTTTTTAGAGAGAATCTGAAAAATCTCCATATTATTCTACTTACATATTCTGACATCCAGAGAAGGCGCAAGCAAAATTAGTAAGTAGGTAATGTTTCCCTTGTATACACTCGGTCTTCCTTTCCCGTGTCCCTGCTTTTTCCTAAAGAAATATTCCCTTGAACCATCTGCCACTGTCAGATTCTTCCTCTTCCTTTCCCTTTTTATTCTCCTTGTCCTGGAGGATGTTTCCTCGTCCTCTTCTTCCATCTGAGTTATTCTCTGGAGAGCAGTCCTCAAGGTTGTTAAGAATGCAGTACATGCTGAAATGCACCTTGGGTATAGGTGTTATTAGAGACCTATGAAAAGCAAAAGGCCTGGGCCGGGGATTTAGCTCAGTGGTTTCGCCACCTGTTGCACAAGCTCAAGGATCTGAGTTCAATTCCCGGTACCAAAAAAAGAAAAAAGCAAAAGGACCAAACAGGATAGAGCAGAGAGAGAAATCGAGCTGCACATGGACCAACCTAGCCAGGGCTGCCCAGAAAGGACTGTGGACAAGAAGCTACTCTGGGACTGAGCAGAACCTGAAGATGTTGACACTGGAGGATCAACAGACCTCATCTCCACAGAGAGGCAGCAAGGGACCCTGCATGGTGCACCCCTGTGCCTACCACGGCAACACCATCCCTCTTGCAGAGATACTTGTATTTTGACAGCATCAAGGGCTTAGGTCTAGAGCACAAACTCTGATCACGAAATATCAAGAATCAGAAAGTCAAACAGGTGACTGGGGGAAAGAAATGTTTTCTGAAGTCCAATATGCAGGTAATAATCTCTGTTTCACAAAGATCCTGATTGTCTTAATCTAACCACATTATTCTCAGCTGCCAAGACCTAATGGTTGGTCTTACGAGCAATGGTACACTTGGCAGAAAATAGTAACAAATATTAACACGTGTTATAAAACCTTACCCTTTGATATCATGGCTGATTTGCACTTGGGAATTCTTTATTTCTTTTCCTTCCTTCTTTCCTTCATTCCTTCCTTCCTGCCTGCCTGTCTGCCTGCCTTTCTCATAATTCAACTTGAAATTTTCTTTGGTAATGCATTTGATTTGCTTCTAAAGTCCAAATTTACTAAAAAATTTTTCAAATTTGATTGTATATGTTTCAGGATGTCCACAATGCCCATCTCTAATTTTTTCTCCACAATTAACAGTCCACTCTTCTGCAGGTTCAGGTCAAGGTGATCATGGTAAAAACTCGAGGCATGAGTCTGACCTGTAAATAAACAACAGCAAATGCCTAATGGGGAGGCTCTACCAACCACAGTGCATTTGTCAAAAAATGATGCAGTGTAGGCCATATTTCATAAATGATAGACATTATCACTAAGGAAAAAACTTGAAATTGTCTTAAAGAGTGTCATTCAAATGCTGGTCCCTTTCTCCACCAAAGTTTAAACTGGTTTCACAGGAGCTGGGTTTTTAAGTCACAGTATTTCTAATTTCTTTTGAGACCATGTAACCAGTATGTTGTTAGTGATCCTCACATTGTAGATTCCAAAAGAACTAGTACAAATCTTCTGCCACTTCTCTCTGTAATGGTCACCAAGTTATCAATACCCTCAGCTCCTCATCTGTAAATAGGGGCAAATAATAGAGCCTTATGCTCATTGAGATTCTGTTAAAGATTAAATAGGATATGGAAGGAAACATCTAATTACCATGGGAAGTACCAATGTTGCTATAGTATTGATAGCAGTGTTTTATTCTTAAATGAACCATGTGTATATTTGCCTGTGTTCTGCAAGGGATAAATACACCATATTTCAGAGTCATAGAGGGGGGTCCATCAAGGAAACTGGGGAGTAGAGGATGACTTAAATAATCAGGAGTGAAATAAAACCAGATAAATGTCAGGCCATACGCAGAGGGGCATAGGCCCAGGGGTGAAAGAACACCACGGTGCCTACCTTTCCCTGTCCTCCCCTTAGGACAGATGGTGCTCCTGTCTCACCTGTGTCATCCACACAGAGTTCAGAGAGCCCACAGGAAGCTTAGAGGACCACTACTACCAGAAGAGTGTGGTCAGTCAGCATGCCTGCTGCCAGGTAGAAAGAAGATTACTTGTACAGTTTCTTGAAGCAACTAATTCAGAGTCCCAGTGAGTGCCTGACCTGTGCTGTCTTGTGTAAGAAGCTTGTGCAAGGTTGTGTGAGTCCTTGCCCTCAATGTACTGACAATCCCACCAAGAGGTGTCTGACATGCTACAATCATAGCAACTGCTGTTTATTGAACCTGACAGCCACAGTCTCCTCTAATCTTCAAAACACTCCATGTATCAGGTTATTATCCCATTTTATGAACAAGTGAACTATGCCTAGGTAGGGAAGATACCCGAGAAGAACTGATATTAAAGCAGTCCTGAAGAAGAAAGTAGAAGGGAAGAAATAGAACATATCAAGCTGCCAAAGTGGACAACACCGATAACATTACTGTGTGTTGAGAAGAGAAACATAATCACCACTCTTAAAACCTTCTTGTTTCCCTAAAATGTAATTTCTATGCTCAATAGCAAGACGGTAATAGCGTCTGATCAAAGGTTAAAGAGCTTGACTAAATTTTAAATGCTCAACCACTAGAAAATATACATACCTGTAGGATTTTCACCAGTCTTTCTACAGTCTGTCAATGTCTAAGTACAGATGCAGCTTTGTAAGTCTGTCTGGAAGTCTCAACTTTGACAGTAAGACTAAATATCCTGGAGAAATACAAACTCTTTAGGTCATAGTTTCCATTTGCATTAAATTTCTTGGTTCTCCAGAGCATAGTTTTCTTTGAAGGAAAAAAAATCACATTTGGGGGGGTCATGAATTGGTATGTCAATGTTAATTTTCTTTGCAAAAAATCATGAATTTAAAAATAGGTTGTCATTTAAAACAAATTAGTTTAATTGAGCAAGAAAGTGATTTATGAACTGGAAATACCTTCCCCATCCACTTTCCTTTTAGGCTGGGACATCTCTGTTGATTTTGAACTGTATGTTTTATTTACTTTTAGTTGCCATACCTAAAGAATTAAATCGTAAAGACTTAAGCAATATATACTTTACACAAAGATCAAAAGAAATGCAAAATAGCTGCCATACATCAAATTCCTATTATGTGTCAATATTCCTGTAGAGGAAGTATTTATAAGCCCTATTTTTAGGAAAAAGAAAGTGAGACACAGAGAAATTAAGTTTCTTATGATTCCAAAAGGCATAACTGAGATTCAAACCTATGTCTTTCAGACTCCGTAAACAATCCTGTAGCTATTATAGAAGAATAAGAAAGAGGGATAAAATTTTTAAAGTTCCTATTTGGCCCAACTTTTTCTTTTCTCTTTGTGATGGTTTTATAAGAATATAATGCCTAGATCTAATGTTGACATTTTATTACTATTAAAAAAAAAAAAAAAAAAAAAGCCCAAGAAAACTTCAGAGATAAAGACCCAAGTCCTGAGAGCTGACTTTGGGTTCAATCTGAAGTGCTGCAAAAAAAAAAAAAAAAAGATCTAAGTTCTAATATTAATAAAAATTTAATCACCTACCATCAACTACTGATAAAATAAATAATAAATGTTGTCACAACTTAGGCCATATTAGTCTTATTTTCTCTTACTTGTAGCTGAACAGTTTCCTAATTGATGCAATCACTGTGCTGCCCAAAGATAGCAAAGCTCAAGTTCACTAATTTCTGGAACCTATTTCATAACTCACTCTTTGGGCTTTTTCAAATGAATTCCTGTGAGATAAATTTCTGGAAGGTGTAAGTGCTCAATATGGTAGCTCAGTAACTAGCACATAGCAGACACTTGAAAAATATTAATTGAATGAATGAGAAACAATACTCTAGAGATTTATCTAAAAGGTCACTAAGATAGGAGAAATGTTTTAGTAATCCAGCAGTTATTTACAGCTGTCTTTTCTTTTCTTTTTTTTCCCCTGGTACTGGGAATAGCACCCAGGGCCTTGGGCATGCTAGGGAAATATTCTACCACTGAGCTTCATCTCCAGCCCATTAGCAATTATTAAGCCAAGTCTAAGGTATAGTTCTAGGGACTCAAAGATGTGGAGATATAGTCCCCACCTTAAATAGCTTGCAATTTGTATGGGACATACAAAGATAATGCAAACACTGTGACAGAAAAGTCTATGTACACTTATTGGTGTAACTTTAAAAATAGCTTTTCAAATTGTTTAGATTTGTCAACCTATCTTTAAAAACTGAAACTAGAAACAGAGTAGAAAGCTAACTATATTTATAGATAGTAGGATTTCAAGCAATTTTGATTTTCTTCTTTGTACTTCTCTGATCAATTTCAAAATACAGATAGAAGAAAATATAAAACCATTTGTATCCCTGGAACCTAGAGATTTGACATTCCTTCTAACTCTACCACACTCATTTATAGCAGATTATTTTTATTTGAATCAAAACAATAGAAACAATAATATCATAAATATCTTAGAGCAAGCTATGAAAAAAGCTAAGGATATGAGAGCCACATAATATTCACAAATATGAAAAATTACGATCCATCTCACATAGAGAATGCCAAATTAACTGCTACTATAAAACACTATGATTCAACTCAATTTAAAATCCTTCATTTTTAATGCTATTTCATAACTACTATGTGCAATTTATATTGTCTGCTTAGTTCTCTGCTGTTTACCCTTTGCTTCAATATTTTGCCATAAGAATTTTCACTAATTTACAAATGTTTATGACTATTATAGAAAAATAATAACAGTCACAGAAAAATGGATCACCAGCTTAAAATGTTCAATTTTATATCCCAATCAGCATCAGGCACTGAGAAGTGGGGAGTAATTTGATTGCTAATCAGACTTAACAAAAGTCCAACACTTACCTGTAGAGATCACTGAGTTATTATCTTAATTACATCTTCTCACTGGGACTTTACTAGGTTTTTTTTTATTATTGTTGTTAGCTTTGGCTTGTATCTCTCATTTGAAATCTTGTTTTCAAATATCCACTCCTTATGTTGTGGACTTACTGTTGTTCTCCTACCCCACATTTACATATTGTAATCCTGGTTCTCAGTGAGACAGTGTTAGGAATTGAGGCATTTGGAAGGTCATTAGATGAGGGTAGGGGCCTCATGAGTGGTCTTAGTGCCCTCAAAAAAGAGACCCTGAGAGCCTTGACACTTCGCCACGGCTGGAAGACACCTGCAAGCCATCCGCAAGCCAGGAAAGGGGACTTCACCAGACAGTGCACTCACCAGCACCTTGACCTTGAACTTCCCAGGCTCTGCAGCTGTATGAATGAATTTCTGTTTGTACATCACACAGTCAACGGCATTTTAACAGCCTGGTTGGCCTAAGACATCTATGATTCCCAAGTTATTATAAATAAACAAACCATTGATTTTCCATGGCCCTGCATTTCTCTTAAAGACCATCTTAAGCTTTTGCAGGGCCAAGTAACAGGTGGCATTAGTTTTGCAGGGTTACCATGATGAGGCAGCACATAGCTTAAACCACAGAAATTTCTGTTGTCTAGTTATGGAAAACAGAAACCTGATCCTGCCGGAAGTGGGGCCTGGCTGGAAGAGGCAGGTCACTCGGAATGTGACATTCTTTGTCCCTGGCTTCTCCCCTCTCTTTCTTCTTCCTGCCTGCATGAGATGAGCAGCTTTCCTCTACCATGTGCATTCACCGTGCCCTTTCTGCCTTGGAGCCAGCCAACCACCTGAAACTGTGAGCCAGAATAAACCTCTCCTCCTTTATGTGAAGTGTTCGTCCGAAAATGATATTTCTAAAAATGCAAAGTCTCAAAAATTTACAGCCTTTAGCACAGTTTCAGATTATCTGGGGCTGGCTTTAGAACTGAGTCACAGTAGTTGTGTTTTCCCATCTCCCTGAAAAACTATAGTGCAGTTCTTAATAATCTAAGCAACTTGGGAAGTCTCCACTTCTCCTCCTAGTTGACAATGTTTTTCCTCAGTAAAGAATCACAGAAAGAAACTGGAATGCTGCAGAAGACCTCATCTGATGGCTCCTTGTTCTCTAAATTAGAAGTCTAGAAAACCAGGATATTTACACCACTGGGGATACCCAAAGACTCCTAGGGAAACTCAGGAAAGGATAATTTTTAATAGAATTAATTCTACTCCTCAAGTTTCCTCTATATTCTTTCAAAACTGATCTTCCTGAAAATACATTTCTGGTCATGCTGATTTCTCCTCACTCAATTCCCTCTTCCCCTTCTACAGTTTGATTCTTCCAGTAGGAGGATTAAACCCAAGGCCTTGGCACTGAGCCACCTCTCCTACATTAGGGTGTAGTATATAGGCAAGGAGTTAATTTGTCCTTTTTAGTTCTTTTTTTTTTCCAGTACTAGAGATTGAACCCAGGGCTTTTGCATTGAGCTTTCTGGGTTTTGTTTTGAGATAGGATCTTGCCAGGTCACTAAATCGCACAGGCCGGGCTCTGTCCTGCCTTGTTACCCCCGAGTTCTGGGGTCACAGGCACGTGCCAGTGCACCATTTTATAATTATCTTTCTGATTTTGCAGAACAAAGACACACCTTTTGCATCTGATATTTTATTAGGGTGCACTGAACTCGGAAAAACGTCTGAGAAGCAAAGGGTCAATTTGAAGCATTATCTAGATATTGATGCAGTCATTGGCTTTGGTGACTGGACAAAGAATCTGGTTGCAAGTCAGATAGTTCCCAGTCCTTTGCTTTGAACATTACTGTGGAAGGAACTAATTAAATTATCAAAAGTTCATTGAAAACTCTTTGGTGACAGATCACTATGTGATTTTTAATACGTATCTCAGAAGGAGTGTAAAGAATTGTGTCACTGCTGGAACAAAATCCTCACCATCCCCATCTACATATAAAAATAAGCGTGTTAAGTCAAAGATAGACATGGCATCTACCTTAAAAAGAGCAGAATCTATAATATAAAATAATCAGAGAAAAGGCCATGACAAATGAGGTATTGAATGCACATTATTTAACTAGAATGAATTTACCCTTACAGTTAATTGGCTAATATTAAACAGGGGGATACAGAGAAAGCACCCAATTTGAATTCCAATATTTAATATTTTCATGTCTTAAATTCTGTGGTAAAGAGATAAATTTGGTAGGACTAGGGTAGAGGAAGTGACAAAGGTGTGCTCATTCTTTCCTTACCGCACTCCAGTGTTCTCTGCCACTACAGAAACCCTTCTTTACATTAAAAAAGTGTATACCAATATGTCTAAACAAGAAAGCTCCTAAACCTTTGAACAATCCTTCAAAACATACACTTCCCTTTTTTTTTTCTTGTCATGAACGATAATGCTCTCATTCTCCATTCCTCAAAGGAAATTCACAGCTGAGTGTGACTATCTCTCCTCTGAGTCCTTCAGAGGCAGCCAACTTCACACGGCTTCACTGATGCTCCTTAGAAGGAGCCCGAGAGCCGTGTCATTTCATCCTCATGCATGACTGAGGGGAATAAAATCCTCATTCCGCCTCTAGAACTGGTGCACATGCAAACAGCACGGCGGGTGCAATTCAGCAAACTGGAGGGACTCTCAATTGAAATTTTCCACTTTAAAACAATTTCATTAGAGATGGGAGTGCTGGAAACTGTATTTTATAGTTGACTTCCCCAAATTACAATGCAGCTCGGTTTCAAAGTCTCTATTATCTTTGGCAGAAGTTTTTTAAGACCATTTTTATTTACTCCGAAATCTGAACAAAGCCAGCACCAGTCCTTTGCAGTTTTACATCCAGTGCTTCCTGATGTAATTAAATAAGCAAAGGAACTTAGAGGAAACACTGAGAGAAACCGTCAGAACATGACTTATCGATTGGTAGAATTTCAGGGATCTAAAATTTGTTTTATTGTACAACTGCACTTTATTACCATTTTATTCTTAAAATGTAGTAAGTACAAACGGTTTCAGTAATGATGGAAAAGCCTCAGCTTTAATGAAACCTTTTATTTGCTACTGAAACGTTTATTATTTCCAAATGGTAACACAGGCAAGAAAAATAATCACTACTTTTATTTGGGGGAAAACTTTAGCAATTTGAATCATTTTGTTCTGGGTGAATTTGAAGGCATTTAGATTTATTACATTTATGCTTCTTATTTTCATTTATTTTTGATGAGTGAAACAAAAAGCACAGCCATATATACACTACTACAAAATTATTCTCTGATTATATCATGATAGGTTAGGTAGTTACATACAGATATGCATCATCACATGATGTAGTTAAGAATGTACATGTACTTGGGGTCCCACACATGTATCCCCAGCTATTGACCATGAGGTATGATTCAGTGGGCACCAGATCTGAAGCTGCATGGCCTGGCTCTGTGTCCCAGCCTGACTCTGCCTAGCTGGGCCTCGTTTTGAAACTTTACAGTCCTCAGCTTCCTCATCTGTGAAAATGAGGGCAGCTAGACCCTGCTTTATGCAGTGCATGGGAGGAGTCAATGAAATATTTCATGTAGAATGTTAGCATGGAGCCTGGCACATGATAAGCAATTAATAAGTGCTAAGCTCAAACATGGTTTTCAAATGTGAATGAAGCTGAAAACACCACCAGATGGTATTCATTCAACAATTGCTGAGTTTTACCATCTTCTGCACACTGTCGCAGGTGCAAGGGAAACAAGGATGACTAGGACATAGTGCTCACTCTACAGGAATTTAGCATTGTAGTGCAAAATATTTGTTGCCATCTTCACATCTTACTCGAAGAGTATCCCAAAGCATACACTTTCATTAACTCACAAATTTTCCTTTTCCCCATGTGTTTGGAACTAATAGAACTTCAGAAAAATTTGACTTCAGTATCTGAAATCTTAATCATGCCCAATTTAATAAGCAGCTTCAGGTTTTTCCACATTTTAAAATAGATGATTAAATGGTCTAATCAGATTCCAACTTAGCCAAAAACTTGAAAAACAGGAAGACAACCATGACTGACACGTTCATTTTCCTAAATGCAGACATCCTGCAAACAGCAGCTGCAGAAAAAAATAGTTCTATTTACATCTCATATGACCCATGGCCAACTAAAATTGCACATGAATTCAGCTTCAAAACACTGATGTGCCTAACCTAAATTCAGTTTAAGATAAAATATGAAGCTTACTTAGCCATCACTTCATCATTTTCCAAAAAGTTCTGAAACTGACTTCCAACATGGCACTTGCTAGGGCCTTAGCTTTTTCAAACATTTTCATTTATGTCATTGCATTGGGAGAACTCATTAGAAAGCAAAATCTTCAAGTTTGACTATATAGCTCAAGAACGACTAATGTAGTAATTCAGACATCACAAACTCCAAATGATCTTAAATATGTTGTCCTCTGCTAATTTGCTGCTTTCGAAAATGTGCAATAAATGCAATTAAAAAGGAAAGCATTTTCAAATGAGTTGTAAGATCAACTAGGACATTTATCTGCTTACTAGATGTATCATAATAAAAACCTATCTCATATGCATCACACTGCTTAATTTGGAAGGAAATTCGATATTCTTCTTTGCAATAAAAGAATAGAGAGGTTTTTTTAATTGGGAGGGGGCAATAGCCAATAACGGCTGTGTTAACTTTGTAGAATATGCTGACTACTGCCAAAACAGGTGTTCGGAGGTATCCCCTTCCCAAGAGAGGTCGGAGGGGAGATCATGAGTAAACGCGGACACTCAGCCCTGTCCTCCCCCTTCTTTCTAGTGTCATGTGACTCTGCTGGTCAAAATCCTTCTACAAGACCCCCGTGGGCCTTTTGATATTGGGAAGATAAAAGTTCTGAGGTAAGGGGCCTCCCTCCCAACCTCCCGGCCTCCCTCCTACCTGAATCAATCCTCCGCCCCTTCCTGCACAAGCTGCTATGGTGGGAATTTATCCAGCCCACTCTGCCAAGGAATTGGTATTTTGGTAACCTCCAGCTTCGCAGTGAAACACATATGTTCCCCACCATAGGATCTTCTTCGTGACTGGCTAATGTCTCTGCTTAATGTATGCGTTTTTCACATCCATCTTTTTTTGTCCCCCCAGGCTGAGAATTTCAGAAGGGACGAACAAGGGTGGAAGAAGCAGGGTTGGGTAAGGAGGAGGCACGATGCCCAGGATCCCTACCATCCTCGCTGCGACCCGGAATCCGCTTGATTTCTTGATCTGAGTCCCCGTCCCCAGCCCGCCCCCTGCTCCCCGCTCGCCCTGGCCCTGCGCCCCCGGGGAGGGGGGGAGCTGGAGTCGCCACCTGCCGCCGCGGAAGAGCTCCAGTTGTCACTTACCCAGCGGGGTGAGAAAGGCTCATTTTTGCAGGATCCCTTTTGGGATCGCGGCAGGTGCGGCGGGTGGCTTCGCGCTGCGGCCGGGCCCCGGGATCCACCGCCGCTGGTTGCCAAGGGAGGAGCTGAGGCTGAGCCGGGGTGCGGGCGGGCGCAGAGGCGCGGCTGGAGCTGAGCCCCGGGAAGCCGTAAAACGAAGCCAACTTCCACCTGGATTTCTGGGCCGCAGTGTGGGAGGAGACCCAGCCCTGGCCCCTCTGTGTTGCTCTGGGACGCGGGTTCCCCAGGCACCGTAATCTGCAAACACAAACACGCGAACACACACACACACACACACACAAACACACGCATGCACACAGCTGTGGCCTGCGTGCTTCCTGCTGGGCCCCGGGGAAGGAAACACTGATGGTGACTGCAGGTGAGGAACAGGGACAGCTACAGCGAAATGCCATGGTTCCCAGTCCTAAAACAGCCGCTGCTAGCAAGTTCAGAGGACAGAAAAAGGCCTCCTATCTCAATATGGCTCCTGATTTGTTTCTGCATCTGAGGGCCTGGCCATGGACGCCCTTCCTCCTTGGGAAAGCCCAATCTTTGGTCCTAGCCAAGGCCTCCCTCTAGCAGGCCCTGACTTCAGAGATGGAAGATCTTCAGTTGCCCAGTAAAGGGCACCAGGGAAGCGCTAATTGGGACCTAAGTGGGACCCAAGACCATCCGGGAGGAAGCAGCCTGGATGTAGTAAGAAGGCCTGGGTAGGGGCGCCCTTGGCGCTGGGTCCACATGACCCCTTCTTGCTCAGTCAGGCCTTGTGCTGGGGGCCATGATCACGCAGGCACCACAGGGTGACTGTGCTCTCTGGAGCTCTGCTCTGGTTGGCCCAGCAGCACAGTGCTCCCTCTTTAATGGCGTTCTGCTTTGCCCCTTATCATGGGGGCCAGCTGGGCATGGCAGAGCCCAATTTCCTTAGCATGACGTGCAAGGCACTTACTTCATCATTTGCCTCCAGGGTCCGGCGTCACTATCTCTAGGACCGCTCTTCCCCTCTTACCTGAGACACCAGCCAAACCGAGCTCTTGGGATAAGCTCCCTCCACTGGGAATACAATTCCACCCTCGACTATCAGGGAAATGTCTGTCTATTCTTTAACACTCAGCTTGGACCCTGCCCGCTTTGGCATCTTCTGGTCAGCTTGAGATCCTTGCCAGGGATGGCCTGGCTTGTGTGCCCACCGGCTTGAACACACATCTGTCTTATACTCCCCCATCTGCACTGCACCTGCCGGTGTAGGGAGGGCCTGCCTTTTCCACTCAGACGTGAGCTTCTCTATTTTCTCAATGGGATGTGTTCGCCTGTGTTTTCAGAAGTGAGCAGCAATTCAACAAATGTTTGGAGCAAAAGAATGAAGGCAAAGAAATGTCTTGTAAGTGGTAGGATTTTTATTGAGTACTTAGTAAGTGCTCCTATCACACTTTTATGGAGCACTTCCCCACTGTCCATTATCTCATTTAATCCTCATCTCTACTCCCTGAAATGGGATTTCTCCTCCATTTCATAGCCATTCAAACTCAGACACAAAAGAGTTCATTATATTACCTGAAGTCTCTAAGTGGAAAATTTAGGATTCAAACCCAGATCTGTCTGAGTCCAAAAACTATGTAGTTTTAACAGTTGTAATAAGATTTCTTTCCCCCGCTACTCCTGTAAGTTGCTACAGAAGTCAAATTTCCTATACCAAGAGACACCACTGGAGGCGGGAGGGAATGGAAAAAGAATGCAATGCTAGTTCAGTATCTCAGAGCATGAGACTGAAGAATTCAAAGCTGCCATGGGAACCAGATGGCTGGGGCTAGGGAGAGGCAGGATCGGTCCTTTCCCCATATGTTTACTCTCCCACCCCGGACTGTGGGTCCCTTTTGAGGTTGCCCTTAATGCTCACAATAATTAGATTTCACCTGGATAAAAATTGGAGGGAGGGGAAAGACTGAGAAAGAGACATACTTTGCCCCAGGTGCGGTCAGTCCCTCAGGATGATGTAAATAATGTCATCCTATAGAAGCGCTACTTGTTCCATATTAATTCATTTTTTTTCAAATAGAAAGTGGTATCCTCTCACTGGTAGAATGAGAAAGCAAATTCAGGTACACTGTTTAGATGCTTAGGATTCTGTACAAACAGTTCCCTGCCACTGTACAGAGAGTGTGATACCCTCACCAGCGTGTGTTCATTCATAAATGGGGTGGGTTCTCCACCCCTGTGAGATGTACAATGTCACATCCCTGATAAAAAGGGCCAGGAAGCTACTAATTTTCACTTCAGAAAATTCTCACTGTGAAAATGCATTGGGAATTTAGCCAGGAGGAATTTTTATGTTAATGTCTAATATGGAGAAAGGAAAAGAGAATAAAGAAAATAATACACCCAATTAAACTGTTTCAAGACCACATAGTCACTGGAGTCACTTGCATTTGCTCTCAGGAAAATAAGCACCCAGATGTCCCCAGCAGTACCATAAACTCAGAGAAAGATTTCTATTTCGTAGAAAGACCTTTGGAGCGAGAGCTGGGGTCAGGAGGTGGAGAGAAGTAGAAGAAGAGGACAGGCCGAATTACACTTCTCCTGTTGGCTGGCTCTCCTCTTAGGGTGAACAAGAGCTGTACTGGGGAAGTCCCCATCTAAACTATCCGTGATTATGTTTTCTATCAGGGCTGGTAACCTATGGCTCCCGCTCACTGCAGCCCACTTTTTTTACAGCCTGCAAGCAAGAATGGTTGCCCCATTCACAAATACTTTGGGAAAAATAAACAAAAGAAGAGTGGTATCACACAATACATGAAAATTATTTGAAGTTCACATTTCAACATCTAGGAACAAAACTTTACTGGAATGAGACCACACTCAGCTGTGTGCAGATCACGAATCTGTGTTGCAATCATCTGCACTGCTCTTGCCCAGCAGCAAAGTGGAGGAGCAGCAACAGTGATCCTCTGGCCCCAAAACATAAAATATTTACTACTTGTCCCTTTACAGAAAACGTTTGATGACCATCAGCCTATATCATGTCCAGAATCAGGGATGTGATTTATCCTCAGGGACTTGAAGAATGGGTGCCACAGTCTTCACCCTTGGATCCCCAGCACCTATCACAGTACCGCTCACTGGTGAAGGAATGGATGAAGAGGTTGGAGAAATATGTTCATCTTCCTTGTGAAGGAAAAAGAGGAGGTGGCAAAGACTTCCTCTCATGTAGAACCTAAGATGTTTGAGTGGAGGTTTTGAGAAAACTGCTACTCCCATCACAGCTCAAAGAACCAGGGCCTTGGGGGGATATATATTACTTTGATGTGTCCCAGGCTTACCTTCTTTTATCCATAGATATAAAACCCCAGTGGGGGTTGGCTAACACAGGCATTTCCTCAGGACATGCTCAGTCGCGTTGATGGTTAAGTCTACAAGACAGCTTCCTAATACCTTACTCCTAGTTTTGATCACTCAAAGATGCAGCATGGAGCAGCTGGAGTCAAGGTACAAGGATTTAACTGCAAACCACTGAAAGAATGAACTTACTGCTCTGAAATTATTTCCCAGCTGTTCTAGTCTGAATTCCTCAGAATGTATATGTTGAAACTTTTAATCACTAATATGATAGTGTTATGAGGTAGGGCCTTCAGGACGTGATTAAGTCATGGAGGTAGAACCTCATGGATGGGCTCAAGGAATGGGTTCCCTCCCTCCCCTGGCTCTGTGGTGTGAGGACACAGTGTTCTGCTCCTCTGGAGGATTCAGCAACATGGTACCATTTTGGAAGCAGAAAGCAGCCCACATGACACACCAAGTCTGTCCAAACCTTGATCTTGCACTTCCCTCCCTCTGGAATTGCTTCTAAAAAGTCCACTTCCAGTGGGCCATCCAGCTAAGCTCGGCATTAGATATAGGAAAGGCCACAAGGGCTTATGCAATGGATAGAGTGACAAACTCAAAGGACGTTCCTAATTTAGAGTTCTGAGTATCCTGAATATTCAAGGTGTTTAGAGCCTTCCATCCCTATTTCTTAGTTGGCTCAAATCTGCAAACAAATCACCTGGAAATCTTATAGTCTGTGGACTCATTTAGCGGCCATGTGAAATCAATGGTACTTGCTAGACCTGTGATCTCAGAGATTATCACAATTCCTCTCTCCCCTCAAACTTGAAGTCTATTGTCTATAAGGACATACAGGCAATGAATGACAAAGCAAAATGCTAAATGTTGTGATGAAAGTATGTATAAATACAATACAGGAATGTCTCGCTGTCTCTCCTACCCCCACCATTCCCAACTAAGTACCCAACTATGTACCCACTGCTTGTGATAGTAAACATCACTTCTCACTCATCACATTATTATTATTTCTGGCCTTGTGTGATGGTTAACTTCTGGTGTCTGTGTGACTGAGTTAAGGGATATCTAGATGGCAGGTGAAACACTCTTTCTGGGTACTTCTGTGTTTCCAGGCAATGTTAGCATGTGAATCAGTGGAGAAGACTGTCTTCTAATGGATGGGCACCTTCATGTAGGCTGGGGGCCCAGGTGGAAAGTGAAAACACAGAAGAAGGGAGCTCCCATGCTCTTTCTTTACTGGAGTGGGATGCTCTTATCCTGCACTTGGACTGCAGAGCTCCTTGGCCTTTGGATTATGGGACTTGCAGCAGGGGTCCTCGGGCCTTGAGCCTCAGCAAAGGGAACTGCATGTCAGTTTCTCTGGTTCAGATGCCTCTCAATTGGAACTGAGCCCCGTTACCAGCTTATCTGATTATTCAGCCCACAGCCTGTTCTGGGACTTCCTCCATAATCCTATGAATCAATTATTCTAATAAGCCTCTTTCCTTTATAAATTTCTCAGTTGCAGGTACTCTGTTGTAACAACAGAAAATATATTAAGACATTTTGGAATCCTGATTATTTCTAACTATCTTGTCTCAGGATTCTATACCAGGAAAGGGAAGAGATAGAAAAAACAAGAATAAGAGAGAAACAGAGCCTGCTAGAGAGGCATAACTACTAAGAAATCTGTAAGAAATATAATAAACACACCTTGTTATAGTGTAGATCAAGAATGACCCCTAAGAATGGAATTAATATAAGAAAATGAAAAAAAGGAAACAAAGTCTTTGTAAATAGGGAGGGATGGAGGGGTTGAAGGGAGGGTAGGGGAAGGGGGAAAAAATACGAACCAAGAGAGATTATGTAAAGGTGCATATTTCCAGTGATGGATGTCATTATATTGTAGACCTAAAATGTACCAATAAAAGGATATACAAAAGAAAGAATGATGAATGACCCCTAAAACTCTCACACACCAGAAGCGCGGCTCTTGGAAGGTGCCTGAAACATGGGAGGCTGTAGCTCATGTGCTCCTAGGAGGTAAGGCCTCGTTAGAGGCAAGTCACAAGGTGGGATGGTGGCCTAGAGAGGCGTCTCTCCCTTCCCCACCCCTCTGTTCTCTCTCTGCTTCCTGGCTGCCATGATGAGAGCAGCTTTCCCCTGCCTCGTGCTGTTTCTGCCCTTCCACCCTTCTGCCATGTTGTCTCTGTCTCAGAGCCAGGTGACCATGGGTTGTAACCACCAGTCAAAATAAACCTCTCCTCCTTTAAGCTGTGGGTGTCAGGCATTGTGTCTCAGAGACAAGGAAAGTGACTATGACACATGGAGGTGCCCCAAACCCAGAAACTGATCTAGAGAAATTCAAAAGTTCAGAAAAAAAAACCCTCAGATACTAGGCTGTGGAAAGATAAGCCGTAAAGGCTGTGTGGAAGTTGGCTGAGAAGATGAGACTAGGAATAAGAGGCAAGGGTTCCCCAAGCTGAGAGCCTCTTATGTAAGTCTTTCCAGCTGATATTGGCCTCAGCTGCTGGGTGTAGGCCTTGTTCTGACTAATGTAGTCCAAATGTTATTGGAGGTTGTGATCTGGACAGAAAAAAAGGAGAGGGATAAAAAGGAGAAGTAGGAGAAGATGGCTTGATCGAGAGAATGAGATTCAGGGCCACCTCCTCCTCTAATGTGTATTATTTGTATGGCTCATACCAGCTATTCAGATTCTCTATCATTTCTGTGCATATCCCATTCATTTCCTCCTACCCCCGAACAAGTTCCTACTCTTCAGAGCCAAACAACTCTCCAGAAATTTAGGAAGCATTTAATAAGCATTTGGTGAATATATAATAGGAGTGTAGTCCATATTTCCCTTGCCACACCAGTTGGAGGCGAAAACATGACATACAATATCATTTAGATATTAGATGGAATGTGAGGTATAAGTCATGAATAAATATTTCTCCAGCTCTGGCCCCGCCCACCCATGAGTGCATTTGTTAGATGTTAAGGAGCTCACTGGGTAGATAATTGTCCACCATTAGGCAGAACGCCTTCGAAGCCACAAACACTGACTTTTAGGGAGAGGATCCAAGTAGAGCTGTGACAATGGCAGGCTGCAGTGAAAGACTAGGTTTGCTTACTCAGTCAGTGTCTCAGGAGCAGCCAGACAGCTGACGCTGCAGTTCACCATTGGAGAGCATCCTTGGAGGCCACAGAACTAAGGTTCTACTTGGCCTATGACAGGGGTTTACTAGGAATCAGGCACTCTGCCCAGTGCTTCATTCCTGAATCCTCACAGCTGGGGAGTGGGTATCATTTTTCTCTTTATTTTAGACATGAGGAAGCTGAGGCTCCCGTCAGTTGTATACCAGCTAGTAAGTGGCACAAGTGAGGTTCAAATTCTGAGTTCGCTGTCATTCCAGGACTCATGCTCTTCAACACTTTGCTGCATCCTCTTCCCCCTCCCAGACATAGGAAAAGCATAAGGACCCAAGGAGGGGGCAGTAATCGTACGGTCACTGGCTTTAACTGTGCTCTCACCCACACCCACGATTCTTCTCCAAGGTCGCCTCTCACAGTGGCTCAACAATGTCTCTGGGAAAAAGACTAAACAGCAGGAATTTCTTCCCTTTAAAAAACATGTATTGGTTTTCTGATGGGGAAATAGAATATTCCACACACTCTCACCTCAAGAGCAGCCATCTCTATTTTTTAATGGGCTCCTTCGGTTTAAGAGATACTGGATGTGGCTCTTCCATGAAAGCAAACTGGTGATGGTGTCCCAGAATTCTGGTGTCATAAACTCCCAGCTGTTATCTTGTTCAGGAAGCAAAGGAAGAGCTGTGAGCTCTTGAACTATGCGGTGGAGAGAAGATCATTTCCATTTCTTAAATTTAAATTAGGACACTCACGGCCTGGAGCAGAAGACTGACTGGGACTGACCTCCATCTGAAGGTGGATAATGCTCAAGCTTGGAAAACACCCCCTGGAGTTGAATATTTAAAAAACTAAAACATAGCTTATTACTTCCCCATTCATATGTAACTCAAGCTAGATTAAGGAAGTTCTACCTTGTAGGTACCTTGAGAAATAATTATTGATTTGATAAAAATACTTTTTTGATAATTAGAATCTTAGTTTCATATAAACATGCCCCTCTAATGGAGTTTGTAGAGTTCTCATAGGGCTTAAATATTCTGCTAACAGGGATGCTTTCAATAGTAATTATTTAGCCAATGTTACCCTAATTGCACAAAAGGTTAAAAAGTGTTGTGATTATTGAAGTGATTACAAAATCTGAATTATGAGACTTTGTTGTTATAATAAAAGACAAGGATCTAATAGAAGTTGTGGACTAGGAGTCAAAGAAAACAAAAGGGGGAAGGTAGAATTGCTGACTTGGAGTTCAAGAGCTTGTGTTAGCCAATCTTACATCAATAAAACAAATACCTGAGATAATCAACTTACAAAGAGATAGGTTTATTTTAAATCACAGTTTGGCAAATCAGCCCATGATCAGTTGGTCCCATTGTATTTAGGCCTGTGATAAGCAGCACATCATGGAGGGCAACACACGGTTGAGAAAAGCACTTATCTTCTGGCTGGAAGTGTAAGAAAGGAAGAGAAAGGGATGAGGATTCCCTGTGTCCTTCTGGGACTTATCTCCGTTGACCCAAGGACCTCCAACTAGTCCTGACCTCTTAGAGTTCCCGAACCTCCAAATCCAGCCAAGCTGGGAGCCAAACCTGGGGACATTCCAGAACCAAACTACAGCAGCAACTACCCACTGGTCGACTGCAGTAAAACCCAAAGCAGTGATGTCTGTCGCAAGATAAGCAGATTAAAGCAGCAAGTCCACAGTCCTGGAGCTGTGGCAATTCACTTGGAAACAAAAGTCTGGGGGTCCCTTGAGATACGAACAGTTAACCCAAGATCAGAATCCTGAGAGTTCAGGCTGGAGGTGTGGCTCAGTGGTAGAGCACTTGCCTGCTGGGAGGCTCTGAGTTCTATCCCCACCACAGAAGAGAAAAATAATAATGTAACATTTCTCCCTTCCTCCAAGCTTCCTTTTTAGTGTTTTTATGTTACTTAATAAAGGACACACCAGATTCCACGTTCTTGTTGAGGAAGAGGAATCATGATTACAAGGTTTATTCTCTGCACCTGTGTGAGGCTATCACTATAGAGAGCTCTTATCCCCAGAAAAGGGCCAGGAAGACAGGGCTGTGGGAGAAATGCTCTGACAAGTCCAGTTTCCACAACATTGAAAACCACAGCACAGAAATTTCATTGCAGTCCTTGCTCCGATGTGTTCTATAGTCACACACAGAGACCGAGGCTATTTCCTAAGCTGTAAGCCAAAGAGGAAGAAGCAAAGTGGTTAACACTGGAGTGTGCTATGGTCTGGAAAAATATTTAAAAAGCAGAAAAAGGAGTATAGAGGCAAATGCACAACTACATCAATTTAAAAGGCAAATAAATAAAAAAGAGGCAAGGTCTCTCAAAGGGCATAGCTTTAATTATCCATAATCCCAAAAAAAAGAAGTCCCATGCACACCTCCATTTTGCTTGGCATCATTCTTCCACACTTAAGACTTGATATGCAAATGATATTATATATTCTAAAATTCATTTTTCACATCTACCAAAGACTCCATATTGTAAAGAATTGATTTAAGACTAGGTGAGAGGTTATGGGTCCTCTGTTCCTCCACTTGCAAACCAGATACCTGGGTTTGTGTCGAATTCTGTCACTGTGAAGACGGAACTACTTTGGGTCATAGGAGAGGCTTGCATGAATCCCTCCCTTGGTGTTAGGCATCGCCATGTGACTTGTTATGGTCAATGAAATAAAAGAAGGGAATGGAATTAATATGAGAAAAAGAAAAAATGGAAATAAAGTCTTTGTGGATAGGGGTGGAGGGGTTGAAGGGAGGACAGTTGAAGGGGGAAAAAATAAGAACCAAGATGGATTACGTAAAGATGCAAATTTCCAATGATGAATGTCATTATATTGCATACCTTAAATGTACCAATAAAATTAATTTAAAAAGTGATATGTGATACTTCCGGGTAAAATATTTTGAGAGTTCCTGCAGGATTCTCCAGTTTTCTTTTCCATGCGCAACAACCATTCCAGATAGCGATGTTTCCCTAGCTCGCCCTCCTACGTGGGCACAACAGGAGGCAGAGTCACCCACCCCCAACCAAACCCACGGTGGACAAGAGTGAGTGTGTACAGGAACAAGCTTTTGCTGGTTCAGGCCACCGAGATCTGGGGATTGTTGCTGATCACAGCAAAACTGGTCTATGGTGATGAACATAGCCGTGTTTTAGTTTCCTGACTTTGACAAAGCTACCCACATTCTCCAACCCTCAGTTCTCTTGTCAGAAAAGGAGGAAGTCTTGGCGTATAGTAACATTCAAAACATGTAGTTTTCTCACTCTCATAATATTAGCTGCACTTTATTAGATACTCATACTGTTCTAGTCACTATTTACATAGAGTATCTCTCGTCCTAACATCAACCTGAGGAGGTAGGCATTATAATCCTTTTTTATTGGTGAAACCCATCCTCAGATAGGTTTACCACATTAATGAAGGTCAATCGTCTTGTAGGTAGAAGAAACAAATATTTCTGGTTCAAAACTCTTGCTTTTTCTGCCACACTTCTCCTCCCTAAAAAGAAAGTAGCTAATTCACCACTAAGTAAGTGAGAAATTACTAAGGATATATTAGTAATCAAAACAAATATCTTGACATTGAAGAAACAAATGAAGTAAGCCATTATATAATAAATCATCACATTCTTCAATATGGGATCTCTCTCATTAGCGGATCTGGTTTCAATGATTCTGGCTAAAGTCATACCCAGCAATGATCAATGATCAATGATCAATCATTGAAACCAGATCTGAGGTTGCCAACTCCTAGGGCTTATTAAGACAATAATAAAAGTTTTCAAACAATTCTTAGGTTTTCTATGCATCTAGAAAAAAGTAATATATTTATAAAGAGCAAAATGACTAAAGCTAAATAAAAACAAATTTTCTTTTTCTCTCACAAAGGGTCATCTCATTGTAGCTTTCTCATAGCAAAATATTATTTTGTTACCATTCTTAAATAAAGTGCAAACTTTTTCAAAACATCATATTAAGGATAATTTTAAAAATATAGTATGTACATCCCAAATCTTAAATTTTGGCCAGGACAAGCCTAAAGTTACATTTCTCCATTTTTTGGGGAACTTAGCTCCTGATAACCTAGTTGGTCTCTAGAGTCCAGAGAGGCACCAGGAAGCAGCAAGGAAACAAGGATGGTGACCAAGGAAGGAGGGTGACTAAAACAGGGTGAGCAAAGTTTCCTCAGGAGAGGGAATTTAGAGAACTTCGCCTCTTGAGCTCTTTAGAGAAAAGGATGAAATGGGAGTGATAGAATCAGAGTAACCTAGCTGTTTAGGAGGACATAGACAAGACACCTAGGATTTGGAGGAGGATATATCTCAGGAGAACCGGCAAGAAGTTGTGGGAAAGGTGGGTTGAAAAGAATGATACCCTTAACACGGTGTTCAGTGTCCATCTCCTCCCTCTCCCTCCTCCTGTTGGAAACACGATTTATTTTCAGACTAAACCAAAGGCTCTTCAGTGATCACCAGAACAAGAACACAGTTAAGTGTATTTCAAAGACACGCTGTGTCCAGATTTCTGCAGGACAGCTGTAGGCCTTGTCATCAAAGCAAATACGCTCTACTCTAGCTGCAGTACCTGGAACAGTAGTAATGACAATTGTTTTTAAATGCCGAATACATGCTGTGTGCCAGGCTGCGTGCCAGCTGTTTTAAATGTCATGTCTTACCGTATACTCAAATACTATTATTTCCACCTTTGTACAGAAAAAGGTTCTGAGAAGCAGGGAATTAAAGTAATTTGCCTGAAGTCACACACCTGTAAGTGGCAACACCTCCTCAGCAATGTCTGTCAGTGCCTGTGTCACACTGTCCCCTGCAGGGCAGTTGGGGTTGAGCAAGTCACAGACTGTGAGTGTCCTCCAAGAAGGCGGAAGTGAATCTGTATGTATCTAGTGCTGCCAATGTGCGACTACCTACAGACACTATTTCATTTAATTCTCAATTCCTGGGGGAGGCATTATTATCTTCATGATACAGATAAGAAAAATGAGGCTCAGAAAGATTAATGGTGGACCGAGTCGGTAGACACCAGCCAAGGCATTATAAATCTGGTGATGCTGCCTCCGAATCAAGTTGCTTCTAATTTAGCATCCGAAAAAATATTTGCCCATATAAAATATCAAGATGCCTGGCCACATTTCAGTTCATTTGAGAAATACCTAGATGTTTTAGTTGCTTAGAAACTCAATATAAAATAATCTTGCAATATGGCACCTAAAAACATCAATGCAATATGGCTTATACTCCCAGACACACAATGTCCTCCATGGCTGTGTTGATCTTATCACATCTGTATCACTGTACAAATAAGACAATTATATCTCCAGGCACATAGCAGTCACTGTCATCTCCAAATTCATAGGCAAAGGCTGTGTTCTCTAAGCTGTATTCTGAAAGTCTCCTCATTTGGTTTAAGGTGAGGGGGGAAACATTCCCTCTCATACCTGGAAGATGGGTATGAGAACAAGGAGAAACTGACACATCAATTGCTTTCTCCACAGAAATTCTCACCACTGGCTTCTTGGTCCTGGCAATAAACTTCTTTCCTTCTTGCAATTCCCTGACAGAATGTGATGAACCAACACATGGCTTGCATCTGCACCCAGCCCTTCTCTCCAGGGTGTGTCAGGAGCTTCAGGCTGTGCCCCACATACATGATTCCAGGGTTCGCTCTTCACTTGCACCATGACTCATGAGTGGCTGTGCTTAGGACCATGGATTCAGCAACCCTATTTGCACATGTTTTATCTCTATGACTTCTGCTGAAATTAAATAGAAAAAATCTGTTTCACTTACACCTAGGTATGACTTTCAGTACTCCAAAGAGCTACCTCTAAGCATGGAATAACAAGTACTGTGTATATTTATTAAAATGGTGAACGCTGGAGAGAAACGATGTCATAGGAGAAACCAATGAAATAGCTGGTGATGTTTAAGTCAAACATGATAAGACTATGGAAAGTATCAAGGTCATTAAACATCTGAACAGTTTGTATTAAAAAAAGGGATGGATCGGAGTAGCTCCATGGGAGATAATTAGAAGTTATGAGATATTGTTTGGCTTAATGAAAGTACACCCTTTCCAGATGCAAACAACTAAAAACCCTATCTTAACAACCCTGAGAGATCAGACACATTTTCTATCCATTTTACAGAGGGAATGTCCAAAACTGGAATGGACAATGAATATTCATGGTAGGAAGGTTCTTTACCTAGAAGTGATCAAGAAAGGGAATCAGAAATTCTCTACAGGAAATGTTTACAAAGTTGTAGGAAAGCAAGTGGATTATAAGACTCCTAGAAAACTTTGTTTGAGTGATGGACCTGAAACTATGCCAACCCCTTGTGAACCTCAAGCAATCCTGGAAGAAGGAATTCCCATCATCTCCTTCCTAAGAGGGGGTTTTAAAAGGTGTTTGGTCCAGCTCTTACCTCTACACATCTCAAAGCTTCTTTCAAGTCTTACATAACTAGGCAAAAGCCAGAGTCTATATTTCAGTCAATGGCTATGGTTACTTCAGCAAAGAATCACAATGTGAAAAGTGAGTGGGGCTAAAAATAAAGACCTTAATACTACTGTGCATATGAATGAGTTCCATGACCTCCAGTATGAAAAAGAAGTCTGACCCAGAATGTTCTTCTTCTTTGTTATGGTCTTCAACCAGGAGTCAAAACATGAAAGAAGGAAGAAAAGCATGAAACACTAAGGAGAGCCAAGCCAGTCCCATGGTACCACCCATCTAAAAACCAGCTTTTCCTGGGTTCAGGGGTTTGCTGCCATCCAGAAATCTCTTCTAAGATTAACACATCTTCTGATTTTTCCAACAAAGCTGAAAAGAGAGATGTTTTGGGCGAAATGTCCAATTTTTGATAACGCTATTGAGGGCAAGCAAAATGTACCTGTGATCAGAACATTGCCCAGTGGCTTCCAGTTTATGACTAAAGGTTTGGACTCTGCAAATCTGGAAAGCTTGGCCCTCAGAGAAGAGTGGCGAGGGCAGGAAGCCCACGCAGGCATCTCTGTCTCCCTGTGGAGGAGCAGGTCACTCTTAGCAACCAGAGATGAAGACAAGCAGGAAGTGTTCTGGAAAGAGCCTGAAGAAGGCTGGGCTGAAAGCCCAGAGGCCTCTCCCTTGTCCTGCTGGAGCGCTTGCCTGAGAGGTCCTCTCAAATGAAAACCAAGGCTTGGAAGGCGCTGCATCCGAGGCCACCCTAGCCCTTATATGTGAGGAACACATTTCCCCCACCGGGGCCATGAAAACCCTCCCGGGTCTGAAGTCAAAGCGATTCTTAGGAAGTAGAGTGAGAACGTGTGGATGTTTGCAATCCTTGGATTTTTTTCTCAGACCGGGGAAAAAATCATATTCACTACATAATTTCAACTGTCTTTCCCCGAAGAAGATATAATGCTTCAGTACATAGCACATCTGATGTCAACCCTGTTTTTAGATGTAATTGCTGACAGCTTGTTTGTAGGGGCTTTAATTTTAATACAAGTTTAATTACTCAATGACGCACTAGAGGCACCCCGCCCAAAAAAATAACAGGCACATTTGTGTTGAGGATGTGTTTAGGAAGAATAGAAAAAGAAAAGTTTGACATGTATTTGAGATTTTAGAGGTAAAGGATGTAATATGTAGATATAATCATCTATTTTATAGTCATGTATGTCTCTTAAAATTATAGACAAGCTACAGAGACTGTCGTTATGGTTTTCTAAAATGAGAAGAAATGTGATCAGCAGCACCAGGGTTCATACATTGCTTTTTACTTAGCTAATGCATGACACACGCAGCTATTCAAAGAAATCCATCAACATGGAGCAACAGCCACATGATGCATGGGCAGCCAAGGCAGGACAGATGGCGTCCAGCCTGCACCTCCTCCCACACAAATGGGTGTCAAACAAGGTTGTCAGCAGTCCCCTCGCCGTCCAGCTTCCTCTATGCAGAGATTGTCAGTGAGCCGGCAAGAGCTGTGAACCCCTGGGTGACAGAGTGCCGCCGCTCTCCCCAGAGCTGTTTGCACTCAGCAGATTGCCGGCCACCACAAACATCTCGGGGCCAGGCCAGTCCAAGTAACTGCATGCTAATGACTACGATCTGGAGTTGCAGACACCTGAGGATACTTAGCTGATTGTCAATCATGTCTGAAATCTGGGACCACTGCACGGGCTGACAATTAGCCTGAATAAAACTCAGGTGATGTTTTTAGTTGCCCCAGGCAAATCAGGCAAGAAACCAAAAATTACCATCAGTGGCACGGAGTTAAAAGCCCTATCCAACTCCCACTGCCTATGTAGCGTGCTCTCTAGTGACAGGTCCTCTGCTTTGCGTTTCTGTGGTTCTTTGAGCAACCACCAGTAGAGGAGCTCATTACTGGAACATGGAGTAACAAACTGTATTCATAAATCCAGCCTATTTGGGGGAACTTGACAGACAGGATTTGTGGTGATAAACCACCTGATTACACATAAAGACCGAAATGCAAGACTGACCTGCTGTCCGGTCTGCTTTATTAATGTAGGGCTCGGCTCATTTCCATTACCTCCTGGAACAACATTAACTCCACACTGGATGAGACATCAGAGGGCAGCTTGGTAACCTTGTCGAGGAATAGAGCTACTAATCAGCAAATTGACATAGTATGTGACCAGCTTTTTTGCCAACTGAAGTGTCAGTTCAACAGCCAGGGAAGTAATGAAGTTTTGCAGAAGTGTGTAAGAAAGTCTATAGACCTAGGGCCGGGGATTTAGCTCAGTGGTTCCTTCACCTGCCTTGCAAGTGTAAGGACCCAAGTTCGATCCCTGGTACCAAAAAAAAAAAAAAAAAAAAATTAAAAAAAAAATCACATTGCTAATGTTTCTTTATGTGTGGTACAACTGCTAAACATTTTTACATTTTTCCCTAGTGCTTTCCATTTCACTGGCACTTAGTTTTCTAGTACACATTATAAGACATTAAAAATTAATAAAACGACACCCTACCAAGGTCCCCAGTCACGGGGAACATGCCGAGTCGGCCCACTGCAGACAGGCAGGTCTGTGCATGCCCTACTGAGGTCCTGAGTCACTTGGAAGACACCCAATCACCCCACTGCAGACAGGCAGCCACCTGATTCCACACTACAAAGACGCAGAGGACACCAGACCACCAGACCAAGGTACTGAGTCCCACTGTTTCCAGCCCAGAGGTAGGGGCTTCTGAGCTGTCGT
>NW_004624742.1:21975971-21992267 GCF_000247695.1 Heterocephalus glaber | reverse complement strand
AAAAAAAAAAAAAAGAAAGTCTATAGAAGTTGTAATCCGTTGCATAGATTGCAAATATTCTGACAGTGTTTGTACAACTGATCCAAATGTCTGCAAATTTAGGAGAATGAAAAGTTTAATTTCTTGCACTATTTGGTTTCTTTTAGCACCAGATACTTCAAGTATAATCTGTATAAAAGCCAAAGATGATTAAAAGGAAAAAATGTTAGGATGGAATTAAAGGTATACACTGCTGGTAGGTTTGCTTTCTGAAACACAGAAACTGAATAAAATCTTGGAGTTTCTTTTCTCTCTTTCACTATTTTATTTTTTCACTATTCTTGTCAACTAAACTATGTTCATTAGAATAACAACAAGCTCAACTCCAATGCACCCCAAACCACATATATGCAAAATAATATATTTTGCTGGTCCAATTATTTCTTGAATAGAAATCACAGAGTATAAAATAACATGATTCTGTGCATACACTGAAATCAATAACCTTAGAAATATAGATTTGTAATATTGTCTGGTATAGGGCCTAATCTTTTTAATTCATGCAGTAAACATTTACTGAGTTTATCTAGGGTAAGGCTAGTATTTTCATCACAGTGTCACCTTGCAAAACTGCTTTTGTCCTGCAATCAAAGAGACCTTTGAATTAAAAATAGAAATTCTCATTTAATTACCTGAAAATGGTAATATAAGGTATACAGAACCTCGTTCTGATGATCAATGGTTTTACATCTTCAAGAGAAAATTTCCACCAGGAATTTTTTGGCAAACATATCCACAGCTTGGTTAGAAGTATTAATTCTAACTCACCACTTCCACAAGGCAACTGAAAACTGAAAACTACCAGTGCAGGTAAAGTTTGCCCTTCATCAAGACTCTGGAGTGTTTATGGCTGGGCAATAATACCTATCATTTCTAGGTCTCAGAGATATCTATTGGACATGGTTAGCAGGCTGAAGAAAGAAAGAGGGTGCAGGGAAGAGGGGGCTGGGGGTGCAGTTGTTTGAGCAGAAAACTTTGGAGAGAATTTGGCCCACTGGAAAATAATTGTATGTAGTAGTGTTCATGCAAAGTAATTGGCACTGAGTTTGACACAGGACAGGCATGCATTCAATGGGATCTCCACTTTTCTCCACTGTGAAATAAATGTGAAAGCTATCAGAATCAAAATGGAGTCATTTTTATCAACCCAACCCCCCCAAAGTAAAACAACAGTAAAGGAATCCAGGAGGCTATGAAGAAAGGGTTCTTTCTCATGATTGCTGGTAGGAACTATGACAACAGACATCCAGAACCACAAACTTACAGAGATCACCAAAACCTCATACCAAAAGTACCTCTGCTGTATCTGTCCAGGAACTGTTAGCCCTGGATCAGCAGCATTCTTATTATTAGCTATTGCAGTCAGAAACTACTGCTTCAACTATCTGTTGCAATCATTCTGATTTTAAAAGCATCCCCACGTTTGAACCTCTTTGAATATGCCCACAGTTTACCATGACACTTGTTTTCCTATTGCAGTGCCAACTCCCCACTCCAATCAGTATTCATCGGAGAAACTCTATTTTTATTTAGGTTGACACCTCTAATACTAATTTATGCTAATATTGCATTTTGAAGAATATGAAGTACATTTACACACATTAACTTACTTGATCTTTATGACACCCTTTGCAGATGGATGGACAACTTCAAGGTTTTGTTTGGAAATATACAGTCCTAGTGCTTAGTTGCATATAATCTTAGGTCTAGTGCACTGTAGAACACATATCCCGGATCTTCGGATTCCATGATTCTTTTTCCTTTTATATTCTGAGCTGCAAGTGTTCAATAATGTGTACCTAATCATTACCTATGTCATTTAAAGAAATTACCTTCACTGTCTATCTTCATACTTTCAATGAGTAATTATCATCTCCGGGTGGTTTCCTTTCAGGTTTGTGCCTCTATTTTCCCTGGTTCTCATTTTGTAGAAGTGTTACATATCTAATGTTCAAAAAGCTATGATTAAAAGTTCTCTACATCAGATTTGAGCTTTTTAAAGTTAAAGACACCCTTCTTAAATGAGATACTTTGTTCTGGGCCTTGCTTTCCTTCAGGTGGCCTGGCTCAAATGCCAAACACGATTTGCATTGCGCTTGTGCGAAGGAAAGGGGCAGTTGTGTGGCAGTAGCTATTACTGTGCTATTGCCTTTCAGAGGTGTTGATTTTATGCTCTACATCTTTCCTGTATTCTTAACTTGATGCCCTATCTTGAATTTTTATTTCACTTTAATTGTCTGAATTTGAAGTCTTCCTCTTACTTTGGCAATTTCAGTTGGAACACTGTACTTGGGAAAAAATGTTCATAGAAAAACTGAAGGTTAAATCAGCTTTATTCTGTAAACAGTGCCTAAATTATCATCTCTTCCTCATAACAGCCCAATTAATGTTACAGCAAAGCTGAAAAGCCAAAAAGCAAGATAAAAAGATAGAGCTAGTGCGACATCTGCTGGTAAGAAACAAACTGCATTTCATCAGCCTCGGCAAAAACAAATTTCAAACAATAGCTCTCTTGAATAGATTTTATTCTTTCAAACCCATCTTTTGTGAATACCTGCTGTGTCTCAGGCCTTGTGACAGATACTGAAATGACAGGTAGTGGAAGATATGATCTTTACATTCAATAATCTTATACACTCCTAGAGAAGAAAGTTATCTACATACCCACCGGTAGACACCTATAGCCAAGAATGCCAGGCTGGGATGGTTAGGTCTAAGGTACTCCACTGCCCCGGGGGAGGACTACGTCTCCTGGGTCACAGAGGAGGTGATGCTGAAGTCTTGAAGAATGAGGAGATTTTTATGAGGCCACAAGGTAAGAAGTGGGGGTGGACCCAGAGGAAGGCGCCCATATTGGAAACAAAAGGAACAACATGAGGCAGACGCCGTGTTTACCAACCGGAAGTGACTTCGGGTTCTATGTAGTAGGCTACAGGGACCCGTTAGAGAGTATCAGCAGGACATTAAATAATGTGATTAGATTAGCTGGTTAGAAAAATCACCCTGACTGGGAAGAGAGGGAGGGAGGCTAGCTAAGGTCAGGAGGTACACAGGAAGCTCTCGAGAAAGCGCTGGAGAGCGACCTGTGGCTGGGTTAGGGCAGGGGATTTGGAGTACAAAACAGACCTTCTTTTGGGGGAAGAGGACAGATAGTATTAGAGCATGTGCAGATGGAGAATCTGAGAAAGATAACGCATTTTTAAAAGATACTTTAAGCTTATATGGTTACAAATAGAACATTACTTTAAACAAAGAGAAAGTCCAGCTTTTTACTGTAGAGATCTTTCTTGTCTTTGGCTGTGACTTTAGGAACGAGTTGGAACATTGCTCATCATAATTGATCCACAAATTCAAGCACACAATTTTATAAGCCAAATTTGGAGACTTTCAAAATACATTGATTAAAAAAACACAACTGAAATGACATTTGCTAAGTGCAGTTTAGAAACGAGGGCCCAGAGACAACCATTTGTATCCAAAGTACATAGTGTGTCAGTTAAAAATCACGTCCAAGGTCCTTGGAAAATTTGGATCACTGGGGCCGGGGATTTAGCTCAGTGGTTCCGCCGCCTGCCCCGCAAGCCCAGGGAGGCCAAGTTCGATCCCTGGTACCAAAAAAAAAAAGAAGAAGAAATTTGGATCACTGTAAATATTTTTTTTTCTAAACAAAGTCTTAACATGTTTAAACGAACACCTATAATTATAGGTTGAGACATTAAATATAAAAATATTAAAAATAATATAAATCCCTTTCCTTCCAGAAAGTCCCATTTATTAAAGATATGTGTGTGTACCTCACATATATGGACACAAAATATATACCTATGAATATATATATGCATGCATGTATGTATGTATGCATCACATCCACTTTTTCTTTTTCTTGAAACAGGGCCTCACTATGTAGCCCAAGCTGGCCTCGAACTCAGGATCGCCTGTGTCACAGTTCTGTGTTCCATGTATAACCCACGTAGGGTCACACAGAGGCACCACTATACCAGGCTGGACGACTGCATCCTCTTCAAGAGCGTGCTCCACCCCTGAAGTGTGAGGGTATATTCTACCCTTAACTTAAAACTATCTTCTTTAGTACCCATATTTGTCCTGTAACAGTGTAATAGTAAGAACAGATTACTTAATTCAAGTCATTTGTATATAAGGTTGCAGATTTAAAGGGTAATCTTATGCCTTTACCCATCTATATCAAACTACCTACTGATATAATATCACTTCTTTAACCAAGCACAGTAAAATACAGACGTCCATTTTTGAAGGACCAAATTCCATTCCTGCAACTGGGTTGTTAAGTGAATTGGTCACTAAATGAGGAGCTGTATATATATTGTACATTACAATATTCAGAACAAAGAAATGCTCCAAGGAGACTCCAACTTGGTGACTGTGTATTTATATAACTGTTACATGCAGTACTTCATTGTATAAGAGAACATAAAACTACAGGACTGTCCTGTACAATACAATCGGCAGAAAGTACAGTACTGTACTATAGAAGAAGCCACACTACAATGTACTATAAGGCTGCACGGCCGCTCATGTTCCTGTGACCCAATGTGCTCGTGAACAGTCCTTACATGGACAGAGAATATCTGTATAACTTATAAAACTTACAGAAGAGATCAGGTTATTGTTAAATTAACAACCCAAAATCATGAACACACACACAAAAATATATATAAATAAACACTCACTTCATTTTAAACACACATATAAAATATATATTATACATACGGTATGTTGAAGAATATGGTGAACTTTGAAAAAATTTATTAAATTAAAAAACATTGCCATTAATGTCCCTCAAAATACTCTCCCCAACCCCACCCCACCTGCTTCACATACACTGATCCCATCCTTCTTGCCACTTTCTGAAGCAGTTAGTCCTCTTTCATTAGAGGCTTTAACTGTGCTATCCTGGCTGCCTCAATGTCCTTGGTATATTCAAAACGTTTAGCTCTAATGGTCATTTTGACTTGCGGAAGAACCAGAATCATACGGTGCCAGATGCAGTGAACAACTGGAGAAAGAGCCCGTATGTTTTTCCACATTTGCTTCTCCGTGGCTGGCACTGAGCAGCAGCATTTGCTGTATTTTTTATCATACTTTGTAAAGACACTCATGACAAACGGAGTTCCAGACCTGGTTCAGAAAGTGAAAAGAACAGTGAGATAAATGTGTTGGAAATGAGGAGAGTATTTTGAGGGGAATTAATGGCAATGTGTCTTTTTCTGTAATAATGTTTAAAATTTAAATATTTACTGTATATTTTGATTACTTCTTGTATATTCACACATACAATCTTAAAACTGTTTCCATTAACACAATAGTCCACAAAAGCAATCATAGACAGCATTCTTTAAAAGAAAAAAGTATGTATTTATGTTATCATAATATATTAAAAAGGACACAAAATAATAAAAATTCAAACATAAAATGACTTAATGTGTTAAAACTACCACCTGGAGCTACATATCCTGTAATAAGAAGCAAGCTGACTTATTCTTGCTTACAAATATATTTGGTAAAAAAATAAAATTATATTTATTCTGAAGTCTATTTTTGAGTCATCTGCTTAATGCCTACACATGTATTTCAGAGGCAAATTTAAATGCCATCAGGTGGCATTTATTTTTGGAGTATGACACCAATCTAAATGAATTTTAAGAAATGAGGAAAAGGAAACCATGTAAAATTATATTTTATGTAAGAATCTGCTTTGGCTGGATAATCTTGATTTCTTCATCAGAGTGCTGGCACATCCTCGTGTACAAAACAATGAACCTCCATGAGCGACATATAAATAAGTAATAAGCGATACTGCCAAACGTGCAAGGTGTTTTGATCCCCTATCAAGTCTGCAAAGGGGTAACTGTCTGAAACTGGCATTCCCACAAGCTTTGACAAGCTGTTCCGGCAACCAACTGGATTAAAACACAGATAACGCTAATTTCTCTTTTGATGTTAAAAAATAAAACTACTCTAAATGCATTTGAATCTTTTGATGTAGGTACTATCTCTGGGAAGATGGTTTAACATTAAGCTTTGATTCTTATAGCCATACAAATGTCACCATTAGTTTAACAGAAATGTTTACTCAGTTTTGAATAAGACCACACAGATATATTTGCTCCAGCATTTGAGATGTGGTGTATTACAACAATACATAAACCTTTGGGTGGATGAATTAGTTCAATGCAATGAATGAGCTCCACTAGATTACAACATTTCTTCTCAACACAAATTCTGCCAAAACACTTCCATCTCTCACTGGATGATCTGAGTGGCCTCCTAAGTGGTCTTCTATTGTCTGTTCTCTACACAACAGCCAGTGGTCTTGATACAATCCCACTGAGGTCATGTATTTCCTTGACACCCTCCTATGGCTGCCAGTGGTGAACAGTGTGGGGATTGCTAGTGACTGATGTCATGGTCTAAGGGAGCATCCTTCCACTCTACTTCCTTTATAGCAAAAGCTGGAAAGCCAAGTTTTACAGTAAAATTTACTTCTCCCACTTCCAAGCCCCCAAGTAAGATTTTAAAGACAAAAGTTAAACCAAACATCTTCCTGCCATTTGGCCACTGCTGCCAGCATGCAGAGTAATGAGGACACTGGATTCTTGTGCAATGCCACTCTGATGTCCAGTAATGGATTCTAGGGTGGCAGGGAGTGGGTATAGTTGCTGGTGGTTTGCTGATCCTGAACGGCAGCTAGCATACCCCCTAAATCACCACTTTCTAGATAAGAGCAGATAGCAACTGCCCTTGGGAATGTACTGTAAAGAGTTGTTCTAAGAGTCACTCATTCCTCTACGCTTTGTAGTGACGTTCAAACACCTACTCTGTATAATGTTCTGTTAGAAATACCCTAGTGTTTTTATTTCCATTTCAAATGAGAATAAGTACACTTTCTGTCTAACTCAGAGTAAAATTCTAGATATTCCCCTTGGTGAAGAAGGCTCCTTGCTATCTTGCTGACATCATCGTCTACTACCCCCCATCTCCTTCTTCAAACCACCCAGGCATAACAGCTCGTTGCTCTTCCTGAAACACAAGGCACATTCTCCTTCCTTCTGGCCTATGCACTTTCCTTTTTGTCCACCTAGAAAACTCTGTGTCCAAGTGTCTAGCCACACGACTGACTCCTTCATTTCCCCTCCATCTCCTATTCAAATATCACCCACCCACAAGAGGAGGAAGGAGCTTCCCCAAACATGGCTGCATAAAAGAGCAACTGCTAGTAACACTCACTTCCTTCCTCTTCTCTAACCTTCTGTGTAGCTCTTATTGCCACTATTTAACAGGTACTTACTTGTTTGTGTGCTTATAATCAGTCTCTCCATTGACATGGAAATTCTATGAAACAGAAACTTTGGCACAGATTTATAGCCTACCTGCAGAACAATGCCTGGCTCAGAGCAGGTGTTTAAGAAATATTTGTTAAATGAGTAATATTTATTTGAGGTATTTATGAAAATTTTCAGTTAGATTAGGAAGCCAGAGACTGTCACAATTTACCAGCCACTTACTATGTCATAAGAACTATTCTCTTCCATAAGAACTATCCACAGGCCCATCCTGAATAAACAGAACAAAAGGAGCCAGGCAAGGCAATAGATAGTTGTAATCCATTCATTCAATCAACTTTTACCTATTCACATTTAATAAAAGGAAGCAAATTTTTTCACATTTTCTGCATGTGAAGCATTGTGGAAAGTCATAAATTTTTAATAAAAATGGAATAAATATCTGTTATCAACCAGGAAACCTGAGTTTCTCCAAAGTTAAACTGTTGGAGCCCAACCTTACCTCAGTTAAGAAATTAAAATGAGGGCCGAGGATTTAGCTCAGTGGTTCCCCTGCCTGCCTCAAAAGTGCAAGGTCCTGAGTTCAATCCCTGGTACCAAAAAAAAAAGAAAGATAAAGATGATACCCTAGTTCTATCTGACATTCTTATGATATTTAAAGGAAAATAAGGAAAAGCCATCTCTATTCATTAATAAGATCAGAGAAGCCTTCCCAGCAAAGTAACACTTAAGGTAAAATTCAAAAGGAATATGGTGGAATTTGCTAAAGAATGGAAGCTGAGGCCTGCAGGCCCGAGCTAGTGGCACATGTGAAGCATTGTGGAATTATCGTTTCCATAAAAATAAAACACTGGTCTTTTGTGCCTTTGTCTTTTATTAAACAGATAAAATTTGGCTTTCTCGATTCATTACTAAAATATAACAAAAATACATATGTGCGTGCATGCACACACACACAAACACTACATTATAAACAATGACAGATCAGTCAAGATGTTATGACTCAGCATGTGAAGTAAATAATCAGCATGAAAGATTTAGATGTAAACACAAGATTGAGGAAGATAGAGCATTCTGAATTTTAACAAAAGAGATATGATTGTCTATAAACAACATTTTCCATTTATAGTATATAATTAAATAACTTATGTGGCAATTAAATTACATGCCAATTAAATAGAATTGCAAGCTTTAATGTAACAAGTTAAAACAAGTGGAAGTTATTATTGAACCACATCAATTTCTTTTTTTCTACTAAGTTGAATTGACATTTTAAAAAAAATACTGACTTATGTTATATACTTAGTATTTAGAATATAACTTTGAATTACGCTGTTAAAAGTTTTGAAGGTAAAAAATTAAATAGGGTTAAGAAAAGTAGATTCTTATTTCACCCGAACAAAGTAATAAATGTACATAAATGTTCTAATGAATTGGCTTCCTTTTTTTCTAATTCCACTTTTTTCTCTTGACCATTGAAAGTGAAGGTCTCTTGGAAGCAAAATGCCAGATACCCAAAGGTGAGATTCAGTAATGCATAAAGCCAAATTTTTCACACTTGATCCAAAATCAAATGTCAAATTTCTAGTCTACTGTTAATGTGCAAACCCATGTACATAACTCTATAGGTTCTGTGACACAATTTAAATTTCAAATTAAATATACACATTTATATATATAGATATACATACTAAAATTGAGAGAAAATTTTGGAAGTAGGACAATCTCACCCAACTTCATAATCTTTCACTCAACACATTTGAGTGCCTGGTTTCCACCAGCAACATTCTAGTTCTTATCCCATACATCAAGCTGCTTTCAGCACCGCTGCAAAAATGTTAAGGCTGAGGAGTGTGCCTCAGCTGTAGGGAACATGGAAGTACAATGTGGTAGGTGTGAGGCCCAGGGTTCAGTGCCTGGTACAAGACACGCACACAAAAGTTAAATGGAAAGGTGAAAATATTCTTCACTTCTCCTGGTTAGCAATTGCTTGTCATAGTACATTTCTCTCCTCCATTTTGTTTCCTTCTGAATGGTGTAGAGCAATTTGCTTTCACTCACAGTTTGATTGACATCTGATGAATAGCTACTCCCACGTTTCACTTACCTTCCCAGGGGAACAACGTCTTGCTCATCTTCGGAATATTGCAACAAAGAGATATGCAGGTCATCCTAAAGCTAATCAAGTGATCGATTGTCAGACTTACTTGAAGAACAGGTAATAAATGGGGAGTGAAAGTCATGAGCAGCAGAAGCGGCAGGGAAATGCTGACGCAGAAAGGCAAATCAGGAGAAGGCTGGACAGAATATGCTGTGTTTTATTATTCACAAGGGTTTGAGTATGCGAAGTGAAACAGTGAAAACGCTGCAAGTTGGATATACACGAGGAGTTTCATTCAGGATAAGGTTTCAATGAGTGACTTTTGTAGAAAGATGGTGATTCAAGACAATTGAGGGTATTCTAGTGACTGACCTGGGCTTAGTGGAAGGAATGTGGGCACCCAGTAAGCCATTGGCCTGAGGGTGATAAGGGATGCAAGAAACAGAGGGCCTGAATTTGGAAAAAAAAGATCAGCTATAATTAAAATGAGGAAAAATGACTGTTCTGGTCCAACTGTTTGCACCTCTCCAAATTCATATATTAAAATCCTAACTCCCAAGGTAATGATGCTAGGATGTGGAGCCCTTGGGAGGTACTCAAGTCATGAGTCCCCAAAGGAGTAGCCTCCCCTTCTACCCTGTGAAGCAGGAAGGCACCATCTGTGGGCCAGAAGCGACGTCCTCACTGAACACAGAGTCTGCTGACACCTGGACTATAAAATTCCAGAAAGATGAGAAACAAATTTCTCTTTATAAAGCTGACTAGTCTAAAGTATTCTGATTTGGACCAAGGCAATGAGTTGAAGTGTTTTCTTCTCTAAAAGCTGCTTTCCCTATCTCTGGTCACCTCAGAAAAATGTTCAGTACAACTTACATTTTCCCAGCCCTCACCTCTCAGGGCTTGGGACTAGGGCAAGTGAGGTCACCGCAATGCAAATGCTGCCATTTCAGTGACAAGTATCCTTAAAATTCTTCCCCAAGTACTTCTGGGGAGCAGACTGTCTAGAGCAAGTCAACTTTCCTTGGTCTTGCAGCTGCTAAGCCTTACCAAGAACCTGAATGTGCTGCTGTTCCTATTGTCCACTCCAGTCTGGGCCTGAGGATAAGGAAGAAAGAGGAAGTGGGAATGGCTTCCAGATGTGGCTAACTACATACACGTTGTCTTCATTTCCCAAGATAGAAAATATGGGAAAAGGAACAGGTTTCTTGTTGGCCAGACTTCAATTTTGGACATATTGATTTTGAGAAGTTTGTGGAGTATTCAAGTGATGGCAAGTGGTCAGTGTAATAGATGGATCTTATGACCCAGAGCAGGCTGGCAGTAAAGGTTTGAGGGCCATCAACACATAGGTGCTCTGAGACCTGGGCTCAGGTATCAGCCAGGGTCCTGTACAGAGAGGAATGAATTGGAAATTAAAGGACACCAACATTTAAGAGGTGCCCGGAAGAAAATGTTTGCAAAAGAAACTAAGAAGGGTTCATGGCACCAGAAGAATGATATTCAAGAAGTCAAGATTTTTATATTTTTAAGGAGAGAATGAAGATACAGAACTCTGTGATAACCTAAAAGACAAAGTTCATGAAGAACCCAGAACAATGGGATTTGGAGAAATGGTGCATAGCAAAGGGGAGTGTCTCTTCGAAAGAAACAAGAGAATAGGGCGAAAGCAGGCAAATAAATTTGTAAATGTAAACAGGGTTATTATTTTCTTCACTGTAAGAAAAAAAATCCAGACAAATTACCTAACATTGGGTAGAACAAAACTCAGGAAAATAGTGTTTCTCATTCTATTAACCAGCAGGCTGACAATAAAAAGGCAAAGAATTCCAGCAACTTAAGAGATTTTGTTTATGTGGAAATGTAGTTTGATAGGCATAAAAGGCAACATTATCTTGGAGGCACTTAGAAGCTATAGTAATAGGCCTATAAACAAGACTAAGTGGAACCAGCTAATAAACTCAAAACCTACTCTAGGATGAAAAGAACTGCAAGACATGTAAAACTCAAATTACATGGATGCACTGTGAAACAGAATTAGTGTTAATTCTTAAGAAAAATAATATTTCACCAAATAATACATGGATTCAATTTTGTTAAAAAGCATTGGTCACACCTACTGAAATTGTTTTGATTAGAAATGATGCTTACAATTGGATTTCAAATGTGAAGTTGCAATCAAAATAAACACCAAAACAAATTGAAAAGCCCAAGCTCATCTTGGATTTTATATCAAGCAGGAGTTCAGTCTGATAGGACATTTTTAGAAATGTAAATACAAATTTCTCCCCAGGATCAGATAGTTCTCTTCATCAAAAAAATACTTTGTCTTTCTCAAATAAAATGGAGTATTGTCAAAGGATTATTATTTCAAAATCACAAGTATAAATAATCATGATCTGCTTAGTGTAAATTTAATACATATACACTACAATTTTTTGCACAGCATGTCTGAAGAATAAAAAATACATTATATAGCACAAGTAAGAATTAGTTCTGAATTTACAGACATCCAATTAAAAGGACTCAAGGAAAGATAAATACAAGTATTCTGAGACTTAGAGTTACTTTAGGGTTTTGATTTTTGCTAATATCATTTAAGAAAGTGTTTCTCTTAAATAGAAGTTGCCTATTAATTTATCAGGAATAACTTTTCATTGAAAATATTTTTAAATATTTAAAAAATAGGTGTTGGGGAAAAATATTTATAGTCCCTACACCAAGACACAACATTTTGATAAATATCTACCAGGCATCTCTTAGCAATACATAAGCAAACACAATTATGCAGTAGTGGAAATATGCTACACACATTCCATATCTGCTTCTTAAACCTAATATTTGAAATAATAGGCCTTCAATGTCTTCTCCAAGTTAGAAACTAAGGATCTACTTTATCATTATAATAGCTACCTGTTGTTGGATTATATGAATGTATTAGCATTTTAATGATTCAATTGATGAAAATTTAGGTTGTTCCCAATGTTTTACTATGATAAGCAATGCTACAATGAAAATAATTGTGACATGTGCCCTTATAGACATGTCAAGCTCTTTAGAATAAATTGCTATAGTGGAACTAATAGGTTAAAGGAAATCTACATTTTTCATTATAAATTACATTGCATATCTATCTTTCAGGACAGAAACAACTTCATATTCCCCTCAATAGTACAAGTGGCAATCCCTCCTGTTAATGAGGCTGAACACCCTTTCCTTAACGTCATATGAATTATCACTCGTGTCCACTTTTCTTGTGGGATGTTCTTCATTTGCTAATTAAGTTAAAGATTTTTTATGGTTAATAATCTTTACCTATTGTTGGAGATCTTTATCTACTTTACTAACTTTGTTCTTTCATAGTTCAGCCTTTTGAGTAATTGTACAAGTGGCTTTTCACCTTTCAAGATTACAGATGATATTCTACCTTGTCTTTGTTTTATATAGTTTTATTATATTTAAATTTTGGAACTATTTAAACATTTTTACATTAAAAGTGATGTCATATTTTCACTGAAAAGGTAGCTAGTTTGCTTATTTAATGATCTTTTTTTCCTACTGATTTTTATGACCCACAAAATAAGAAGCACTTTGACTTTATTTTGTTCCAGTGATCCATTCTCGCTTGGGGCAAGATGACCACTATGACTCTGGTAACTAACTTCTCAGAAAAATTTTGTATTTGCTGGAACTGGCTCTACCTTATTTCCTTTTCTGAATGTTATGGCAATTTGCCTTTATTCTCCCTAAAAATTCTTTAGAAATACTTTGTCAAGGTTGCTTTGAACTTTTAGAGAATGAACAGAGACTCTTTGTATGAGTCTGACCAAGAATCTTTGAGTATTCCTTTATGTACCCTGGGAGAGTGTTGTAATTTTCTTTCTAAAAGTCCGGTATGTTTCTTATAATTTTGGTTGCTTATATTTCACTGCTTTTTAATTAGTAGTAATAGTAGTGTTTCAATTGTGAATATTTTTCATTAATTTAATTTTTATACATTTATTATATAATCAGCCACCTTTCTGAATTCATTAATTTTTTTACATTTGTCCTCTTGCCTTTTCCAGGTTTTTAATAATGCCAATGCAAATAATGATTCTTCTGTATGTTCCTTTCCAAATCAAATTATGTGAAATTTTAAAACCTTAAAGGATATGCTATATTATCCGTAATATTACAAAACCGATATAATCAGTGAAAAATAGCTCTTTTGTTTAGCTCAGAGAAGTTTTCTTTATTACTGCTTTCATTTGCCGGGGGGGGGGGTGCGGATACAGGGGATCGAACTCAGGACCTTGCGCTTACAAGACAGGCGGCGTGCCACTGAGCTAAATCCCTGGCCCTGCTGCTTTCATTTTTCTGGGATAGTTTTCAAATACACCTATAATCCCAAGGTTGCATTTTCATTTGTTTGTCCTATTGTATTTTTTCTGTGTTTCTTTCTCCTGTGTAGTTTTGGAGAGTTACCAAGTTTATGCACATGGCCAAGTCCATTTTCTGTTATTCTCACTTGCACCTCCTTTGGGAATTTGCATTTGGGCTTCCCATTTGTTGCATATTTCAGGATGCTCCTTTTTATTCCCCCCTTTTCTCTCCATTCACTCTTTCTTTAGGACTAATAAAAATATATAGTTAAAAACTTCATTGTGTAAGGTGGTACACTAAGTACACAGCCATTATCTTACTTAATTCATTTATTTCATACCTACCACCCCGTGTTGATTAGGAAATTAAGGCTCCAAATGATTAAATAATTATTTTAGGATCTCATGGCTGGTCAGTAACAGAGGTAGGATTTAAAGCCAAGTCTTTTGCCTCTCTAACCCATGCTCTTAAGAACTATATCAGAGAATTTCACGTCTCTGGTCCGCTCATCTGTCCCTAAGGGAGCTCCGCTCCTTCCCCATCTATTCCTATAGGGAGGCAATAAAAATACCTTAAATCAGGACGACAGTGTAAGCATCTTCTGGTCCCATTCTTGGATGATCTGGCTTTGCTCCAGTCAGACCACTGTTCTCTGTAGTGTTGAATTCTCTCCAGCATTTCCATCCATATGCAATGTGCTCTGTGGTGACTGCACACCTGTTAGAATTTCATTACTTTAATAAGTTTCTGGGATAATCAGCTCATAAAAAGAAAAGGCTTATTTTGGTTGACAGCTTTGGAAGTTTCAGTCCACAATGAGTAGGGCTGGTTGCTTTTGGGCTTGTAATGAGGCAGTATAACATGGAAGCCCCTTTGTCTCACTGTGGGGAAGTGAAAAAGGAAGAAACTGGTGTACAAAAACACCACTGGAGGACACACCCTCAATGACCTAAGACCTCCCACTAAGCCCTACCTCCTTTAGATTCCACCACCTCTAGGGAAAGTCTAACACTTGGGCTTTGGGGAATATTTCATATCTAAATATAGCAAGACCTAAGGTGTAAAGTTCTTTCTGTTTTCATCTGCAGCTTCTCTGAAAATTGAAACCTACAATTTCTAAAAAGCATATGAAAGCAAAGTTGAAAGAAACCATGACGTGGGCATAGATGTCAACTCCAAAATACTCAGATGATTTCTGAGCAATGAGGAATGTGGTTTTCCATGCAGCATAGCTCCTGTGTCCTGAGTTAAAGACAATGACTAAGTTGAGACTTCTTCCTATTTGCTCTGCAGCTCATTTGGTTCAGTGAATCCAGTGATTAATACTGGAATTAGAAATTTCCAATGGATTTTGGCCGAGGGTCTCCTTTTCATTAAAATTTATTTTTGTACCGGGAATGGAACTCAGGCCCTCTCACTTGGCAGGCAGGTGCTGTGCCACTGAGCTATATCCCCGGCCTACTTTATTGTATTATTGCAGTCTTCATGGGTATTTTCACATGAAGTTGAGAATGAATAAATCAGGGACTGCTGATTGGTGGGCATGTTCAGCCGTATCACACAATAGTTTTGGGATCAGGATTAGACTGACTCTTTTTTTTTTTTGGTACCGGGGATTGAACTCGGGTCCTTGCGCTTTTGAGGCAGGCGCTGGAACGACTGAGCTAAATCCCTGGCCCTAGACTGACTCTTAAATATACATGGACTGTCCTCATATGATGTACAGGTCACACCTAGGTTTCTGGCATATATTTCCCGGTCCCTTTCCTTGGAGATAGGAAGTTCTCATAATGAGCCCTATGGGATAGTATATTTGTCATAGGACAATTTTAAAATGACACTTTTTAAAAACACAGTACTAAAAATCATTAACATTAGAAAGAGATACTAAGGATTGAGCTGAGGTGTTTTCTTGTCTGTAAAATGTGGCTGAGGAGGCTGAGAGAGCCAGGTCGAAGTGACCGGATAGGTTATGCTGTTCTTGGGAGTTATTTTGCTCAGAAAAGTCTTTGTGAATTTTGGAAGCCTCCTGGCACACATATAATCTGTGCTTTAGTAATGCAGTTAAGACATTATAAAATACTGTCTGATTTGCCCCCTTCCAAAAACACCCCACGCATTTGTTACCTCTGTGGCCAAAGCTATTATGCAATAGAGAGCTAAAAACACATTTGAAATATTAAATGTATAACTGGAAATTCCAGTTAGTAGTTAAGTATCTGCCTTCTGTGTCCCTGTCGCTCCTAATAATGGCAGGTGATATGTTTCAATATAAAGTCATCATGTTTTATTTATATGTTTACATAAAATTATGTTCAATGTAAGGAAATTTCTCTCAATGCTACACATAGGCCTCATCCAATTAGTTGAAAACTTTGAGTTAAAACTAAGGTTTCCCAGAGACATGGAAATCCTGTCCTTAATTTGCCACAACTGCATGAGTGAATGTCTTCAAATAAATCTCCTAATATA
>NW_004624742.1:21879818-21975871 GCF_000247695.1 Heterocephalus glaber | reverse complement strand
ATATATATATATATATATGTTTCTCTGCAGAACTCTAATATACTCCAAAAAGGTTTGAGTTTATCCTTACTCAATGGTAAACTAAAGATGTAGACCATGTCCTATGTTAGTTAACATTCCCAAATTCTAGTAGGGTGCCTTCAGAGACTCCAAGTACTCAATAAGTAATCCTTGAGCTAATGGATAAATAGAATAAGGCCTTTATAAAAGACTGCCAAATCAGGAGACAGGGGTAACTGAGGCAAGGATGATGAATGAGGTCAGAAACTAGGAATCCAGGCAAAATGAACCTGGCAGGCAGGCAGCTTAACTCCTATGGAAGCCAAAGGTACAGTGAGCTAGGAAAGCCAAAGACCTAGAAATTAAAGTTTGGGAAAGTTCAGGAGTTTGTGGTTTTACACCAACAGCCTATTTAAAAAAATTTTTTTTAAATCAGCTGAATTTGAAGCTCCTAGTCACATGACCTTTGGCATATTGTTTCATCTTTGAGGGCTCAAGATGGCTGATCAATTTGGTCTCTAACACATTGTATAAATCTAGGTCACAGAATTCAAAGCAAACAGGAACAGAAATCCAAAAGGTTTAGAGGTGAAATTACCAGTGATTGCTGCAGTGGATCCTGATTTCCTGCTTGGTGCCACAATGCATGGTGAGAAAAAGGACTTAACAACAGAATTAAACAGATATGGGGAGCCAGGATGACCAGTGCTTGAGCAATAAGAGGCTCCAACAAGGAAACGCCCTGAACAGCCAGAGCCATCAATATTTATTGGTGACATCATAGTTAGATTGGGCTAAAGGGGCTACATGGAGTTGCTATGGATACATTGTTGATGCAGTCAAGGATTGAAAGGGAAAAGACAAAGCATTCTTGAATTAGGAACAAAAGGTTTTAACTCTGGGAATAGAGTTTGGGTAAGTCACTCTGACCTTGGCACGTAGGCTTTGGACAGACTCACTTCTATAAACAAGCTGATTGTGGGGTTAACTCTTTACAATCTGCGCTGCTTACAGCCTGCTTTGGGCATAATCTATGGGGAAGTCCCCTAGATGAAGTAATGCTTGTTTCATACTACTTTACATCAGGGACAGGCACTGGTAACTACATAGTAGCCCTAAGCCCTAATCAGTGAATGTAGCTGCCTATAAGCTGGGACAAGGCTAGAGCTAGAATTACAAGATATTCGTGTGGAAAATATGCCCAGTGCTACATATCATTAATGTGGCAGTTCATTCATACTGTTTGGCTGGTTTTGTCTTCAAAATTAACTGAACTGCATCAATGAATTGTGTAGTGTTGAGATGGATATTATGCTTAGGTCACTGTATGGCTGAGGATAAAGAATAATTACTCGTTTATTTTTGTACATGGAAAAGAATCTTCCACTTTAAGAAGCACATACAGAGCTATTCCATAGATGAATAACTTTGCTTTCTGATACTTTTCCCCAAAATGTTATTTTACAGGATAGTTAACCTGTACAAGAGACAGTGAATGAATGAGGAAAATGCTTGTAGCAAAAACCACATCAGCCACAGCACAGAGCTAGAAGCCAATGATACTTTGTAAGTACAGAAATCAGCAGGACTTTCTGTTACCTGTTCAGTATAAATGCAGGATTCTATGTTCAAGATAGAAACTGTCATTCTACAGTACAAATCAGGTAAGGACATCAACCACAAAATATAGCAAGAAACAGGAAGATGTGCTCTTATGAAGAAAAATAAAAGCAAAAATAAACAACCAAAATTTATTTCTTTGGACATAACAATGATGGCAAGATTTCTGAAAGTTTATTCCTCTATTTAGTTTAGGTAGCACCACTAGTAAGTAACCATTAGTAGCTACGCCAAAGTAATGTGAGGCAAGTACTACATGAAGGCCAACTGGGTAACACAGGATTTAATTTTCTGTAGAATTTATTATTAAATATTGTGTTAAGAAAACAAAAGCAGATCATCTTAATATAGGAAATTTGTCAACTTGTTAAACAAAAATTTTTGACCCATGCCACACAAAAAGATAACTTCATCTACTCTGAAAATCTAACAGATCACGAAATCCCTACTTGGTGACTGTACCATAGACCCAAGAAGGCTGCTGTCCTCAAAGAACATACAGGTCACTGACAATCACCCAGTGATACTGTGAATTATCTACTATTTATGGAAATAATGGAAAAATCAACAAATTTCTCCCTTCTAAGTAACAAGCAATGAGATTATCTTGGAGAAGGGATTTTTTTTTTAGTCCAAATAGTCTGTGGGGTCCCATTTGGCTATGGGCTCATCAGAGGTGATTAATGAACCTTTAATAAGATTAGTAGACTTGGCAATCAGTCTGACTTAGAATTAACATGCCTTAATCAATAGCATGGAGTTAAGCAAGTATCAGTTAAGAATTTCTGAAACGTACACCGATACCAAGTGACCACTACCACGTTCTTTCCTACTATAACTCCTTGATTTAAGATAGAAGGCATTAAAAAACAATTGCCAGCTATAAAATAAACTTTACTCCACTGTCTCTACTCCCTAAAGAAAAAATCTTGTTTTTGTAAGACAAATCCACTGAATCATATAAATGTAATTAATGACAACGTAAATAAGGTAGAAGAAAGAAAACCTCCCAATTAGACTGGAAGCCCATGAAAGAATCATCATATCAGAAGAACCATTTTTCCAACAGTTCCGCTGCCATGAATGATATTTTCATGAGCCTGGGCGACCTTCTCCAGTGGATACTGAGAACCTATCACAGGTTTCAGCCAACCAATTTCCATTCCTGCTTGAAGAGCTGATGCAAATTGCTGAAATTCCTCCTAAGGGAAAGAAAAAAAAAAAATTGTTGTAGTGGACCAGATGGCTTAAGTTTTAGAAGCATTGAAAAAGCTTCAGAATTAAGAAATATATCACAAAGAGCCTCTTCCAAATTTGTGGTTTTTGTCAATTTGTCCAGAACTACATAAAACATAGGGTAACCCTCTAAAGGGTAACCCTAAGTCCTATTTGCCTGGAAGAGCATTAGTTTACAAAAATCCTACTGTCTTAACTACTAACACTATTCCCTTTCTCTCTCAAAAGTGCCTTGACTTGGGTAATAAATTATACTGTTGTCCTCACTGTCTGGTGACTAATCCTTACCTCCTCTTCTAGTCAGATAAGTCAGCATCATATGGACTTTATCTTTCAGTCTGCTGATATTTAAATTACCACAATCAAAACTACTTCTTTTCTGACCTTGGTTGATGAAAACAGAGAAATTCCGGTTATGCTAGACTCCTTTGCCATGGTGTCCCGTGGGTTTATTTCAATAGAACCTCTGCTGCCAACAACCTATTATGCAAACAACACATCCGCAGTTAAAGATTCCTGCAAAATAGTGTTAAATTGTGGTAAAACTTTAAAGTGGTAAAGAAAACTACTTACTATTACTCGTCCTCCATATGACAGAAGTTTCAAATCATTACTAAGATTTACATTAGCTAACATTTCAATAATCACATCAATTCCTTTTTCACCAACAGATTTCTATATAATAAAAAAGAATGTAAAGTCAGATAACAAGTGAAAAACACTATAAAACAGCTATTAAAGTGCATATTTTATGGAAACTTTTTCAAAATGACACATAAAGTGTTATCTTTTAAAGACTAGCAATGCAAATTTTTAAATGATATATAAAGATGATCTGATTTTAAGGTACCAGCCACAACCCTAAAATGGTAAAGATCTGTACCACATAAATTGCTGTAATGAAATAAAATTTGCCTGGAATTTTGAGGTGCTGCACTCAACTGCAACAGAAAATATTTTTTCCCTGGCTATCTCCAAGTCTTCTATCCCCAAAATGAACTTTTGCAGAGAAATAAACAACAAATAAAAAATTCAAGACTTTCAAGGAGCTCCTATTTTTATTTTTTAAAAAGAGCAAAAGAAACACAGCATTAGACTGTTGGGATTGCAGAGTGTGTGTGTGTGGGCACATGCATGTGAGTGTTTGGCTGTGTTCTAAATGATTTACAATCCACTTGTCACACTAATTCTCTTCTGTTGGTTCCCAACATCTAAAACTAGAACCTAAGAAAAGCTAATATATATCTGTTATATTTATTTTAACAAAAAATGAGTACCTGCGCCAGGTATTATGCTAGAAGGCAGAGAATCAGCATATGGAGATCAAAAACAAAGCTAGGAAGCAAGATGGAAAATACAATTCCCTACATGCTACCTTAGCAGAAATAAGCCAAAGTTATGGAAGAAAAAGTTAGTCTGATTGCCTGCAATAGTCAGAGGAAGTTCCACAGACAACGACCTGGATCCTGAGGCATGAAAAGAAGTTTAAGCAGAAAGGGAGGAGGAGCAAGGGGAAGCCAGACAAGAGGCAATCTCAATATGAGAATCTAAAAAGCAAGGGTTACAAGGAGAGCTTTTGAAGGAGGAGCAGCAGAAAACGGTGTGTGTCCTCAGCTTCCTGTTAATATAACAAAATACCTGAGGCAATCACTTTATGGAAGGGTTTACTCTGACCCACAATCTTGGACGTTGCAGTCTACAGCCCTGCTACTTTTGAGCCCACAGCAAGGCCGTGGGGGGCCCATGGGCGAACAAGCTGCTCACCTCATGGTGGCCAAGCAGCAGATGGCAATGTCCTAGTCACTTTGTCACTGGACACAATACCTGACACCCACGATTTAAGGAAGAAGAGCTTATTTTGCCTCACGGTTTGTAGAGGTTTCAGTCCGGCCAGCTAGCTGCAAGGCAGGGTGGCAGGCCAGAGGAGGCTTACACATAGCATGGTGGCAGGAAGCAGAGAGAGAGATCAAGGGAGGAGGATGGAGAAAGATCATTCCAGGCCACATCCCCACTGACCACCTCCTCCAACCAGGCTTTGCCTCCCAACATCACACTTAGCCTTAAATTCAGGTTGAATCCACTGCTGAGTATCACACATCCATGATCCAAAAGCCCCCTCTATGAGCCCATGAGGCTTTGGAGGGACATCTAGATATAAACCATAACAAAAGAGAAAGGAAGGCCCAAGGTCCCAATATGCCCTGAAGGGCATGCTTCTGTATGACTGGAAGACTTCCAACTCGGCTCCACCTCTTAAAGGTTCCACTCCCTCCCAATAATGCCATGGACTAGAGGACAGATTTTTAACACAGGGACCTCTGTGGGATGCTCATCCAAACCACTATGGGAGAGAAGAGACTGTAAATTGGTACAGATTGTGAAAATACACCACATGCCATGTTAAGGAATTTGGAAAAATATTTTTAAAGTAGGTGTTCATTAATCCATGTGCCCGGCACTGTGTTAGGCACTGCAAGAGCAAGAGAATACAAAAGAATGAAAACTCCCTCTAGTGATAAGAGATACTATTGAGTTATTTGTTTTCATTTGTTTTTTTTAAAGGATAGTAGAAAATATAAAAGAAGATAGTAGCTCAAATATGAGTAATAGCCAAGGATGGATAAATTGAGACCTAAGCTAAGTCCTGGGAGAATGAAAGAGGTCCATATTAAAGACACATCAGAGACAACACTGATAGAATGAGGTGAACAGCCTGACGGGTGGGAAGAGAATGGTGATTAGAAGGCATAGAAAAATGACAGGAGGGCTTCTGTCTTGGGTGATCAGATGAGTGGCAACCTCCAGCAGGCTGACAGCATGAAGGAATGGAACTTGGGACAGAGACAGTTTTAGAAATTCAGAGGATATGGGTAATAACTGACACCATGTGAATAATGAGACTGATCAGGATGGAAGTCTAGCATATGGAAGGCAAGAGCAATGGAAAAAACCCTAGAGACACTAATAGTTAAGTAATACGGAAAGAAAGTGGATTGAAAGTGAATTGTCAGAGAAGCACGAAGAGAATCAGCCTCTAGGCGATAGGATCAGGGTCACAAGCTCCAGAAAAATCAAACAGAATGAGGACTTCGACAAGCCCAGCAGCCTGGTGACCAAGCCTATCAGTGACCCCCGGCTACCAGTTTAAGTAGTTGGGATGCAGGTGAAACTGGAATGGAGGAAAGGGAGAAAAAGCAGATAAGTTCTCATTACTTTTTTAAGAAGTCTGATGGAAAAAGGGAGGAGAGAAAAGGGGTGAGCTGAGAGGATAGAGGAATGGTATCTACAGAGAGGGGGAGAAAGCTAGGCAGAGAGAATCAGTGAAAAGACCATGGTCTTTAGATTACTGCTACACAAAAGACACATTCACAAAGCAATCCATCATTTCTCATTGTTGTAAAGGTTCTTGGAGAATGGTATTAGCACTATGTACTGGATCCTAGGTTCCCTGGACATACACCTTTGCTGAGTTTCTTAGCAAAAGGGTTTTGTGATGATTAACTTTCACTTGTGTTTTTTCTCAGTTTGTAATGACCTAGTTTGCACAGTTGTCACAACTTGGGAAATTCTAATTCTTCCTAGGGGTTTGAAGATTAGCAAAGTAATCCATTTAGTAAACTGGTAGTAGAGTATAAATGAGGTACTTCAGAATCTGCTTGAACTCTCATGTAACAGCTAAATGTGACCACTCTGAATAAGATAGTAATCATTCCTCCAAAACACACAAGTAACAAATAAAACTTTATTTCCTGCCTAGACAGATCCATGGAATACTGGTATCCTGTGGATATCTTGTCTTCCATGGAAATTTCACATCTGTAAGAACAAAGCTGTAGCTTTACCTTAAAATGTGATTTGCATTAAAGAACATCAATTTTTATAGCTACAAGACTCTAGAAAGGTTATATTTAACACACATGCAATACAGAAAGCATAAAAGGTTATAAAGTGAACATCTCTGTTTTTAAAATTATTTAAAACTTTAAAACATGCATAGGCAGAAAAATACATATAGGCATAAGAGAGGAAGCAAACAACTTTAGGAGACTATTTGGTGAAAAAGTTTATAAAAAACCATGTAAGTGTCCAATAAACAATGTGTGACTTCTGTAAAACCATAGAAACTTTTACCTTGATTTTATCAATATAATTAGCTTCTCTGTGATCAAATACTTCATGGGCTCCATTTTGCAAAACAATCTTTCGTCCTTCCTCACTACTGGCTGTACCCAAAACCTTTAAGCCATAAGCTCTAGCAATTTGGCACGTGGCTAGTCCAACCTGAAAAAGAAAATATAAGCCAGTTATACATTCTCTGCATTCCTGCAAACACTTATTAAGTATCTATATACAATGAACTTCAGATTCTTTTAGGATTTAACCTACCCTGGGGGAACTTACAGCATACATGAAGAAATAGGAAAAATGACTTTTGGATTACAATTCTCTGGGTATAATATTAAATATACATATTGCTTTACTTCATCGTCATGATGATTCCATGAAGTAGGTATTATTTTTGTCTATATACTACAGATGAAGAAGCTCTAACTTCAAAATACAAGTACCTTGCCCAAGTCACCTACAGAGAAGGAACGGGAGCCGCACCAAGCGACTCTGCAGAACCAGCGTCGTTAACCACATCGCCACAATGTTCTGCTGTGTGCACAGGAACGGGCTTTAAATACGACCTGAACATGCTTTTACACTGCAACTAATTAAATAACAGAGCTAAGGCATTTATTAGTTAAGCAAAAGAGAAAGTTGGATGGGCAAATTCAGCTGTATGCTTATTAGGGTTTAAATATGAACTCGCGCCCAAAGACTCATGTATTGAGGACTTGATTGCCCGTGCAATAATGTTCAGAGGCAGGGCTTACAGAGGTGACTGGATCACCACTGCACTAATCTCATCCCCTGATGGATGAGTTTAGAGCTGAACGGGCCCTTGGAAAGGAAACCGCTGCAGGAAGTAGGTCACTGTGCTCAGGGGTGCCTTTGAAGGGTGTATTTTCCTCCCAGCTTCTCCCTGTCTCTGGCTCTCCCCCTCTGCTTTCTGGCAGTCATGTGAGCAGCTTCCCTCTGCCACACCCCTCTGCCATGATGTAATTGCCTTGCCACTGGCCTAAGAGCAGCAGAGCCAGTGCACCACAGGCTGAACCCTCTGAAGGCATAAGCCAAAATAACCTTCCCTCCTTAGAGCTGTTTATGTTAGCTCTTATGTCACAGCAAGAAAAGCTGACAAAATCCTGCACCATTTTTGAGTGCTTATTATGTGCAAGCCATGGTACTTAACGAAAAAAGCCTACATTCTAAGGGAGGGAGAGGTCATAAACACAGGTATAAATAAATGCATAAAATAAATCCATAAAATGGTAAGTGCTAAGAAAAAAGTAAAACTGGCTCTTGGGTTAGAAAGAGTTAGGAAAAGGGGTCTTTAGGGCCTCAGGGCTGCCACAGCAGAAACAAGGCCGAGAGGAAATGAACACCAAGCCATGGGAGAAGCCGAGCAGCCACAGAGGGGCTACTGTGCACAGAAGATGTGGACCCAGCGAACCAGGTGGAATGGAAATGCGCTGGAGGGTTCAGAGGACAGAGAGAGGGTCAATAAGGCTCAGACACAGAGCACATGAGGGAGAGGCACAAAGAGAGGAAGGGAGTAACACAGGAGCGTGGAGGTGAAGGTGAATGTTCCACATTAAGAACTATGCAGATTCATTAAGAGCCTACCCAGGGGAAATGCAGCATGACTTCAGGCTTTAGGAAAGGTCACTGCAATCATGCGGGAGGCTCAGAGACAGGAAGGAACAGTGGGGAAGGAAGGTCAGCTCGTGCCTGATATGGACACGTTATCGTGTCCAGATACAAGGAGAGGCTGGCTTGGAGTAAGCAGGTGGCACAGGAAAGAATAAAAACAAATTTAGACTCGGGTTAGAGGTAAGTGACTTCCTCATAGAGTAAATGTAGAAGGTGAAGATAAAAAGTCAAGGATACCTCCTAGGGCTTTGTCCAAATTCATGGGTTTCATTAACTGAGCAGCCAGTTTGTTGAAGCATGGAGAAATTCACTCAGAACATGCTGAGCTGCATGGTTCTCAGCAAAGTGGAGATGTTGTATAATCAGATGAATGTGGGTGTACCTTGGTTCACAAACTTAATTTGTTCTACAGTTCTGGAAAAGATGGCCACATTAGTGTTTGTGTGGGAAAGATCCCAGAGGTCATGTTTGTCACCTGATGCAGTTTGCAAACAAAAACAGTTTCCTCAAACACTTCTGTTTGTGAACCAAATTGTTTGCAAATGAAAGTGTTCATGAACCCAGGTACCACTGTATGACTTCGATTCAGAGCTGGAGGCAAAAATTGACGCCGATTATCTCTGAGGTGGTATTTAAAGCCAAAAGATTGGATGAAATCACTAGAACACCAGATAAGCATGCTTAGTATAAAACAAATAAAAGTAAAATTTAGGAATATAGGTACAAGAGCAGTTAGTTAAACAGTAATGCTGGGAAATATGTTTGATTCTAGGCCAAATGAATGGCACGGATAAGTGTCACACTGTTAGAGCAGAGTTTCTTGATCTTTGTACTGGTGACATTTTTTTGGCTGATACTTTCAGGTAACTTTCTTGGGGGGACTCTCCTGAACTTGGAAGAGAGGTCTGACAACATTCCCGGATTCTCCCCACTAGATGCCAGAATCTTATTCCTCAGGGTGACAACCAAAAAATGCCTCTAGACATTGACAAATGTCCCTGAGAGGAAGAGGGGAAAGATGCAAAATCGCCCCCTATTGATAACCGCAGGAAGGAATGGGTTGGGTAAGGTAGAAAATAATTAAAATGAAAAATGATGAAAGGAATCTGCTAAAAGTCCAGCAGTCACAAATTCCCAAAGCTGAAATGCACCTTAAAGACTGTGAGGCATATACGGTTGATGAGCCTGAACTCAGCCGGGTTACAGCAGAGATGTTTGATCTAACAAATACATGGAACTTTCTGTGTAAGGTGAAGAGAGATATCCAGTTGTACGAGATGCGAGACACCATGGGGTCAGCACAGTTGACTTCTACTCTTAATTTTCAATTAAAAAAATAGACCTCTAATCAAACCACATTTTAAAGATTTAATATAAATATATATCCTTATCCTCTATTTTTAAAAGAGTTCCCAATAGTTTTTTAAAGTGCAGTGTTTATTCTTGTCAACAGTTACAGTACAACACTTTCAATAGATTATGCACCATTATTATCAACTATTTTTCATTTACTTATTTTGCTAACACTGAAGTAGGGCACTCCTACCAATTCATGGGGATAACAGCTGTGTTCAAAAATCCCACACTGTTTCAAACATAGGACATCAGCCCAAAGGGATCTGACTTAAATGAAGACAGAAAGTACAAACAGAAACAAGCAAAACCCAGCCCTGTCTCCCTAGATAGGGAAGGAGGATCAGAAGAGCTTCACGTGCCAGGATGCCAGCCCTTCCCCACCAGCCAAGGATCTAACAAACTCAGCCGGCCCCCGGAACAGTGTGGATTTTACCTTTAAAACAATTCATAGTGAAGCGTCTGGGCTTTCTGCAAGAAGGTAAAGGGAATAAAGAGAGATTTTCTTTAAACTCTTCACTCTGGTTTCTACCGCAATTTTTCCCTTCTTACAGAACACAGGGTCAACTCTCAGAAAGCCAGCACAATTTAAATAAATGCATGTGTTTGACAGACCTTCAGTTATTTAGCATTAAATTTAATTTAACCCAAATATAGCCTCTTTGGTAAAGCTAAAAATATAGGCATTTTTAGGGCCAGGGATATTGCCGTGCCTGCCTGGTAAGTGCAAGGTCCTGAGTTCAATCCCCAGTACATTAAAAAAAAAAAAGAAGTTTTTGATAGGGTCTGTCATGTTTTCTCAAGCCTCATAAGGACAATCTTGGTGTTTTTTAGTAAATAGTCTGGTCTGTGAAATCATTCAGAATTGATCTATTTGGGGTTTATAGGTAGATAGGAAATTTTACGACTCATTTCTCTAAAGATGTAGAAAGGTGAAAAAGGACTGAATTCTCTATTCACGTTTAGAGGTGAATTCACATTTTCAGGGTACCACTCATTATTCGGGGCATAATCTGCCATGTAATTGGTCACCTCTTGCAATCTACTCCTTAGAATACAACGCGCTCTCAAAGGGTTCAGCCAGCTTCCTTCCACAAGGTGAGCTAGGCCCTGTATGTTTCAAAATGTGAAATCTTCTCTCCCAAATTTCTAAAGCCTCCACATGCAGGATAGGGGTCATGTGGATTTCTTGTTAAATTCCAACCTCCGAGCTCTCACTTTTGCTCTAAGCTCCTCAGAGCCAGATTGGCAGACCATTTCTTGAAGAGGTTTCTGACAGGCCTGCGCCGGGTGATTTCCAAGAAGGGCTGTTTTCTACCTTCCGAGTCCTCTCCCCGCAGCATTAGCATTTTAAGCCCTGGGTTGTGGTGTTAAGCACATAGCTGTACGCTGTGCACTCCATGAATGTCATCAAAGCGCAGCAGGCAAGCAGCGGAGGGAGAGAGAAAAGACGAATAACTCACAGTGTGGCTTTGCCATGCTGTCTGGGGCAACACAGGTAAAGCTTTAATGAGCCTTATTTCCTTATCTGAAGGAATATGGAATTGATATTAACCTTTAGAGCTGTTTAAAATTCTAAATAAATATTCTTGCAACATACGCTACTTGAAGGCAAAAACAAGGCCAGTTTATCTTGGTCCACACCCACTGTAGATGGAAAACCTAACACATACATCTTTGATGAGGTGATGTGTTGAATTCATTAGCCAAGAAATGCTAAACTAATGACAGAGAATCACCTTCAGAAGACTGAATTTTAAAAAGCTTCACTAAGGAGAGAACAGATTAAAAAAAGGCACTTGGGACTGCGGACGTTTAGGTTTTAAAAATGACTTCTTGTAGTGTGAAAACCACAAACCCAACCTCATCTAAACTTAAACTTAAAAAAAAAAAATACTTACTCCTCCACTAGCTCCATGAACCAGAACACTTTCTCCAGCTTTCACGCGGGCCCTGCATACAAAAAAAAAAGCACAGGTTCTATCACCTCATCTTTTGAAGTTAATTAAGTTCAAGCAGTTCACATTATCTTGAAGGACTCTACCGTATTCCAGCTAGGAAGAGCAAACGCACCCTCACGGCTTGGCTGGAGACACTCTCTAGGCTGTGCAGGATCAAACAACAGCTCTTCAGAGCTGCAGACAAAGAGCCCCTCCCACTCATTTATCCCTTCAGCAGATGCCTCCAGGGAGCCTTGCCAGGACCTGCGCTGGGTGCTGCTGCCAGGACTCGGTGCTCCCTGAGAGTGCTGCTGCAGTGCTCATGGGCTTGTTGAGTGCTGCTGCCACGCTCAGAGAAACTAGACTTTGTCATTCCCACAAGTGCCCACTGAACACATCCCTGGGCAGCTCCTCCAGCCCAGTTCCTATTCTGCGGTCCAGAGCCATGCGCCAGTACACAGAGCAATGAGACAATTTGCGGCTAGGGGTAGGAGAGAATTTTGACTTCTGCATGGCTTTGAGCATCAGGTTGCACCTGCCTTCACACTGTCATTCCAGAAAGCAGGGTTAAGTCAGCAAAGGACACATAATGAACCCTGCACAAAGGTTCCCGGGTCACCCCCCGCCCCATGACCAGATCCTCTCGGGAAAGGACGTAGTCTTTCACTTCTAGTTCCCATGAAACATTTCTGTTGTGCAGGGAAAGCCAGGAACCAGCGCCCAGACAGTCAGGGGATGCGTTGTGCTTCCAGACGGGCAAGTGCTACTGTCACAGCCAGCAGCTGCTGCGTGGCCCAGATCTGACTCCTGGGGAGAACCCCTGGCTTCCTAGGACTGTGGGGTGGCTGCTCGCCCCAAATGCTGTGCTCATCTAGGAGCCAAGTGCAGCGGCCCGGAGTCCTGCCCGTAGCCCTGTGCCAACCGCTGTGAGCCAAGGAAGCTTTCTGCCACTCCTGCTGGGGACAAAGGGGACTGAGGACAGTGAATTAAACTGAGGGTGTGAGTGAAAACCTGACCTAATCAGCGCCAAAAGCTTTGACTCTTCAGAGTGTTGGATCAGCAATACCACACTAGAGGACATGGATACTACACAATGACGGTTCTGAAAACGGACACACAACCCTTCGAACACTATGAACCTATTCTTCCAAGTCCCAAATCAGGAGTGAGGAGGAACATAGTCACACCCCTCCTGCACCCTCATCTGTCCTACGATCGTTGTATGCCTGCCTAGTCACTACGATGGTTAATTTTATGCCTCAACTTCACTGGGCCACGATGCCTCACATTTGTTCACTCACCATACCGGGAGCTTGTAGGAAGGCGTTTAGGGGGTGAGACTAACATTTAAACTGGTGGAGCCTGAGGACAGCAGGTCACCTCTGCAGTTGGGTGGGCCTCATCCAATCAGTGGCAAGTCTGCATAAAACGAAGACTGACCTCGTCCAAGAAAGAGAATTCTGCCAGCAGGCCAGCAGTGGACTTAAACTACAGCTGCTCCTGCGGCGCCAGCCTATCCCAGCAGATTTTAGATTTGCCAGACCTCTGCAATATCCTGAGCCATCACTGCTAAGTCCAACCACGGCTGCTTCTGCAGAGACCTCGATGCTGTGCTTGACACTCAGCCTCCCTCCCAAGCAGCCCTGTCAACTGCTGCTCCTGACACTGCCCACAGGTGCTGCCCTGAGAGCTTTTCCTGTTCATCACACTCCGGGAGCAGCTGCTGTTGTTACCCATGTTCATCCAATCAGTCAACTACACCTGCGACGCAGAAGTAACCTGACCCACGGCTGTAAACTTACTACTGGGTGAAGACAGTACGCTAGCCCAGGATTTTTATTTTTCAAAGTCCATGTGCTTACGGAATGCTACATGAATATCAGGACCTCTGCTCTCTCGTGGCCTTGGCATCCACTCCCTTCTGGTCCCTGAGGATGCGGTTCCCTTTCTGTGACCACATTCTTCAACAGTGACATTCACTAGGGTCCTATTCTCACTCCGCCAGGCACATCCATCACTTTGCATCTTGCCTACCCTCCCTTCCACGCCGACAGTCCTGAACTTCTCTCTCCAGCCATCGCCTCCAGACTCATTTAGACTTCTCCACTGAGGTGTCTGTCTCACACTTTCAAGTCCAAAACTGAACATAATTTACCTTCAAGACTCTCTTCTCTTTTTCTTTGTCGCAGTTATGCATTACCCAAGATAGAAAGCTACCTGTGTCCCTAAGCCCCTCCCCTTGGAGTATTCTCCACTTGCAAACAATTACCAAACACTTCTGCTTCTACCCACACTAAATAGCAGCTCTTTCCTCTCCCCGTCTTCTAGCATAACCTTTGCTCCACTCATAATTATTTTGTCCAGAAGAGGCTCCTACAAGACTCTCCTCTCTTCCCCATCCTTGTCTTCAAATCCATCCCTCACACAGCAGATGAGTGAACTCAATGAAACACAAATATAAAACACTCTCCTGAATCAGACATTTCATGAGCCTTAGTCCCTCACAGAACAATGTGTGAGCGCCATAGCCTAGATTTCTACAGTCTTAAACCTGTTTATTTTATGATAACAGCTAATAGTTTTTGAGAGATTAAGTTCCAACCTTAATCTTTGCTGTTCTTTGCTTTGCAATCTTCTATTCAACAAAACCAAATTGCTACAGCTCTTCTCAGACACCATGCTGTTTTCCCCACACACCACGCTGTTACCATTGTTGAAAATATCCTTACCCCCGCACCACTCCTCCTCGAGATCTGATCAAAACATAGATTCTCGAGTCTCAGTGGGTCTCGGGTAGGGCCTATAATGTACTTTTAAATTGCTGCCCAGATGGTTCTACCAGATAACAGAATTTTATGAACCACAGCTTTAAAATAATCCAAGCCTTATGCTTCTCCAGGAAACTGTGCCTCTCCATGAAACACACATCCCGTGTGATCCTCTAAATCCCTTCATACGTCTCCTCCTGTATTTTCCACACTTAGGTGAATATTATTACTCCACGTCTGCCTCTCTCACTGGACTCTGAGTATCTTTAAGATGGCCTTTGCTCTGCTCTGCTTTGTTGCCCTGGGATCACGACAGTCTCCCAAATTAACAGTTTCCAGACCATGAGTGCTGCATGGTAAATAACTAGTAACCAAAAGTAACAGAGAAATACATGGGTGAGTGGCAAGGAGGAGAGCAGCTGACACCACTCTCCTATGGGACTGGCTTTAAAATTCAGTGTGCCTTTACCTGTGCAGCAGAGCTCGACAGGCAGTGAAGTACGGGATCCCGATGGCAGCTCCCTGCCTGAAGTCCAGGTTCGTGGGCAGCATGTACACCGTGTGCTCTGTGGCCAGAGCGTACTCTGCATAGCCCCCCGAGATGGTGCTCGTGGTGAAGACTCTGTCGCCTTTCTGGGGAAGAGATCAAAGTAATACACGCATCAGGGCTTCTAAGCTGTGCAGGATGGGCAGAATCCTTTATAAGAAACCGTCACCATCATAAATAAATATTTACACATTATCTCCTACATCTTCGAATCTCATAAAAATAATTTTAGAATACGGACCACTATAATATGCTTGATTAATGGAAAAGAAAAATGAAGGGAAATGGGAAAATTAAAAGGAGAACCTCTTAAAGGGCATAATGATGAGAGTGAAGGTAAATCACCTTTACTGAGGTCTTACTAAGGCAAGCGCTGCTTTCAGTCTTATGAGCATTATCCCACTTGATCTTCACAATACTGTAACATGGGCACTTTAGTTACCTGCACTTTAAATCCCACTACATTGACAAGGAAATTGAAGTACAAAAAAGTTGTAGTTTCCTCCTATCAAGCAGTTAGCAAATGGCAGTCAATACAAATAGTTACTTCTGTGCCCAATACTTTAGGGCAAAGTTTCTTCCACGTACCAAGTGCTTTTCATTGATGTCCTTACCCTCGCAGTCCCATCATTTTCCGTGCATACACATAAAAGCAGGAAACCACAACGGGATCCATAAAGCAGGACGGGCCGGGGCAGGCTTTTTCACTTGTCCCCAGAATCACAGTAAGCTCTCAGCAAATGTCTTCTGAGCCCTCACCATAGAAAAGTATGCATGGCTTTATGGCTCCAATACAATCTGTGCCCTAGGGAAAATCAGACTGCCCACTATAACTGTCTACTCTAATGCTTCTTTCTTGCAAAAATACAAAGTAAATATTCTTTTCTTTTTTGTTTTTCTGGTACCGGGGATCATTGAACTCAGGACCTTGCGCTTGCTACAAGGCAGGAGCCAGCACCACTGAGCTAAATCCCTGGCCCCTAAAGTAAATAGTCTTTAGAGAAAACATCAGGCTGCTCGGTATACTTTAATTAGTCCAATAATAAAGAAATTGAATTGTAATAGCATCACGTAGAAGGATAAGAAAGATTCAAACAGCAAACAAGAGTTAAAGAAAAGCATCATCACTCAGTGCCATCCCCTGCAAATTCTCAAATATGATTAGATTAAGATTAGTCCCATTTCTGCAATTTAAATACACAAAAAACTCATGTCAATGTGTTATAGTGTAGATCTAAAATGTTCCGCAAGTCTCATGTGTTTCGGAGGTAATTAGATCATGGAGGTGCCACATGTATAAGCGGTTTAACTCTTGATTAGTTCAGCAGATAACTAGCTGTTAGGAGGTGGGGCCTGGTTGGGGGTGGGTCACTGGGCCTGTGACCCAGAAGGGCATATTCTTGTCCTTCCTGTCTCTCTCTGATAGGATAACGTGAATTAAACCACAGGCAGTGAGTATGCAAAGAGGAGGGAGAGCAGTTCTAGTAAGGGAGAGCTGAGTGAGGGAGAGTGAGATGCAACACAAAACCCAGAAGTCACCAATGCAGTCACACAAGAAAGGAATGGATCTGCAGTGAGGAAAGATGTGCTGTTTTAGTCACGCTGAGTAACAGGTTCCTGATTCTGACCATGTGGGGCCAGCGCTGTCCTACAGAACTTTCTGTGATGATGGAAGTGTTCTACATCTGCACTGTCTAGTAGGATACAGGCTAGATATGTGGGATGATAAAGCATGTGACACGTTGCCAGTGTGACTGAGGAGCTGGATTTTCAAACTGAATTTAAGTTAGCTTGATTTGAATTTTTTAATTGCCATGTGGAGCCAGTGGCCACCATTTTGGACACCACAGTTCCACAGGTTGGCTGAAAACCCTAAGCTAAAGATACCTCATGTGAGAACAGAAATAAAGGGAGTGCATGGAGTCATCACGATAAAGTACCCAACACAAATGCAAAAAGCAGAGATCTAAATAGGGACAGAGTCCTGGGTAGGACCAACATCTGAGAAGCATCTAGAGTTAAAGAGGCCTGAAAAAGGAATGCCCAGTGAGGAGGAGGGGTGATGAGGATAGGAGAAAAGGATGTCACAGAAGCTGAAGCTTTTGTTTTTGTTTTTAAGAAAAATTTAAGTGGTTGAGAGTGTCAAATGTCACAGAGAAGTCAAGAAAGATAATGACATAAAAGGGCCCATTAACTCCAGCAATACAGAGCCCATTAGTGACATTAGCAAGAATCTTCAGAGGAGCAACTGGGGCAGAAGCCAGATTGCCACCAGCTGAGAGGTGGAAAAGCAGTAGAAATGTGAAGTCTTCCTAGGCAGAGGCACGTTTTCTCTGCTCACTTTCAGCCCAGTCTTGGTAAATGCGCTGCCAAAGTTGAGCAGTTCAAGATATTCTGAGGAAGGATCCTAAACATGAGTAAGCTATGAGTGCACTACCTATGCTGTGCATTCCGTTGGTATACAAACTGCAAAAGCCCTGATCATAACACTTTTACTGACCCTGGTCTGATGCAGAGCCCCGAACTGTAAAGTGACCTTGCATGTTTTCATGCTTTACTTATTCTTCCAAAGAATGAATTTTCCCTTTATTTCATGCAACTAAATTTATAAAATAATTTTAAAATATGTTGGCTTGACAACTACTAAGTGTTAGGAAATAGTAGTATTTTTCTTTATTTACAAATTGGTATTAAATCAAAAGGATCACAGTTTATTCTGTGGAAATGTAAAGAGACAGAAATTATCTGGCACTGATTCCCACCAGTGCAAACAAACAAGGCCTCTGGATCAGGAATCATTTCTTTTTTGACGAGAGGAGTCCCCCAAGTGGCAGAAACTATGTAATGGGGCCTTTGAAAGCCTTAAATACAGATATATTTTAAAGCTGTGTTAAAGTAGTGTAAGAAAAAAATATTAAGCCAAATAGAAATAATTAAAAAATGCAATACCTGGAAAGCAGACACATTATTGCCAATGGATTCTATTACCCCAGCCACATCGGTGCCAGGAGTATATGGTAAGGGTGGTATCCTACTGTACGTCCCGGAACGGATATATGTCTCCACTGGGTTGACACCACATGCATGGACTTTGATTAGAACCTGCAATGACAAAGTATTTTAATTCACACAGAGCATTCAGGCATTCATTCAGGATTATGGGAACCGTAAACATAAAGAAAACAAAACAAATCAGTCCTCGCTTTCAACAAGCTCATATTCTAATTTTGCAAACCAACATGTAAATGAAAAGAAGGCAATATAAAAAACACTGCCATCCATATAAAAAAAATTGGGAAAACAGTAGAAGAAATAGTTAAAGGAGATGTGGCAGAGACCTCTATATGTTCATCGAATAGTTCCTCCTCTTTCTAGGTACAGAGGAAGGACATTACTTTCTGGCCTCCTTGATAATTATCAACATAGAAACCTTCCTAGGCAGCCTTTTAACCCTTCACAGAAACCTGAAAGTCAGGTGCTGACATTGGCAGAGTCCAAGTCACTGTGGGAAGAGCGCTACCCACCAACAGTTTAGAATTTGGGAAATAATTTTCTACTTTTGAATCATTAAGATTTTGTGGTTATATCTATTAGAGTAGCTAATTTTACCATTAATACAAAATAATTTTCTGATATAAGAGTGGGAGAAGGCTTACAGAAGAAGAAGTAGCATTTGATTTAGGCCTTAAAAGATGAGCAGAGGTTCTGCAGGAATGGAAGAAAAATGGGTATTTCAGGTAAAAAGAATGGTATGTACACTGACAGAAAGAATCTAAGGCCCTCTTGGGAAAAATGGATAGTTTGATGATGTTCAGCACAGTCGACTGAGGAAGTGATAAGAAACCATCTGTAAAGATAAGTTATAGTCAAACTGTAAAAATTCTCATAAGGCTTGCTGAGGAAATTAGAACTGGGAGCTATGGAAGGTGTGGTAATAAAAGTGCATAATTTTGAATCAAAAGGATATTGTTAACATCACTGGAGATGATTAAACTCTACAATTAAATTATCTTAAATCATATGTGAAAAAGCATGAATGAAGAAGCAAATTGTTTTCCCACCATGTGCAAAATAAAAATCACGGAAGTTTGCAATAGAAAAACTTACTCAAAACTACTTATGACTCCACTTAGGAAAATCCAATTATTACACTCCATAGTGGATTCTCGGCTTCAAACATTTTCTCTGTAACCATTTTCTATGTCTACTTCACTAATCAGATTTATGATAATTTTGTCAGGTTCAAAATATAAACAGTGCAAATTCTAAACAAATCCATTGTCTTCAGAAATCATTGTGAGTTCACCTCTTCTGAACCCTAACTTAATGTACTACAGTTTCACAGCTGGGATAATCACCGCCAGGGCAAAGTGATTATTTCTACCTGACGGTCTTTTGGAACTGGGACTACAACATCCGACAGGAGTTTCAGCACTTCTGGTCCACCAAATTCAAATACTCGAATCGCTCTCATCAACTTCTGTCCAGTTGCCATGGTGATCTAGATACTAAGAAAAAAATCAATATATTGTCATAACATATCTTGGCTATCACTGTGTGGTTTTTTCCCCTTGAGGGGGGCAGATCAAACAACTTTTCAAAAAAACAATTTAAATCATGAGGTTACCACTGATCTCATTTCATGTTTAAGGACCTTTCATCTTAGAAATCCTTCAGCTACAAAGCAAAATACTTCATAGGACTTCCTGTGGGGATTCAGCGCCTTCAACAAGGGATTAAACATGCAAACAGAAACATCTGGACAGACATAGCATGATACTGGTTTTTTTTCTCTTTCTTTCTTCTGTGTAAGCTTTGGGCCTCAACTTCTCAGAAATTTCAGGGGCTAATCTAAGATCTATGGACATTAAATAAATAAGACCCCTTTTGCTACATTGTGGAATATTTCAAACATACTGAGAAACACAAAGAATGTAATAAACACATTTATACTTAGCTTTAACAAATCTTAACATTGTAAAAACCTAAAATATTATTAAAGCCTATTGGACCCATCACTACAACCCTCTTCTGGCCCACCCTTTTAAGAGGTTATTATTACCATAATCTCTGTGCTAACACTCCCAAGCATATTATACCACTCCTACATGTGTTAGTGAGCAATATACGCTATTGTTTTGCATGCTTTCCAACTTTAGATTGTACTGTACTTAATTCTGCATTTTGCCTTTTTGCTTCAGCATTGAGTTGTTGAGATTTACCAATGTTGAAACATTTGACTTTAAGCAATTCGGTTTAAAAGGGAAAAATACTAAAAACTAAAAACACTGCTCTGTGTGCAATCTTTTGTGAATTACAAGTGCTCAGCTAATCTTTTTATGCTACCTCTGTTAATATTAAAATGAAAAGAAAACTCAAGAGTTCAACTCTACGAAAAGGCAAAGAGCATTTGTATACAAAATAATATAGTTTCAGAAAATCTTCCGTAACTATGAAGATGTAATGAGTTTTGACTACACCTCCAAATCAAATATTTTTAGATTCTTTTACCACCTACCATCTCTGCTAACTTCTGGAATAATCACATCCCTCAAACAGAAGCAGTTTAAATGTCAGAAAGAGTTGTAGGAACGAGGACCTGTGAGGAAGGAATTCGGACTTGGTGTAGGAGCTTAGCCTAGGACTCATCAGAACAGGCACTAGGCTGCTTTTTAAATGGTATTCCACAGGGTGGCAGGGGTGCCAAAATTATTTTGGTGGCATTACTAATGTAAAGATCTTGATACAATTAATCAAAAATGTATCATTTAAAAATCCTTCTGTTACAGTGATACAAAACAGTGCCTAGTACACAGAAGGATGTGAGATTTCCAGGTGATTCAGTGATGGCTTGTCGTGAAAGGCATCCTGGAAGGCAGAGCAGACATGGGCAGACAGGAGGACGCCAACTGTACCAGGGCATCTATCCGGGCAAGGCTGGGTGGGAAGATCAGGCAGACCTAGGCCCAGCTATTTCGCTACTGCACATTTCAGGTCTTCACTCCTGCTGGGACTTTCTTCAACAAGAAAGTGAAAACAGAAAAAAAATGAAAGAGAAAAAGCAAAGGTGGTCCAGATCAGTTTTCCACGGTGGAAAAAACAGAGCTTTTCCTTTCCTCTTTTTCTTCTGTTTTCAACACGGTGGTACGGAGGAGTATGGGTTTTAGAGTCCACCGGCTCTAGGTTTTGAGTCTTTGCTTTATCATTTACCAGCCACTGCACCTTGGGGAGCTGTCAGCCTTTTGAGCCCCAGTTTCTTCCCTGGAAAACTGGGCTCCCGCTCAGAATGACTGCGCTGGACACAGTGCACACCAAGCACAGCACTGTATACAGTGCGTCTCAGTCATCCTTTCCCACCTATTCTGCTTTCCAGTGTCTTAGCCATACACACATAGGCCATTCTTCAATGCAGTAATCACCCTTACTGTAACATAACAATGGTACAGGACCTGCTTGTGAAAACAACCTGGTGCCCGCAAAGAATGCAGTCTACATCATGTAAACGAAACATTAACACTAAAGATTGGTCATTTTTCATTCAAAATGTCCTTTTTAGTAATATAAAATGTGTTCAGATATTATGCTAAACCCAGCAAACAAAGGTCGCAGGGAAAATGCCATATACCCCCAGCTCCTGTGTGCTGCAGGCGCACACACACGCGCACAAACACACAAACACACACACACACACACACAGTGTAGCAACTATATTTTTTTCCATCAGTAGACATCACTATTGTCTCAGAAAGGGCCGGGGATTTAGCTCAGTGGTTCTGGCTCGCAAGTGCAAGGTCCTGAGTTCGATCCCCGATGCCAAAAAAACAAAAACAAAACTATTATCTCAAAAAAAGTAAAAATAGAATCAAAACTACTCTGAAATAGGATCTCTTGCTTGTATCTAACACTTTCACTTCCTCTACATTTTGGCATGGGCTACCCTAGGAGAAAGGAAGGGAAGAAGGCAGAAACTCGCCCTTAGCAGGTTGAGGGTACGAGGGCTTGGCCCAGGTCCTCCCTGGCCTAGGGAGCTGTGAAGGGCGGGCCTGACCCGGACCCCCTTCCACTTCACTTCTCTGGATCTTACTTCCCACTGGGCCTTCCCCATTCTGATTGATGGGTCTCCAGTCTACACTCACCGCCTTTGAACCCAACTACAAAATCATCACCTGTTTCATAATACAGGACCTATATCAAAGGGAAGTCTAAAAAGAATAAAATAATGTGGCCTACTAATAGCAATTATGGTAATTCTGAAATTCCCATAATACCTGACTTGTTCTGAAAAGCAAGTCCTTCACCATCATTGATATAACTATTTTCACAAACACTAGAGGAACAAGTTGTTAAACCTGTTATATAAAAATAAAATCGCCATTCATTTTATGAAAGAGCAAGAGGTTAAGAGATTTGGGTGGAGTCACAAAGAAACTGAGCTAGAACCCAAGTCTTACACCTTAAATGTTAGCTAATTTTACTCTTACTGTACAATCCTTTAAACGTTATCTTTTTTTATCTTTTTTTTTTTGGTACCAAGGATCGAACTCGGGACCTTGAGCTTGCAAGGCAGGCAGAGGAATAAACGTTATCTTTTGAAATACTAGCATAATTTCTTAGAAATAATTTTATAATTATGACATTGTGAGACTGAACTAGAGATGAAATTTATCCTATAGGTAGGATCACATACATTATGATCAAGTTCAAAATTTCTCAAAGGTTCATAAATCAAGAAACCCCACAGAAATAGAGGGCATAATTCTATTAGGAAAATTAATAATTTCTTTACCTGTAAAATGGGGATAGTGCCTACCTTAAGAGCTCTGTGAAGATAAACTTGAAAAATACAGGGAGAGTTTTTCACAGCACCCCAAGCAAATACTAAATCATTTGTGGACTCATAAAGGACAGGGAAGGACACTCCACTGCTTGTGGTTATAAATTAAACTGTGCCAAGAGGGTTTTCTATTTATCAGGCTTTTGTATTGATCAGATACATACTTTCAAATAAATTTTAATTTATTTTGGACTATTTAAAGTTTAATTTTTTTGGTTTTACTTTTTACTTCTGAAAGTTTGCCAACCATACTTCACAAGTCCGGGGGACCCACAAAATTTGTAATTCTTCTTCTAACAGTGATCATACCAGGCTATGCTTGAGTCCATGTGGTTTAAATGAAAATTAAAGGGATAGGGAAAAATGTTAGAATTTCATTTTAACATAGAATGAATAAGTCAATTCACGAAGCCAGTTTAAAGGCACATTATGAGACAAGAGTAAAATTAAGTGAGAATTTCCGGCAAAAAAAATTTTTTTTAACTGAAAACTTGGAAAGAAAAGCAACTATTACAAAATGTGCTGCTGTTGATCAAAAATGACTCATGTCATTTTGAGCATATCGCTTATCATTATTTTTTAAAGGTGATTCAGAGCAATTCTCTGTTAGATCTTCCCACTAGGCCGAATCTCACGGTCCGAGTCGGCTAGGGGTGGGGTAGGAGCGGGCTGATAGGTAATTCTGAAACCCTACAGGATGTCAATGGCGACTTGGGGTGGAAAGGGGCAGGCTGCTCTGCCAAGCTGGGAGTCAGCAGGGCGAGAGGAGCTGCTGAACTCGCGGGCCTGCGACCAAACACCCAGAGCCGGGTGTCTGTGGCCACGAAGTGCAAACCTCAGCCCCAGGACCCTCGGTCATTGACGCGCCCTCCCAGTCCCCGATGTAAGCCTCCTCTGGAAACTTTGCAAACAGGTCTTCACAGGGCATTTCGTCATGTTTTTTCTTTTGAAGATTCTTCTGGTGGGGAGCGACAGGATCAATGATCTATACGTTTTTCTCCAAAAAGAAGACACCGCGTGGGCACCCGGAGGAGGGGCAGCGCCTGACCCGCGGGCGCGGGAACCGGGCCCCCAGGTGGCTCTGCAGGGACCCCATGCCCGCAGGGGAGGAGGAACGGCTGCAGCCTCCAGGCCCCTTGGACCCTGGTCCTCGGGAGGACACACAGACGCTGCGGGAAAGAGGCGCAGACGAAATCAACGCGGCAACCTGAACTCAGGGGTCTTTTTTAAAACCACTTACCCGCCTCCAGAGTGGGGGTCAAAATCTGCTATGGCTCCACAGCAGGGAGAGGGCGGGCTGTTTCCAACTTTTGGAGACCCCACCTTCCTGCTCGCTTCGCGGAATGCGGAGGAAGTTTGGACCTGGACGGCCGCCACTCGCTCCAAGATGGCCGCCCCCAGGGATGAACGTGGAAGTGGAGAGTTGCGGCCTCTACCACCCTCTCTCATGGATCGCAGTGCGGAGTTCAGGAGGTGGAAGGCGCAGTGTCTGAGCAGAGCGGACCTCAGCAGGAAGGGCAGTGTGGACGAGGATGTAGCACACGTTGTGCAGCTCCTGAACACGCGGGAACAGTTTTTCACCACCAGTTCCTGCGCGGGCCGCATCCTCCTCATAGACGGGGTGAGGTCCCCCGTTCCCTCCCATGCCTGCCCCTAGTGCCAACTTTAGGAGCCGTGCGACCACCTAACGCTACATTCCGGCCAGCCTGTCTTCCCTCTGCAGGGTGGTCTCGGCTTCTCTGCGTAAGAAACGTAGGGATGAATTAGACCAGTGCTTCTAAAACAATTGTTTATTAATCTCCTAGAGGGTCGTTTAATAGATTCTGACTCCGTTGGTCAAAGGTGGGGTCGGTATTGTGCATATACAACCATCCCCCAAATGATGGCCCTATTGCCAGCCTGAGAAGTATCTTAAGTGGCCACAGTGTTCATTTGATTTTCTGAATACTTAAGGAATTAAAAGAATTTTTAGTGTGGCGAAGTTCATGCCAAAGACCGCATTTCAACCGTTTTACGGAATCCTTTGTCCAGTATTGAAATCACCAGGGTCAAGGTATTCATTGCCTCCTCGTGGCTAACTCCATTAGTACAGGTTCGGTAATTTTTCCGTCACAATTAAATAGTAGTATTATAGGCAGCTAAGTTAAATAGAAATTAATATACAGTCAGAGAGGGACTGAGCCCTCAAAGAAGTCAGCACAAAAAAATGAAGACATCAGAATCGTGGCTGGAGGAGCATCTGAAGAAGGCCGGGCCTCAAGATAAGAGATGCAGTGCCTCCTAAGAGATAAACAGTAATTATACTATACTTGGAATTATACTATAATTAGTACCACCTGGTCCAGGAAGTCCACCTATGCATCAGTCACCCAGGTGGGTGACCAGAACACCTGGACCCGTCCATTCCCTAAAATGGTTTTGTTCTTTACATGTACGCTTGCTATGTGACTTGTTACTTTTTTGGATTAATATTATTTTAGCAGCTATACTTGTAATCTTACAGGTTGATTGTAGTGTGATTCACATTGTACCCACGTTTTGACTTCGCTGTATAAATTACCCCTGACAAAGAGCCTGGCTGGCCATGCACTCAAGACCCTTCCTGGAAATGCAGGGGCTATTCTTTCCTTAATTCCAATAAAACTTTCCTAACTTCTTCCTTTGGTTCGTGACTTCATTCTTTGATGTTGTGAGACCACGGACTCTGCACATTTGACATCTTCACAGGTTGGGAGTTATATATGAGTAGTAGGAGATGGTGAGTGGTAAAGTCCTCAGGCTTTGAAGTGATGCTACTTAGAATCTAAACCAGTTATGGGAACTATATAAAGAGAATATGCTCCAAAGGAATTTTGTGTGGAGATAATGGGGTCATTTATTTTAAACCCTTTACTATCATGCCTGGCTCATGTTAAATGTGGTTTAAAGTTGGCTCTGTGTTCATTTTATTACCTGTATTCAGAGTATTGAAGATAGCACATTTATAAGTTTATTCTTTTGGTCCAGCATTGACTAGTCATTTGCATGTTTCATAAGTTAGCAAGGCCTGCTCTTTTTATATTGCTTCCATTTCATCCCAAGCATTGACACTCTTGCAGTAGTTTCAAAATGAGTCACTGAGCCACTGTTCTCTTTCTTGCAAGCCATGATATATGCTTACAGATCTGCTTTTTTCATGCAGAATTCTGTTAATCACGCACACATTTTTTACATTGGAAAATCCAATCCTCTACCTCTCACCCCCACTTTCTGCTATTCATATTTAACTAGTTGCTGTAACTGAACTATTTTCTATCTTGTATTTACCTGCTTTTACCCTTATACATGTTTTAACCCTGAAATATTTTACCTACCTTTGTATTTCTGAGTCATGATTCCCAAAACACATGTCTCTTGAGTACATACCCCACTTGGAAGTAATGACTCCTTCTGAACTGGCTCAGGACTTTATCTAAACCTCTTTTCATTTTATTTATTATCTTATACCTTGTGATATATTTTCAGTCTGCCTTATTTCAGACAGGATTTGGAGCAGCTTACAAAGAAGAAACAAAAAAATAAAAAGTGGAAAATCTGGATAAAGAAAATATGTGTAACATAACCCAGACATGACATTAGTTTCCAAATCATGCCATTAGATCCTGTAAACTTGGTAAAGGTGGACTGATATTTGACTCTGAGGTTTACAGGAGCCAGTGGAAAGTCAGATACATAGGTTATTAAAATCTTTATTCAGGACATACACAGCTCTTGCTGGCTCCGAGGCCAGACAGCAGCCTCCTGCAGGCCCACTGTATAAATAGTTACTTTGTAGAAGTATAGTGATTTCTGTGCATGTGGTTTCCTGCACCCTCTTTCTAGTGTCTTAAGGGTAGGATCTGTGTGTATGTCATAGAACTTTGCAAATAAACATTTGTCTGGCTTCAGTCACTGTTAAAATCTTTGCCTTCCTCGAACTTTGAACTTTCAGTCCTAGTTCCTGATGGAATTACATATAAAGTATAATATGAAATCTCAAATGTATGCCCATAGAACACAGGAAGCTTTAAAAAACTGAACAGCACAGATGTCTATAAAGAGTAGTATGCCTTGTGTGGAACTGGAGCAGTGCTGTCCTACAAAAGGAACTCAGATTCTTGTGTATGTGATTTAATACTGCACTAGCCAAATAAAACAGCTAGAATACAACTCAGATGCTGCTAGTGTAAAATCCCTTGTAATTCTTTTCTCTTTACAAAAACATGACCATATTTCAGAAAATATTAAATACTTTTATCTTTCAAATCATTTCAAGTTATTTTGATTCTTTTTTGGTTTGTGCAAACTTTACCCAAAAACATATTGAATTATTTTCATTAACACTTAAGTTTATTGATTTAGGAAGTCTGTAATATGCTATGCATTGTACCTATTTTTATAAGTATTATATGATTAAATTATTTTATTTGTTATTTTAGGGTATAAATGGTTTTGAAGTTCAGAAACAAAACTGTTGCTGGCTGCTGGTTACACACAAACCTTGTGTAAAAGAGGATGTGGTGAGTTTTTATATATATAAATTCAGAAATAAACTTAAATTCACAGTTACTTTAAATATGCATGAAAAGAATAGGACATTCAAGGTAATTTATGTGCATAATTATAATGAATGAAGATGATAAAGCCTAGAAAGTTTTCATTACAGTGTCTTTTTGGGGCTGGAGGAGATAAAAGTGTGGATGTATAGATATTTATGCACGCATTACTTACTGTGGCCCAACAAAAACATCCTTTTGGGCATAGCAGAAAGTTCATGGATGTTGGACATATTGGATCCAAATTTCGAATTTCATTTCTGCCATTTAATAACTAGCCTGGGACAGGTAATTGAAGGAGAAGGGGATTAGCCTTGCCTATGCCTTACTAGCTTTACTGATGTAAATAAATTGTACATTACTTACTTGGATTGCTTCTGGGAAATTTTCATATATGTGCTTGGTTATTTACTTTCCTAAATTGAAGTGTTTAGATGAGTTCATACAAGTTTGTGTTAACCAGGCACTTTTCAATCCTGGCCAACTTAGAAATTCAGTTCCATTTTATACAGATAGAAAGGACGGGGTGGGGGATGGAATCAGGCATTGCTGGCTCGGGTACTCAAAATGCTCTCTTCAGAGTGCTCCATCTTCCTCTTTGGGTACTGGCCTCTGTATTCTCCTCTGCTGCAGATGATTATTTTTGTAGCAGGAATTACAGCTGTTGGCAACTCTGACAAAAAGTGACTTGCCTTGCCTGAGATTCATGTATCATTCACAGAGAGGGATTCTGAGTTGTCCTGCACAGATTCACTGCTCTCCCTTTTAGATCAGTGCTTTTGGCTAGTGAGCTGATACATTGTCCTTGGTCAGACATAGGCACATGGCGCCTTGTATATGCCCGGGTGAGTGACTGAGTATGATTGATAGTTCCACCAGACTCAAAGGGTGTAAGGGAGGGAAGGTGCCACTCAGGAGTGCTGGGAAGACAGAAACAATAACCGTCTTGTATAAGTTCTAGCTCAGACTTAATATTACATGTTTCACCAGGTGACCCAGCTGTGCCACAGGATAGACTGTAACACGAGTGCAGCCAGGGTTAGACACAGCTAAATGCCGTGCAGGGGAGACGAGTACATGACTCAGAGTTGCTAGGAACTGACCAGACACACGTACCAGGCTCAAGTGGTGTCACGTTGACTTACAGCAGGAGGTTAGAGACAGAACAAGATCCAGCCTCTGACCATGTGTCAGGACCCATAACACATCCAAAAAGGGTGTCGTGACTGCAGGTACCCCACTTGGTGCTGCAGTGGAAGGACCCTGACCCCTGTTCCATGGGACCTGAAATCCAGAATGTTGGGGACATGCCCAAGGGCCATTAGTTTGCTTAATTTCAAATGATGCACATGTAACTAAGCAATTCCGAGGAAAGTTCACTTGTGCCCCATACACAGGGAACGGAAATGTACTGCCTGTGTTCTGTGGTTTTTGGGTCCAATATGATTAGGAGTTTACTAGTGTTCCTGTATAGAGCACAGTTGGGAGCAGAGCAGAAGCATCAGACTGCTTGGGCCTTCTCTCACAATATACATGTCTCTATTCAGTCTAGCAACAAATTTAAACAAGGTCCTAGTGTAATGGGATCCTGGGACAGGCCTTCAGGTTCTTGTGTATGATGAACAAAGCCTTTTCAATGTTGCATGCATCAGAAAGGAAAAAGCTAAGTTTCATGAAGTCTAAAGGTGAAAGGTACACTCAGAGCAAGCTGACTCATGCCAGCAGCAAGGAAAATGGCGCAAGCACAGAATATGTTGGGCTAATGGATTTAAAACATGTGCCTGGCATAGGACACTTCTCCTTGGGTTTTTGAGAGTATGACTGACAAAATGATTGACAGCGTGCTGAGTCACATCAGCTGTGTTTGCTGCAATGCCCCTTTTCCCTAATTCATTTGATTATAATTGGATGCATGAGGTGCTGTCCAGATGCATGAACCTTTAACAAGCTCCGGGTGAAGAAAGGTCATTCATTGTAGGTCATGCGGGCAGTCTGGCACACGTCCATTTTGGTTTGGAAATTCAGGCATTTCCAGGGGTCTTTGTTATTTCTATCTCTGCTTCTTCATAGTAGGCCTTAGAACTAAAGTCAAGGGTGTAGACCTGGGGCCCTCCCAGGTTCCAGTGAGTAGAGGGGAGTGGTCCCATAGCCCCTGATTGTACTATCTATACTAAGTGGACTCTCAAATTATGACCGGCCCAACATGTGAACAACTTGGGTTAATTAGGTTAATGGAAGATTCATCTGCCTCTTGTTATCTATAGCGTGTACCCAACATCCAGATCTTAGCTGTATTGACTTATGACCAACTTGAGTTACAACCAGCCTTCGGCAACTGATCAGGTTCATAAGTCAGAGGTCCACTGTACTAGGACAGTTTTCATATACCATATTCCTTGATGAAAAGTCTGTTAGAATTAAGTGAATGGTAGTTTTCTTAGTGTATAGTAATAGTTGGGAAAAAATGGTACAGAAGGGTTATAGGAGAATTGGAAATCAGGGCTTTTAAGAAAATAAGCAAATTAAAAAGTATCTTTGTGAGAGGATGAAGAAAGCAGAGGGAAAAGCTATTGCAGAAAAAAATATGCTGAGTGAGTCTGGAGCTCTAGGAAAAGCTGAAGTGGTAGCTGAGGTAAAGTGTCACCAAAGGGCAGGGTCACATCCTCGTGTCTCATGTCCTCACCCTTTGTCTGTTTAGATGGTAGCACTGAAGAAAGCCAGGGGCAATGCCGTTTTGAAATTTGAGCCGCTTGTCCTTCACGTGCAGTGTCAGCAGCTGCAGGACGCGCAGCTTCTGGTAAAGTCTTTGTACTGGAACTTATAGGCCTGCAAACTGACTTCATTCTAAGCTTTAAATCTTGAAAAATGTATATGTTTATGGAGCTAGTTTTTCTTTATTTATTAGACTGTATGATCTATTTGTGACTTTTACTATTAGGCAAAAAGAGTTCCCTAATAATCAATAGTGAGATTCAACATCCAAATTATGGTTCCTATGTTCTTCCTTAACCTTTCCTGTTTGTATATTTTGTATATTTTGTAATCCCAGCCAACTGGAAGGCTGAGAGGGGAAAATCACAAATGCAAGGGCAGCCTGGCCAAGATGGCAAGACCCTGGCTTAAAAATAATTATATAAGTTCATTTTGTCCTCATTGAAGTATTAGATAAACATCTGGTTAGTTGTGATTCTGTTTCATTGCCCTGTTCATTTTTATAGCTTTTATATGTTTATGTAGAAAGTTAAATTGCATCACAAGCATTTGCTTCGCAAGAATGCATGGAGTCCCAGTGTGTCAGGCCCCAGGGCGCAGTGACTAGCAAGATCAGAGACTGTCTCGGTTCCTCTGTGGAGGAGACAGCAAAAACAAGCAACAGCAAATAAGAGGAAAAATGTTCACAAAGGAATAAAATGAGCCAGTGATGGAGAATACCGTGAAGGGTGGTCTTTAGCACGGGGTTCACTGAAGAGGGTTCTTTAAGACAAGACTTAAAAGGAACAGAGAAAGCCAAGCCTGAAACCGGAAAATAAACATTCCAGGGGGATGAGATCTGGAGAAAAGAAGAGGCCACATCTGGTCCCATGACTCCCATTTAGAGACATGCAGATGTTCAGAGACTGATAAAGTAACCTGTAAAGTCAGAATTTTTACGCTTTTCTCCTATTATTTCAACAAACTTTACTTTAGAATTAGAAAAGACACGCTGAGATAAACTCTGTCTTTACTTGGAGAAAATACTGCACTCATTCAAAAGAGAAATGTTTTGTTTACTTTTATACAGCTTGGTTATGTGAATGATTTGTTTTTTGGTTATCTTCTGCTTTATGGACACAATCACTAGCCAGATGTCCCTATTGAATGCTAGTTTTACTCTTTCTTAATGACACTTCTAAAGTTGGTATTCTCTTATCTCTAATAGGACTTTTAAGCGTACCTAAGCCAAAAGAGCTTACTAGGTTTTGGGGTTATATATGTTTCTGCCACTTATAGAACTGAACAGATGATCTTATTAGCTGAGAATCTGAATTTAACAAATTTTCTTTTCTTACAGCATTCAGTGGCAGTTGATTCTGGTTTCAGGAACTCTGGCATCACAGTGGGAAAGAAAGGAAAGACTATGTTGGTAAGATAACTTTTGGCAAAAAGTAGTTCTTTGAGTGTGATTATTGAATGATCCAGATTATTGAATAACCTAATTAGACTCTTGCTTTTATTCTCTCCTCTCTCAAATTTTCTTTTCCGGAACCCTTCAGGGACATGCTCTTTCCTACAGGCAAAGTCCAGAGTTAGACTTCCAATTGAGTTCTTATTGCATGATACTGTTCTCTACTTACTTTCAACCAGGTTCTTGACTTTGTCCTCGACAGCCTGAGTAGTCTGGCCCCAGTTTAATGAGTAACAGGATGTAGAAGTGAGAGCTACAGAGGAGAAGTCTTGTGTGTTGATTCCACCGCCCCACAGCTACGCCACATGAACTTATGCAAGCTCCCTAGTCCCCGAGATCTGGACTTTGCATTTCTGTCACAGGCCCAGCAGACCACTGTCCCGCCCATAGGGAGCCAGGTCTCACTATACCCACTGGTGAATGATTGGCTAAAGTTGCTTTTGTGTCACAATGGCAAAAATCATGTAGTTGTGATCAATATCATGTAGTGAACAAGATCAAAAGTATTTGCTCTCTGTCCTTTCACAGAAAAAGTTTGCTAGATGATCTGTAAGTCGCTAAGTCCTACATTCTTTGGTCCTTGCCTGGCCAAGCCAACCCCTGTTGTGATCTCCTGTGATACTCTTTGGCCTAGCATGTGTTCTTTGTTTTTGAACTGTTTCAGATTACCCTGTATTCTGCCCCCTAGACTTTTTCTGTCTATTTTTAACAAATAGACTATTTCCAAAATAGGAATGGCTTACAAAGCAGCACGCCTGTATAAAGCATGACGAAAAGAAAATCAAGGTCTTCAGCGCCCTGCGCACGCGCACGCGCGCACAAACACACACACACACACACTCTGCATCTGGTGGCCAAGCAAGAGCAGAGCTGTTTTTACCTTCTTCTCCTTTGTCCTCTGAATCCAGTTGCGTACAGCTCCTATCTGTTGTGCCTCTCGTTTCTCACACCAGAACCCACCCCAGGGTCTCCAGATATTCTCCCTGATACGCAAAGCCTCACCCAGAATATTTTATGTCGACTCATTTATGTTCATCTCTCTCTAGCACACTTACGCTCCAGCCATGTAGAACTGTTAGCTGTTTCCCAAATGCATCCTGCTGTTCCATGTCTCTGTGCCCACAGACACCTCGCTTCTCTGGCTCAAATTCCCCTCTTCTCATTTATGTCTGGTGAAAGTTCACTTAGCCTTTGAAATCCCAACTCAACTTTCCCATAAAGTTTGAGTCCTCAGGCTTGATTAGCTGCTCCTGTTCCACATTTCATTCGCTCTGTGTGTGTGTGTGTGTGTGTGTGTGTGTGTGTGTGTGTGTGTGTGTGTGTGTGTGTGTGTGTGTGTTCTGTCATAACACCTTATGTGTTCCCATTCTTTGCCCATCTCTTTATTTTCTGTTCTAAAGTGGACTCTTAAGCACCAGGACTAACTTATATTCCTCTCACATCCTTACACCTTGTAGGGGGCTTAGAATATTTCAGAAGCTCAGTAAAATATCATTAAATGAATTTTATTGTTCATAGTAGCTGTGGTAGAGTGTTTGTTTGTTTGTTTGTTTTTCTGCTGTCTTTCTTAACTTCTATCCCTTGTTTGGAGTTTGTTGACTGTTTCAACAGCAGGGTTACTAAGATGGGAACCCCAAAACAAAGCAAGCAGCCACTTTGTGAGATAGAAGTGGCATGGTTTAATCTTATAACTGTATTCAGTTCAAGCAGCATTAAGAGACTGGCATCCAACCCTTTTGCTCTTCCCTTAAAGCTTTGTTATGGTTTCATTTCTTTCTTTAAATTGGGTATTAAAGCTTTCTAAGCCATAGTGAGATTGAAACTGTTAAAAGTTACTGGGTCCTTTGATATTATGTGTCTTTGAAAGACAATGTATGGAATGCCTTTCTTTGGAAATGACTGCCTATGATGGGAACAACTATTTAGTCCTTTTCGATTCACCTGTGTTCAGCTAAATTATATCAAAGCACAGATTTCCATGCTGTGATGGAGCCAAATCATGCTCAAACCCAACCATGGCTGGGCCTTTCCTTTAGTCATCTTCAGTGAGTCTGGTCTGTGAGTCTTCACATCTACACTGTGTTTTCTTTGTAGGCTGTCCGGAGTACACATGGCTTAGAAGTTCCATTAAGCAATCAGGGAAAATTGATGGTGACGGAGGAGTATATTGACTTCCTGTTAAATATAGCAAATCAAAAAATGGAGGAAAACAAGAAAAGAATTGAAAGGTATGAAAATTGGATATTTCTGTGCTACTCTTATATGCCTGGGTTTCCTTTAAAAATATTAATATATACTATCTTTAGTTTATAATCCCAGCTGCTCCTCTACTTGTAGTTTTGTTATGAACAATGGAAAGATGATCGAGATGATAGATGACAGTAAATCAGATTGTGATGGGCCCCGAGTGGGTCCTAAAGGGGAGGCTTCCTCAGAGATGGTTGGACATGTGGCCACTAATAAAGGGCATCAGTGTCATCACTCCGGAAAGAGCCCAGCAGTGGTAAGTTGAAGGCAGCCAGAACAGGTGTGCACACTGCCCCCTGGGTCTTGATCCTTGTGGAGTGAGAACAGCACGGTTAATTGAAATCTAATAAATATTTCACACCTCTGCTTCCTCGGTACCCAACTCTTGTCATAGATTAGCTCTAGAATTGCAAAAACTGGCCAACGAGGAAGGGTATAGCTATCGGTTCACATATTTATCCGTCTGTTGTTCCTGTATTCCACCCCCTGGCAAATGAAACTTAGCGTCACTTTCTTTTTCAACATTTTCCTAAGAAGAGAGTTTCTATATAAAGAATTAAGTCTCATGCTGCCTTTCATACATGAAGATAATGCCGCTGAACTGCCATCTCCGGCTTGTGCATTTCTGAGTTACTCAGGAGGGATGGCCAATTGGATGTCACTTATAATTTTCTGGTTTTGTTCTCCCCACTCTTGTGGCCCCGCACATCCCATCAGTTAGCACTTCTCTTTAGCCATTACCCTCTCCATCCTTACCGCAACTTTCTGCACTCAGGACACCTGCAGGAGCTTCATTAGCTGTTCTCACAATGGGATGTTTCTCTTAATGTATAATTTTCCACATCACACAAAATATGAATCACGTCTGTAGAGTGCAAAGGAATCTATTGCTTGGCTTGTCCACTTAAAACTCTTCAGAACCTGGCACTTTTTTGAGTCAGCCAAGACCAGAAGTACCAATGGTAGCAGCGTAGTGTGGTGAAAGAAAACTAGTCTTCAGAGGCTGAATTGGGTTCAAATCGTGGTTCTACCAAGTTGCTTTCTCGGCTTCATTTTTCTTATGTCTTATTTCTGGAAAATGCGTATCTTGAAGAATAATTTTTAGTATTGATTAGGTTGCATGTGCTCATGAGTGCTCCTCTGTGTCATGCCAAGGACTCTCAGAATAGGAGCACCCTATTCCTCCACTGGCTCATGGAGAATAAACCTATAACCACAGGAATACCATTATCCAGGCTTTCTCAGCCAAGTTTCCTCATTTGAACCATAGAATTCACAAAAGTAATAGCCTATTCTCTCAGTTCTCCCAGGGATGGTATATAACATGTACCATTTTAGATCCATTGGAGAGAAGTTAGTTCGTTATATCCATGGATGTCTTAAGAGAATGAGGGCCTAATTTCTAGCTGAACCCCAGTTGAAAAAAATGGACCATGAAAACCAGGCCACAAAGTACAAACATTGGAACCACAGTGATGATTTTAGGTAAGCCACTGGAGAGTACCTAGCCAGTCCACTAGATTTGAACGATACACGAGCACTTACTGGTGCCAGTCCAAAAGTTTATTGCATTTGTTAGGTAGTAATCCAGTGAAACTGTGTGCTAAAACAGAAGGTAGCAAATCAGTTTTCTCTATTTCTTTACTTGAATTTCAACAAGATTGTAAATATAGCCCAAGAGCAACTAACTATACACCTGGTGAAGTTAATTGAGCCACGTTCACCAACTATGAAATCAAATTATGCTTTAAATCCATTGACTCAAAAATATGTTTTGAGATTATAGTATGCATGCTGCTATCAAGAGAGCCATGCTCATCATATAAAATCAAGGAAAAATTAAAGAAGGCTAAAAGTGTCTTAAGATACTGATTACAAGATTACATGTGGATCCAGAAAGTGTGAACAAATTAGCAGCTCCTTTGGGAACAGCTGTATATTCTGCCAAATGCAGAGAAAGAGTTACTCTTCTGATGTAGAAAAGGGAAAAAAATCAAACACAGGGGATGATGACTTATGCAATCAGACAGGGATACTAAAATTGTCTTCTCATAAGACCAGTTTTGTAATTCAAATATCTACAGGAAAATTTTAAAAATTCCAAAAACCTAATGTATAACATTTCAGCACCAATAAATATTCTGGAAATATGGAAATCTTCAGAGGTAGAACATTTCTTTAAAAAAAAACCAAAAAAAAAAAAACAGGCCTTGTTTTTGAAAAACAAGATAGTTCCTAAGCCCACTTCCTTTTTCCAGGAATAGCCGAGTTCCTGTGGTGTCTGGTGCTGGCAGGACAAGGCCTGTGAGTAACAGCCTGCTTTATAAACAGCTAATTTGGAGACTCGAAGAGACAGGGCCTGACACCAAGCACAGTAAAATCACTTTATACATAATGATTTCCAGGTGAAAAATAAAAAGTTTGAATTATTTACTAACTACAAGAGGAAGGATTTCTTTGTGTCTATTAATAAGAAGTCAGGACATAAATCAGATGAAACCATTTGACTGTGAGTAGAATGAAATTAAGCATGTTCTTCTTTTCATCAGCTATGTAATAAGAAAATGTTAAATAAAACAGAGTAAAGGAGTTGAATCTATTGGCATATAATATTGTTAAGAATAAAGAACTTTGAAAGGCAAAGTAATTGAATCTATGTTTAGTGGTTGAGTTTTTAAAAAATTCCTTTTTCTGTGGTAAAATATGGATAATATGCAATTTACCATTTTAACCAGAGGCATTAAGGATATTCACATGCTTATATGACTGTCACCACCATCCATCTCCAGAACTTTCTCATCGTCCTGAACAGAAACTGTACCCATTAAACCATACTTCCAGCCCCTGGTCAACACAACCCCACTTTATGTCTCTGTGAGTTTGACTATTGTAGCTATTTGTTATGGTTCGGATCTTAAAGATTCCCCAAAAATTTCCTGTGTTGAAAGTTTAGTCACTGCAATAGTGTTCAGAAATAGGGGCTTTGGAGGGTGATTAGATCAAGAGAACTCTGTCCTCATGAATGGATTCATCCATTATGGATTCACAGCTTGCTGGGTTTGTGGAGAGAGACTGTCATAAAAACACTGTCTCCTCCTCCACTTCCTGGCTGCCATAAAGTGAGCAGCTTGTTCTACACAGGCTCCCCACCATTATATTCTGCCTCACCTCGGGCCCACAGTGACTGAGCCAACTGATCATAGATTGAAACTTCTGAATTCATTAGCCCAAAGAAGTTTCCATTTCAGTTGCTTATTTTGGGTGGTTTTCATGGTAATGGAAAGCTAACCAACATCGTAGTTCCCCTAAGTGAGATCATATATTTGTCCTTTTATACCTGGCTTATTTTCATGATTCATCCGTGCCATAGCATATATCGAAATTTCATTTTTGTTGAAGGCTGGAAAATACTACGTTGGATTTATATCCATTCACCCGTCAGTGGACATTTGGACTGTTTCCACCTTTGAGCTACTATAGATAATGCAAGCAGTAGTGTCAAGTGTCTCTTCAATATTCCTGTGCTCAGTTCTTTTGGGTATATACCCAGAAGTAGAACTGCTTCATTGTATGGTAATTCTGTATTTAATTTTTTGAGATGTACAATACTGTTTTCCACAACAGCACCACCAACAGTGATAAATCAGAACCATATTCTTGTCAATACTTAGTATTATCTGACTTTTTGACAATAACCAACCTAGTAGGGTATGCAGTTCCCTAGCTATTAGTGAGATTCAACATTGTTTCATGTTTGTCAGCCGTCTGCATTTTTTGGGAAAGTATCTATTCAAGTCCTTTGCCCATTTTTAATTGGATTGTTTGGGTTTTGGTGTGACTGTAAAAGTTCTTTATATATTCTGAATATTAACCGTTTATCAGATACATGATTTATAGGTGTTTTCTCCATTCTGAAGGTTGCTTTTTTACTTTGTAGTGTCGTTTGGTGCCTAAAAGCTTTAAATTTTTACGAAGTTCAGTTCATCTCTGTTTTCTTTTGTTGCTTGTGTTTTTTGATGTCTTACCCAAGAAATCATTGCCAAATTCAGTGTCAAGAAGCTTTCTCCTTATTTTTTTCCTAAGTTTTATAGTTTCAGTTCATGGCCTTTAGGTCTTTGAGTTACTTAGAGTTATCCAATGGCTGATTTTTAATACTGCTAAGTAAATGACTCAGTGGAGGCCGTAGGAAAGCTTTGTTGGCCATCCTCTTTCCACTAAACTGCTCTGCAAGTCATCTACAGAGTCATGTGACACCCAGGCCAGTTCTATTCTCAGTCTCTCTCAGCTTAGAATGAGTAGCCTTTACTCCCTCATAAAGGTGATAGGATGGATGAAGATGAACAAGTATTAATTGTTCTTTCAGCAAACGCAGAGAAAGCTGTAAGATGTGAGCGACTGCTGGGCACTGCGATTCGGAGATGAATTCAAACAGAACCTGCTCGGACAGCTTGATAGTAGCTTAATGGGGCCAGACTGGCACTGGCACAGACATAACTACTTCAGCCTGGGAAATGGCACGTGTCCTGAAAAAGCACAGAGTACTTTCAGATTTCAAAAAGAAGAAGCTGTGAAATTCAGTTGTGCAGGACAAGTGTAACCAAAGGGTGCTTCATGGAAGAAGGCAGTGAGCCATGCGGAAGGGCAGGCAGGATCCCTGGAGGAGGGAGTTGCGTGGCAAGGAGAAGGAGCAGCAGTAGCAGAGAAAGGGGTGGCAGTGCTTAGGCCCCAGCTAGGCTTGATACACACGGTAGAAGAAGAGAGAATTCTGTTCCGGTACTGCTGTTTTCCACCCTTCTTAGCTTCTTTTGTGGATTTCTACTTTGACTCTACCTCTTCTCCAAGATTCTGTTGCTGGGCATGGGTTCAGCTACTTCTCCCCTACTGATAAGTCTTCCACATCTCAACAGAAGCAGTACGCCTCTGATGCGCTTGCTCCTGTGGAAGTATGTTCTTCATGGCCTGCCTATGCAATATGGCTTTGCAGTTCTGCAGCTCCTGTTAAGCCGTGAGCATCTTGAGGGCAAGACCACACCTCTTACCTGTGTTTCTGGTACCAGGCACAGGCCTGTCACTCGCATGTCCTTGTATGAATTAGAACACCAGCACTTAATCACCTAAAATCCAAATACACGCATAGCAGAAGAGTCATCTTTGATATTTATAAATGATGTCAGCCTAAATAGATATGAAATTGGACCTAGATTTCCTCCAGTTTCTGTTCTTGTTTCAGAAGCTAAAGGATTCCCAGCTTTTCATGCAGGCAGTTCTCTGACCCTGAAAACCAAGGATATATTTTTTCAGGGCTGCCTAGAGTTCTCTCTCATGTAGAGAGTTAAATAGAAGTTGTCTTATGGCATGAGAACCTGGACTAGAGAAGTAGAAAAACTGAAGACAATTTGATTTTCTTTTGTTTTGGGGGGTGCATCCGTGCCTGAGTATACTTTTCTATTTATTAGGGGCCCTTTCTCTTGCCTTGAAGAGCTAAGAAAATTATACTTCGAGAAATGTTTTTCAGAATGCTGTGTAAATGGTCTCAGTATGAGGAGCAGATGAAGCAGTTTAGCCTGGCAAAGCCTTGAGCCTGTCGAATTCTGACCTTGACTCTCAACTCTGTGGTAGGTGCAGTATGGACAGAAAAAGCAGCCTCCACTGAGGGATGAGAGGAAATGATGTCTGTGAGTAGCCAGGTTTAGTCAAGGACATAAAGAGCACATTAAATGAAAAAGTTGTTGCCATGGAACAAGGCTCAAAATGTTACTTGGCAGTGTTTCTTAGTCTTTTTCCTTTTATTATACCTCCATCTTTGAGATTGATGTGTTCATTGAGATATTTTTTGAGCACCTACTGGATATCAAGGTATACCTTGATGAGTGCTTAAGTTCTTAAAATGTAGGCAAGATATGTAGTGGTCTTGTTGTATATATATTAGAGTTGTGTGGGCTGTTTGGGAGCCAGTGGATATTTGAGGTTTTAGAGTTTTAGAGCCATTCCAAGTAGAACCCAGCCTGTTCATTGAATTAGTGGTAACACGAGCCTGTAATCCAAACTAGTTAAGAGGCCGAAGCAGGATGGCAAATTTGAGGTCAGCCTGTAATTTAGCAAGACCTTGTGTCAAAATTTAAAATAAGTGAAGAAATAATGTTGGCCGTGTAGCACAGTGGTAGAGTAGCCCTGGGTCCAATCTCGAGGAAAGGAGGGAGGGAGGGAAGGATGGAGATTCAGAGCTGCCTTTTTTGTTCGGTGTTTATTCATTTATTCTGCACATCTTTACTGAGTGTTCCAGCTCTGTCCTGCATACTAAATATAGCAGAAAGCAAGTAGACACGTCCTTGGCCTCATCAAGTCTGTACTCCTTACATAAGGATAGTCATTATCAGGAAGTCCAGCCAGATGCTGCACTTGGTACTTACCTATCTCCCGTGCAATCCTCCGACACCTCTAATAGGCACCCAATAATAATACCCTGTTTTATAAACAGGGAAATCAAAGCACAGTGAAGTTAACTGGAACTCAGAGACCTCAGCTTTCCCACCAGAGCACTGGGTCTAACACATGCAGAATATCTGCTGCCTGGCCACAAGGAAAAAGCCTCCTGTGTCAGCAGAGTCACAGGGTGACATTGGCGTAGAGAAGCAGGGGAACCCGTTTTCAGGGAGCTTACAGATGATTGCAGCACAAACTTCATATTAAAGTCCAGTGAAAAAATGAATGAAGGAAAAGAATAATTGACATTTAAAAAGTCAGGTAGCTAATAAGTGAAAAGTTCAATTCCACTTTCAAAGAAATGAAAATTAATGAGATCCCATGTTCACCTGTCAAAGGAGGGCATGTTTTATTATCAGTCTATGAGGGAAGTGGTACTACTATTAGAAGCATATTTTTTGAACATTATTCTGGAAAACAGGCAATATTTATTGATTGTCTTAAAACATCTATAACAGTGATGGCGAGCCTTTTAGAACTTTCAGTGATAGAGCCTGCAGCAGCACGCATACTGTTTGTTCGCCTCCACTGCTCTATATCCTTTAACCATGCAATTGCATTTTTAGGTGTCTATTTTAAAGAAATGGCCAGAAATTCAGATCACATCATTTTCAAAAGTGTTTATCACACTGTTGTTTGTAATTAGGGAAAGGCCAATCTTGATGACTTAATATTATTATTAAAAGTATTACTTTGTAGCTTCTTTGATAATTTGAAAAATGTTTTCAATAAATATTAAATTTGAAAAAAGAATGTAAAACTTTATGATCTAATTGTGTAAAAATAGCTATATGTGTATTAATAAATACATTAATTCAGACTACATTAATAAGCTAGAAAAAAAATATTGGAAGTGTTTATTTCTAGGTAGAGGTAACCTATATTTGTAATTTCATTTTTCAGATTCTCTAAAGTGAGCCTTTTATTATGATTTTTAAAATAAAATAATAATTTCCATTTTTTTTAGCCCTCTTAGCTTAACCCCTACATTTGGAATGGAAATTGAGATTACATAGGCAGTGTCAAGAACCCAATTTTCAGGAGTTAATGAAGAACTGAAAAGACATTTATTTTCCTAATCCAACAGTGATAAGGCCGCAAAATATAGCTCTCTGATTATTTTGTATTTATAAGGCTAATAGAGGAAATTGTCAAATTTATGTAAGTTCCGGGTGTGTTTCAGCCATTCAGTTTGCAAATACACAGATAAAACAGTAGTACTTAATTCCTTACAGGTTTTACAACTGCCTACAGCATGCTTTGGAAAGAGAAACAATCACTAACTCACATCCCAAGATCAAAGAGAAAAACAACCCATCCTGTTCTCCTAAGAAAGAAAGAAACCCAGCAAAAGCACATGGCAAATGCACCCTTGAGGAAAATGATAAAGAAATTGAAAATGATGACGATGACGACCCAGGACTCGGTGTTGCTGTCTTCCCTGAAGACTACTAAGATTTGGTTCTGAAGTGTTTTGGTAAAATATTGTTTGTAATAGATTTTGTAAAGCTGCTCTTTATAAGAGTATTTTAGTTGCTGCTGAGTGTATTAGCTGTCAGAAGCAAGATCTGATTTCTCTGTTTTAGAGAAGCCCATCTTACGATCACAGGTGGCTTTTTAAAAATACCCTTGTGTACTGTTTACTCATTAAGTATTGCCTTTTTTAGGCATATAACATCATTACAAAAATAAAATTATGATTTTTAGTGCCTCCTTTAGTTTCAGTTTTCACTTCTATGAAATAGGAAAACTAAATATAATCTCCTTTCAAGACAACCTTAACATTTTGGGCATTTAAGTAAAAATGTGAATAATATTTCATACTTTTAATTTTGAAGCTTCCAGCTTTTAGAGGAAGGTCGGAATTTGCTTCCTTTGCTGTGGAGTCTGACAAGTTTTTCCCTCCTTTTCAACTTTTTGGATAAGATAATGTTATTATGTTTATGTTATTTCTCCCAGGTCAGAGCTTACCCCTGGCCCTATATCTGCACACCGTGTGCCCACTTTTCCACTGATCCTGATCAGAAATGGTCAGTCACACACAGGCTTCCTAATGGACGGAACAAATGTGCTGTGGAGAATTACAGGGATCAGAAGCTGTGGGTTTGAATTCTGAAGGCTGCACAGAAGTAAGAGGTCTTTGAGCAAATTTCTTGATTCCCAAGGGCTTCGCTCTTGTACGTAGTAGTAATTCTACTACCTGCCTGACTGACACTGTCAGAGCATTGGCAGGATCATGTTCAAAGTGAGAAAGTATTTGCTATTAGCCCACGATGCATATACATTACTATTTATTTTCATTATAGAATGAAAATGCTTTCATACTGTGTTTTCAGAGTGTACCAGGTCATAATTTATATTTGAAAGGAAATTCCTAGACATAGAATTAATAAATTATAAGATCAGAATGTCAAATGCAAAAAATTACATAAGGTAGTAAACACTAAAGTATGATTGTAGCATTTCCTAATATCTTTATAATTTGCCAAAGTGCTAACACTTTATAAATTATGTTTAGTTCAGCGGCTCGGCTGCTTGCCTTCAGGCAGCATTTTGTACTCTCAGTTTTAAAATCGGCTGATTTCATAGCCGTCTGCCAACCAGTCAGTAAATCAGCAGGGATGGTGTCCAGACAGTTCTAAAGTCACTGTCATTTTTCTTTATTCTGTTTCATCATTCCTCTGAAGTGCTCATCTTGGAAATATAAAATAAGAATACGTTACTTACTGACCTAATTTCTCATAACATTTTGGGAGTCTTCAAACCCAGTGCCTGGCCCTAGTGTGTTCTTATTTCATAGTTCTGGGGAACTTCCTCTGCATCCTCAGCCTGTGCTCTCCAGGGATATTCATGGGTTTCCTGAATTGTATCTTCTGGGTCGTTTCTTGATTTATGGAGAATCCTTTTTGTCTTCTTAATCCTTTCATTTTCTTAATAGTTTAATAGTAAACACATTAATAATTTTCTTTAACACTTATCCCACCTTAGAATCATTTTTAAGACTTTGACAAAATAAAAAAAGTACCCAAGAATTTCCAGGGAGGGTCATGAGGCCTTGCATATATGAAGTATGATAAAAAAAAAAAAAACGTGAATTTTTACATTTTTAAAATATATCAGTAAAATCCACATTATCATTAATCTCCCTCAAAATACTCCCATCCTAATCCCATCAATTATCCCATAATTCTTGCCGCTTTCTGAAGCAGTTCTGGAAGTCCTCTTTTTCCTCTTTCATTGCACTGTCATGGCTGCCTCACTGTCCTAAGTCCATTCAAAACATTTACCTTTCATGGCCCTTTTGACTCCAGGAAAGAGCCAGAAGTTGAATGATGCCAGATCCAGTGAATAAAGTGTGTGGGTCACACTGATGTTTTTATGAGCCTGCTTTTCTGCTGGGTGGCGCTTGGCAGAGTCACCTGAATTTTAATCATACCTCATAGAGACACAAAAGAGGAGCTGCAGAACTGCTTCAGAAAGTGACGGGATAAGCATGTTCAAAGAGAGGGTGTGGGATACCACTTCCAATTAGACGCAAAGCCTGGGAAACATAAGAGCATTGAGGACACTTCAGGTCACAACCCGGCTCTCAGGGACGTGTGCATAGCTGGCCACAGTTATGTAAGAGTGACTTAACATACTTAACCACGCAGTGCAGCATGGCCAGGTCACTGGGCTGTGTTTTGTCTCACCGTGTCCCAGTAAGCTGATAAGGCACCATAACTGTTGTGAACTAAAGAGCACTGTAGCTGTTTTGTTGCTGTTTTTGCTGAAGGAATGGATGAGCTCTGCAGCGCTGGAGCTCTGGCTCACCTGCTGCTGCTTTCACAGATCTCTCTGCATCTTGTTCTTCATGGGGGAATGAATTAACTCAATCGTGGTACTAAGGGCTATATGGATGGAATAGACCCTCTCCAGGTGCCCCAGGGGAGGCTGGGCCTTCACAGAGGGCCAGTGGGAGTGTTTTGAGGGGGATTCATGGCAATATATCTTTTACTGTAATACATTTTTTTAAAAACTTAAACATTCACTGTATTCTTCAATCACCACTTGTATATTTTTAAGATTCCCAAGTTCTCATCAAAAGTAAGGGGTGATAAATAACTAGGCATTCGCACGGGACTGTCCTTGGCCTCCCTTCTGCACCCATCTCTTCGCCCCCACCTCCTGCTCCATTCTCCCGGATTGGCTCATCAGACAGTACTTCCCACCTGCCTGGCCCTTCCCTGGCCTGTAAGCTCTGGCTAACTGGTAGACCTCCACAGCAACGCTGTTACTTTCTAACTTTTTTCTTTCTCTTGTTAAACTTCAATTTACAGGAAGTAGGTTTTCGTTGGGATTTTTTGTTGTTGTCTGAGCCAATAAGCATGTTTTCGTTGCTGGCTCTTCCAGGGACTGGTGTGGAATATGTAAGGTAAGAAAATCAAACACACAAACAGGTTCTCACCCTAGTGTCGTTTTTCAGATCCTGAAATCTTGAGTTGGTCGGCTCACCTCTCTGCCTTTCAGAGTCACATGCTTGCTGTCTGTATAATAGCCAGAGTTTTTAATTGCACCTAATGGAAAGAATAGGGAAAGATAAGTCTAATCCACCTTCCAGAAGCAGAAGGTGAATGTATTTTTAAAGTTATGTACAACCTCAAATTGTTGGGGCATTGTTGAGGACTCTTGAAACCCTGCCAGCATCCATGGATCCTTTATTTTTATGCTGTGCTCTACCTCCCAGCTTTTAGGCCTTGGTCACTGTCCCTTTAGGTTACTGGCATCTCTCCATCCTAAGGAAGTGAAGGTAAAGCACCGGATGTGTCCCCCTCCCCCAGCCATTGTCTCCTGGCCAATCATGGCAACTCCCTTGCCTGGGAGTCAGAAAGACGTGAATGTGTCATTGACCTCTAAACTCCCAGCAGAATCAGGCTGACACTGTGACTTCACCTGAAACTTTATCATGTTGTCACCACCCCTTTCCATTGCTGAGTAAATCACATACACTGAAATGGTGTCTTCTGTAAGAACCTGACCCAAGATGCCATTTAGATTATTTTGAATACATCATTAAAAAGTGATGGTATAAACCTATTGGGGGGGGGGTACCAGGGATCGAACTTGGATCCTTCCACTTGCAAGGCAGGCGGCAGAACCACTGAGCTAAATCCCCGGCCCCCGGTATAAACCTATTTTAAATAAATATTTATATTAAATAACAGTTGATACTTTGATGCTGGAAATTAGCATGATAGTTGTTACACGAGAAATGATACTGGCATTGATTTAAGTTTATGACACAAACGATGTGTACTAAATTTAGGATGGAAATTACATAGATTTAAAAATTCTCTTAAGAGTATATCCCTAACAATTTTAGATCTTCACTTGTATAATACATACTGTCACAAGGAATGAGAGGCGCAGTTGTTGATTCAAGACTAGGGAGAACAAGGCAGTTGAACAAGGTAAGGGACTTCCTGTAGAAATCCAATTTGGGGAAATATCATTTTGTTTAGGTCTTAAAGGTAAGATACAAGTTCACTCAATGGAAAAATGCAAGAAAAGCTCTCACAGAGGAAATGTGGAAAGGAACTGAGGCACCCACTGAGGAGCATGGCACATCCAGTCATACAAACATTTTAGAAACGCTGAGACACAGGACGTGTATGACAGGGGTTCCGCTTTCTAAAACACACTAGGTGTCCAGAACCAAAATCTTCAGATGAGTTGACTTGAACAACTCATCTGAGTGAATCATAAAATCAGCCTAGAACCTTTAGAACCCATTAGTAACAGTCTTGTCCTGAAGACAGCATTAAAATATATATATTCAGAGGTCGCAGTGTATCTATGCCCTGCGTTTCAGGTGTGCACATTTTAGGACAGATAAGTAGGAGCTTCCAATATATTAATTAGTTGATTTTCTGTCCTTACACTTGGGTCTAGGGTAGTTGCCCAAAGAGCCTGGCAATGTGTACAACTGAGCAAGTTGAACTCTGTACCACTCAGGAAGGGTCATTCCTCTAAATGACTCCTTGAAGTTGTGCAGTGCCCATTCTTAACTATGAACTTGCAGAGCAATCTTGCCAGGAAGGAACTCTGGACAGGAAAGAAAACTCAGTGACGGAATGTCTGGAACATTTCATCTCATTTAATGAATGGACTCTGAAAATGTCCACCAGACAGGTAAATGAAAAGAGAAACAAATACAAATAATCCCTAAATAAGGACAGTAGGAAACAGGTGGGGGAAGGGTATCCTGTGATGAAATGACAATGTACTTTGCAGTTTTAAAATATTTCTGAGACTCGTAATCTATTGACTTTTCTTCACTCAGTTAAACCAACCCCCGAGAGAACTGTGCATTCCAAGGATTCCGTAAATGGAGGATATGGATGGGAGCCTCCCATTCCCTTTATCTGAAGTAACAGAACTGCTCTGTTTCTCTCTGGTTAGTAGAGAGGAAAGACCAGGCTCTGGTTATAAATGCACGAAGACAGATTTTCATTCACTCTTTAACATCCCTTAACATATTATATTATTATGTTTATATATACAGTCCATAGGCCTAGTTGCTAATATTAATAACTGCAGTAGAGCAATTTAATAATAACAATATACAAGATTGCCAATTGAGAATTACCTTGGGGCTTCCTTTCATTGTAACTGAACCATCTACAGTAACAGGAATGTTTTCCTTAGAGGCAGACATTTATTCCCATGGTCTGAATTCTCCATATCATTTACAAGTTAATTGCTTTTGCTTTTGTATTCTAAAAGAGAATGAGAGAAGGAAGAGAGAGAGAGAGAGACAGAGAGAGAAAGAGAGAGAGATTTAATGAGAAACAGGGAGGGAAACTAAGAAACATGCTTCTGTTTTTGAAGTTCTAGGCCAGAGGTCATGAATTACTGGCCACATTACCTCCAAGTAGATATGGGGTTTTTTTGGCCCACCCAAAGGATATTTTTTCCTAATTGGGTCAAGATTTTAAAATATGATGATGATTTCACATTTGAAAATAAAAAGTGAGTCCCTAGTTTTTGTTTTTATTGGGAGATCGAACTACATGGGAACCCCACTGACACAAGATACATAGTCCTATCCCGACTGCTCCTTCTACAAAAGGTTTGTTTTCTGGTTGGCTGCAGCCACATCCCCCTCCTGACTCCAGTCCTGACCACCTGCTCAGTCCCGACACTCTGTTTCTTGCTCCTTGTGGACCCCAAGGTTCATATCTCATGGTTAGACTTTGGGGAAATTAAACCACTATATTAGCATGTTACTGTACCGACGACCCTCCTGGTTTAACCAGTTAGTTACGTTGCAACGAGATCAATAAGTGAATTGATCGATCGCTAAATGACGAGTTGTATTTAGTATTACATTACAATATTCAGAAAAAAGAAATAGTCTGAGGAAACTCCAATTTGATGTTTTTATTTGCATAGCTTTCATACATACATGCTATACTGTAATGTATAACAACATAAAACTGCAGCACTTACTATAAGTACAATCAACAAAAATTACAGCATATAAACAAGATGTACTGTACAGAAAAAAGACACCGAGGCTTTGTACACAAGAGGGCCAGAACTGTACAAAAAGAAAACACGGTCGTAAGTATGAGCAGTGGATTTTTGGATCTGAATAGCGTGCCTCAGTCGTAAGTCTGAACAGCCATTAAACAGGTAGGTTGTTAAACAAGAAATATCCATATCACACAATAAATAACAGGTTAGAGTGGGACCCGGTGTACCATCTACAAAGAAGAGGGCAAAGAGAAAATGTCGGGCCCTTTGTTAAGAAAATGTTTAAGAATCACAAGGTGGCGACGGGAGAGTGTGACCTCAAGAACCGTCTGGTTCTGGCACCCAGGAGCCAGCCCCGGACGAGGCAGAGACGGGCCTTCTCCCTCGTGGAGGTGTGGACTCTCATGGTCCACGAACAAAGAGGCAGAGTTGTTAAGGGTTGGAGAACTCTGAGAAAGGACTCCTCCTGTCCTTATGAAGCACCCTGGAGCTGACTTCCTTGGGCTGGGAGGGTGGGAGGTCTAGGGCCTTTAGGAATTGGCTTTGATTTGCTTCTCCTTTCTTTGCTCTACCATGCTTTACATGTGGGCTTCTTTTAATGCAATCGGATTTTAATAACCATAAATGCTAATGCTGTAAAGCTCATAAATAGTTCAATGTTTTGGATTTTTATGCATTTGATTCTTGCTAAGTGTGTTTCTCAGGCCTCTTTTATTTTTGCCCTTAATATGGTTCAATTTGAACTCTAATTTCACTCACTGGGCATTTCATTCATGCATGCATGCATGCATTCATTCATTGTAGTTGACTTTATTTTTTCAGAGCCATTTGAAGTTTACAGAAAAATTGAGAGGAAAAGAGTACAGTCTCCATATATTCCTGTGTCTCTGCTCACATTTCCCCGAATATCTTACAATTCAAATCAGAGACAGATTATTTAAATATTCCAAAACATTCTTTCCTTGCTATTATACGTTTCCCAGATAGTTCTGTAAATTTTATTCACATACACTTTCCATGCATCTGTGTCACAGACAAGACCTTCTATTCCAAGAATAAGTGGAGAGACAGTTCCTGTCCCCAGCACACATAACCCGTATGAGAGGAAGATAAAATCTCAGTGGCCAACTTGTTCACTTGCCATTTATATAGTTATGAAACAATTGTAGTTTTATTTTTTTTATTTACTTCACAAATATTTACTGAGTAACTGCTATGTGTCAGTCACATGGATGAGGACAAAGTTCTTATCAGACCCTTTCTTGTAGGACCTTTACTAAAGCCTTTGTGTTGTGGACACTTGAGTAGGATGAGGCACTTGCCCAAGGTGTTTGGTGCCCTTTAAATTCTGTCCATCACTCAAATTCCGTCCACTCCACTCAAACATTACCTCTTCTGAGCTTCCCTAAGAGCCATTTTGGAATTAACTTCCTCCATTTCCAGTTCCCTCAGCTCTTTCCCATCACTACGTACATAGCATTTTGTTTATATTGTTATGACCATAGAAACCAGGAAGCAGTTGGGTGTTTATTAATTACATATGGGCACATATGTCACCACTGTCCTATTAAACTGTGACTAAGGGAGGGAGTAAGGTGTATTTTGTCACTTTTGTATCTCTGGGCTCTTGCACATTGTTGATTTTCAGCAAGTCTTTTAAATTACTTTGATTTATAAATGTGTTGTGTGGATGAGAATATGACAGCATTACGTAATTTATTGTTTTATAGTCATATGAGGAAATCCCTGATAGAATTCTATTAATTTTGTTTCTTGAAAGCATCTTGATAATATGATTAATAAAATTAAGAGACCAGAGTAAAGTAATAAGCTTCAAAGTCACTCACTAGTCGTGTGGTATTATGTAATGTTTCTGACACAATATCCCAATTTTTGGAATCCAGTGTTCCAAGATACACTTGGTGACAAAAGATGATAGGGCCTCTGTGTTTTTTACAACAAAACTTCTAAAAACTTTTTTTATCTTGCAATAATTTCTACTCAACAGAAAAGTTATAATCAAAGAACTCTTACAAAGATTTTATCCAGACTGACATTCAACCTCTTTTATACACACACGCACACGCACACACACACATACATATATATATAATTGCACATAAAATATATTAATTTTGAGAGTATCTTACAGATGTCATGCCTTTTTACTCTTGAGTATTTCGGAGTGGTAGTCACCCCTCCTTATCTGTGGAGGATTTGGGGAGAAGCCCTGTGACTACCAAGGCCTGTGGATGTGCAAGTCTCATAGGAAACCACGTAGCACTGCATAAAACCTATGCATCTCCTCCTGGATATTCAGACATCTCTACATCACTTACAAAACCAACACAACATAAATGCCAGGTAAATAGTTGTTGTTCTGTATTGCTCAGAGAATAATGAAAAGAATAGATTTCAGTGTCAGTGCAGATGCTAATTCTGTCAGATGTTCGCAATCCATAGTTGGTCGAATCTGCAGATGTGGAAGCCCACCAACAAATGTGCCCGACTGTATTTTCTTAGAACAAAGACAATCTCATAGAATCTCAGCATAACTATAAAAATTAGGAAATGTGACAATTATACACATGATTATGTGTTCTGTAAACCCTAGTCAAATGTCAATTAACCCACCATTATTCTTTGCTGTATAACTTGAATTATATTTTGATTCATCTTTATCATAAATAATCATTAAAAGCTTTTGTCTCTGAACAATTTTGAAGGATAAAGAATGACTTTTTATAGCTATCAATTTATATTTTTATATTCATTCATAAATAGACTCAGGTTATGCATATTGGCAAATAATATTACGTAAGTGATGTGTCTTGTCCATGTATCACTTAAGGAGATACATGGCTGTCTTTTATCCCCTTATTGATAATGTTAACTTTGATCCCTTGGTTAATGTGGTGTTGACCATATTTCTGTCCTCTGTTATGGCTTTTCTTTTGAAAATTAATAAAATTTAGGGATGCTATGGTTTGGTAATATGTACATAATCTATTCCTTGTCAAGCTTTTACACACATTTTAACATCTATTTATAATTCTTATTTGCATCATAATTGCTAAATGATGATTTACTATCTCCCCTATCCTTCAACATTTATTAGCTGGCATCTACTTTAAAAGAAAGCTTCCCCTTATCTTACCAATACATGCATACCCACATCATGTGGATTTTTATTATATTCAATAAATTTTAATCCATTGCTACTATCATTTATTTTAATGCATATTTTGTCCCAGATTTGGACAATAGAAATCCCTGCAAATTGTCCCTTGTGCACTTTTGACCTGTCTCCATCAGTTTTTTTTTAACATTTCCTTATTATCTTGCATAAGAAGATATTCTAGGATTGTCTTGTACATTTATTCCCTCAAGCCAAGAACTCCATTCCTTTGGATGGGGTTTGGCATTTAAAAACTACGTTCTGAACACTGGGTGTGTTCATTACAGCGCATTAAAAAAAATAATTATGAGTGATTCATCGGTGTAAAATAATTAGTCAGTAAATGATCACTATTCAAAGGTTGTATCTTATAGTTTACATCGTCCATGAGATGTGTCTGCAGAAACCACATCTCCTAAGTTCGTTTCCCTGTGATGTAGGGCAGGGGTGTCGCTATTAATCCACGGAAATGCTGTCTCCTTATAGTCATTCAATGAATTCCTTGTTCCTCGGCTTTTTATCCTTGATACCTGCTCCATCAGCTCCCATCTGTTTTGTGAAACACATTGGGACTCAAAGGAACTGTTTTTAACTCTTCAGAGAAGAGTGCCGTGCAGAGATGGATACATTTGTCTAATTTCAGTGTACATAACAATAACTTCTTCAAACTCCATCTTACTAATTTGTGTCAATGCTTTGAAACGAAGCAAAATCAAATGAGTAGTCACATTAACTAGCCAACCCCCCCCACCTCCAAAAGAGGCAGATTGTCAAACTGAAGTTTAATCAGTTTATAAAAAGGAGGAGTAAATAAAGAACAGACCGCGCAATAATCACGCTGATTTTCCACAAGCGGCCACCAGGTGGCAGAGTACTACACAGCAGAGCAGTCTGAGCGTCGACGGAGACTCAGGTGGCGGGTGCCAGTTTTCGTTTTGTTTTTTATAAAACCAATCCTAGAGGATTTTGATGAGTTCTTTAAAAAAACAGTGTTAGGAAAACAACTTCCACTTGCTCTTCTAATAAATGAAATCATCTCATGTCAAATGATATTTTAGTCATTTCGTATTTTAATATCAAAAGCTATTTATCCGGATTTACCACCTTTGTTTTCCCAGAATTACAGTATATAAACTGTGAAATGAAAGAAATACCGGGAACAAAAATGACATAAACTTTTCATCTGCTTGAGCCTAAAATCTGTATATGGTTATAACTGTGAGATCCTTTTCATATCTTTGGGCACACTGCAGACATCATGTGTAGGTAAGGAATTCATAATTACTACCATTTGTACAAATGCAAAAGATGAATCTATATTTTTATTCATATAGGCCTCTCAAAAAACTGCTCTCTTGGTATATTTGTATGAAATCCACGGGAGTTCTAGAAGAAAAGAGTTGGTAATCATAGTTAAATTTATCGGGATTACAGATTTCCAAGTCAAATTGTTTTCTTGTGTACTCTTAATGTTCCTACTCGTGCAGTCTTCTTTGTTCTTTGTGTTGTTAACTGTAATGTTCAATACACAGACAATAAAGACTTCACAAAATTTAAATACCTACATTCAATCACCAAGTCTGCGAGTAATCCATTGTTATCCATTTTCAAACATCATTCTGAGTTTATTGTCCATTGATTCCTATTGACGTCACACTCTGGATTTTATCTCAACATGGATAGACAATTTTTGACCTCTTCATTTTGAGGGGGCTCTGTGACACTGGCTTCCTCCTTAACTCTACAGGTAAAATGTAAATGGCACATTTTCAACCCTTAAGTTTCAAGATAAGGGGTTTCAAGATGCAGCGCGGCTGTGTTTTGAATTTAGGATGACCATTTGGGGCTTGGTGGGATAAAAGGGGAAATAAATTAAGAAAAACTGTAAGGAAAGGCTGGCAAGAAATATCGTTCTTAATTAAAATATAAACATAACAAGTATTGAGAAATCTTTAGCCACTTGTTTCCTCACTACTGTTACTAGGTGTTAGATGTCATTGCTGTATCTTCATTTACCTTTATAACCTCTGGTTTACATTTTTCATTTGAAAAACAAAAGAGCGATTTTCTTAAATATCACATTTGTGTTTTCACTTACAAACTTGGGGAGGTATTTGGCAGGTGTTCCTCACTGAACTTGAAGTTTTTGTTTTCTGGCTTGGATCCTAAACCTAACTGATTCCCCAGACTTTCCTATACTGCACTCTCAGTGCCTCAGTCCTTTAAATAGCGAAAATACTATTTGGGGGGACAGTCTTTCACTCACCGATGAATAATAGCTCTTTTAAAGGGTAACATTTCATCAGTCATCTCTTTAGTCACTTCCTGTTTTTCTGCCTTTACATATTTTTAAAATTAAAAAGCTACATACACTCCTTGAAGTCAGCTGCTTGGTCAGGGGCTGCTGCTGCCCTGTTGACAGAGAGCAGTCTAAACATAGAAATGAGCACACAGCTCGCATCAGTTCCAGTATCATGGCTTCTTTCTATGGAAAGGACACGATTCTATTTAATTACATAATCTGTCGTCCTCTAAGACCAGGCTTCCAACAGGGCCAAACAATTCTGGAGCGGGTTCATCTCTGTTTTTAAGAGGGCTAATCAGAAGGGATTTGTGATACTGAAATCACTAAGAGGTAATTAGGAATGATTTTGTGCAATTCAGAAATGAAAAATTCTTTCCCAGAGCCCCAAATTTTTGAATCTACTTTGTTTTAAAATAGTGGAAGTTTGTTGCTTCACTTATATATCACACTAATGTTGTGCTAGGATTTTTCATGTGCCAAAAATGAAAATATGTTTCCACAAAGATAGATGAATGGATTCCAAGTGACAGTAAGATATGACACAAAATATAATTTTGGGAGCAGAAGTTTGCAGAACAATAAGACATGAAGGAATCTATTCCACAAAAATGATATTAATAATGGGTTTCAACACTGAGATCTTTCATTGTTTCTTTACTGTCAATGAAGAAAAACATTCTCCAAAAATCTTTCCGTAGTCTGTTGACATGAACATCAATTTTTTTCTACTAAAATAGAAACTAGTAATTACATTTTTTAAAAATGACACTTTGGTAATTATATATTTAAAATATGAGTCCTGATGTTTAATTAGGTCATATGACTGTAATATCAGCTTGCATTAGCAGCAGATTATCAAATCCTAGCAATTCACCCCATAGAAAAATACAAGTAGAAAAAGCTGCTATAATTGTAAGATTTAAATAGAATAAACCATAATACAGTACAGTATTCTTTAAATATTTTAATGTTTACTAATATTATTGAGTAATGAAGTTTATCATCATGGCATATTCTTCTTAGCTAATTACTATCGTAGTAATAAGCACATAGGAAGCTTCGTGTGTTGTTCCTCCAGGAAAGCTTCCAAATTAAGCTCAGAGCAAGAGTCACAAATATATTTTGTGTATTTTAAATATGTAATACACATAATTTTTTTCTGAAATTAATTACATTGTGCTTGGAGGTAGATACTTTTTATTTAGGTAAATACTTTTTATTTTTAACCAGTATCATGAATCTGTATTTTACTAGTTCTTCTTTCCAGTTCTTTTTATTTTTATTTGTAAATAATGAAAATCTTTTATTTTTTAACCTAAGTATCTATCCCTTTAATGCTTGATAGTTTCTAAAAAGCTTAAACATATGTCTGTATTCTAATGTTTCATTTTGTATTAATTATAATCAGTGGAGGTTATTTTGTTAATTTTTATTTCAACTCTCCTTTCTTGTCTAAACCATATTGACTGATATTTATTAGCTTTATTTGCCACAAATACAAAACATAGTATAGTATAATTATTGGTGATTTTTACTGAGACTTTCTTTGAATAGTGTGTTTCTTAGAGATCCCTTTACAAAGTATGTATTGCCCTTCGATGCCCTGTGAGAACTGTGTGTCCTAATACTAGATTTTGCTCCCAAATATGTTCTATAAGGTATAAAAATTGCTGATGTGACTGCCACCGAGTTCATTTGTGCAGATTTAATATACAAGTACTTTTAAATACACAACTTTGCGTCACTTTATAAGGTATCTAATGATTTACATAGCTAAAACAACTTGAGAACTTTTCCATTTAGTCCATAAAAGCTAAGATTTCCCTATATATAGGTAACTTCACTACTCAAGAAATTTGCCTTGAAATTCTTCCACAAATTGACCTTGACAATGCTACCAGAATTTTTATGAAGAAGAGCTTTTTTTTCTCCTTGTAACTACATCTGCCATAACTTGTGGCTATAAATAAATATTGTGTAATGATTTTAAAAAGTCATTTCTGGATGACAAAAAACTAAAATTGCTTGAGTAGCTTGGAGAATTATATCTTCTTTTATTTAATGGGCAAGAGAAAAGAGATTTTCCTTATCATAAACTTTGTGTCTTTTTCTGTTGACTAAAGCAGCTAATTGAATTACACACTGACAAAGCGTGTATGGCAACATTACTGTAGTTATAAAGGATATCTGGTGCCTCTGATTCTGCAAAAAAAAAAAAAAAAAAAAAAGAGAGAGAGAAAGAAAGAAAGATACCTACTTCCTAACACTAGGGGTCATTTTAGCTTATGGTAACAGTGTGATATTTAGCTTTAATAAAAAAGAAAGTTAAAATATGACATTTCCTAGAAAAGTGCTATCCTAGAAAAACATCTTCCTATAATACTTGGATCTTTAATGTTTTCCCCTTGTTGAACTGTGAATAGATTCTGTTACTTTTTCTAATTTTAAAAATGTGTAACAGACAACTAGACATGTGTGCTAAGTTTCTTCTTCAAAGTTCATTTTTGTGGATTTTACTAAAATACTCAGCCTTTGCTTTTGAGGGCATGGTGATTCATTTCATGGCTTGCCTGTGTTGCTACTTAATATTTTGTCAGCTTTTTTTCTTCAAGCCTTTCTTCGCCTTCTATCCTCCTGAACCACCGTGAAAGTCTGACTTATTTCTGTCTAATTTTCACACTGCTGAAGGCTAATTACTATGTCTGTTAGAATAGAGCTTTGTTCTTTCCATAACGGAACGAATATTTTTCATCACAATATCTCAGATTTTCTACACTTAAAAGATTTTAAAATTTCAGGCTCCTTCCTGGAGCTACTTTTTGTTTTTCTTCCCTGGAGCTTAATATTATAAAGTACTTATTTCTTTTTAAAAATTCACTTTAAGGTTGTGATGCTGAACATGAGAGATGATAGAAGGAAAATATTTATTTTCAGAATAGCAGTATATATTTTCAAATGCATTCTAGATTATGTAATATGAATTATGGTCCTGTTTATATTGAATGAAGTAGGTAATTGCAAGCTATAAATCATTTCTGGGTATCTGAAAAACTTAACCTTCTTGCTCTAGTTACACACATAAATAACGATAGTTATATTTGTTTTTTTAATCCAATTTTTAAAATCTGCTTAAAGTCTGTTGTGCTTCAGAAAGCATAGCATATTATGTTGAACATTTTCAACCTAAAATCAAAATATTTCTTTGGATTCAAAAAACTAGATACATTTCTTATATCTGGTATTTGTTAAACATCAATATCAAAAGAAAGTTTGGTAGACTAAGATATTTTGTCTGCTAAAAATCAGTAAATGATAAAAATATTCATTAAGCTAACACTGATGTAAATGAGAGGGACTTCCTCTTTTGCTAACTTATAATTATGGCGTGATTTTCCAGACATGTCAATTACTGTTTAGCTGGGGCTACAGGGACCTGTATTCTTCCTCCAAAATTCTGTTGTTGGTCGGCCACCTAAAAAAGAGAAACGAAAGAACAATTCCTCATCATCTATTCTAAATAACTGATTTTAATTTGGGAAATAAAGAATAATGAATTATAGTTTCGGTAGGTGACATTTTAATGTCCTTAAACCTAATGGAAAAAAGGGTTCTAAACTACACAAAAGTTTTGTTGTACAGACAATGGAAGGTGGCAAAATGGGCAGAAACACCATTATTATCACACTGTCAGCTTAAAGGTGGATGCTGACATGGATCCTATCCTATCAGTGAAAATTATTGCTATCTGCACTATTTGAAAGTAATGTGTCATATTCCTAAAAATGCATGATTTAAAGCCATTTGGAAGAATGATGCAGAAGGATGTAAAGGTGTGGTATTTAGAGTGAGGTCACCCAAGTTTTAATTTAATCTCTGTCATTTGTTAGCTCTATGACCTTTAGGAAATTGCTACCCTTTCCCGGCCTCTATTCCCTAATTTGTCTAGCATTTCAGAGGCTGAATAGGGTGTTCTCCATGATCTTTACTGAGTCTGTGATTCAGTATGTTGCCCTGTGCTCTATTCTTTTAGCCAGTTTCTCTCTCAGGAAACAGCATGGTCTTAATTTCTTTCACACAATATTGCATTTGATATACACCCTTACCAGCTTTGTGAAGACAATATTTTATACATATATGTATTACTGTCTTGCTCAATGGAAAGCAATTACATTAATCCCCCAAACAGAACTTATGGAAAAGGAACCTTAATGTTATGGTATATTTTTTCAGGTGGTCAAATCCTCAGAAGGGCCAATATCCTTTCCAAAATATTGATATCCAAGGACAAATGTCCAAATTTACTTAAGACAACTCTAAGTCAGTGAGTACAAAATAATTCATGGCTTCACATCCTCCTTTATTCTATGTAAACCCATAACTTTGACCATACTAAAACACTGGGATGCCGCATAGACATCTCTCTGTCTGTCATCTGTCTGACTGTCTGTCTCTCTGTTTCTCTCTCTCTCTCTCCTCTCTCTCTGTCCCTCCACCCTTTCTAGCACCTAATCACTGCTGTTCTAGCCTGGCACTGGTGGGATTTGATGTCATGGAAATGGTAGTCCACAAGAGAAACACGTTACAAAAGCAACTCCTTCGCCCCCCTCCCCCCTAAATAATAACAATTTGCTAAATTGTTGGGAAGTTGTTATAATTCCTTTTCCAAATTATTACTCGCCCTTTAGATTAGAAATGAGGCCAGGGTTAGCAATCAGCTATAAATGGTAGGATTTTTCAAGCAAGAAGCACTTGTCTGATTGTGAAGTGGAGACCATTACTGCCTTGATTGGGCCTTTTTTTTTTCCGACTCGCTTGATTTGTGGTTGAGAGCGCATATTCACTCCTGTGCTGTGAGCAATCAGAGCCTCCCCCTCTCATTTTTGCTCAGCGATTTAGGGTCCACTACTTTGGCACAGCTGCCACCTTTTAGCCTCCATCATGCAGAATATGTCTTTAAGAATAAAGTGTGGGGGATGGGAGCAGGTACCCCTTGTCCCTCTGGCTTCTTAATGTGCCTATTTTATATTTTTCAAAGGGAAGTTTTTAACTTGAACTAACAACAGTGTTGGAACTTGGACTTCTACACTCAGTAAATAAGTTTGGAAAGAGACTTGAAGCATGTCAGAGTATATTTTCCATTTCTCTATCCCTTCTGCAAAAACAGGTGTGGGGTACAAAGCTGGACTGGGACATCCAAAAGCACGTTCCGCTCTCCCACTAGCGTGGTCTTTGTTCTGGGAAATAACACAGAAACCAGGGCTTTTGGTTTGTTTTCTAGCTTTTTGTGGGTGATACTTTTGTTAGGAGTGAAGTTCAGCCCATCTTATTACTTGGGACTCATTAGAAAACCCGCAAAGAAACTTAAATCTTAAAGTCGGAATTAGCTGGCCATTCTGGGCCCTTCCTGGGTCCCATGGGCTGCTATACAACACTAATTTACACGTGGGAATGGATACTTTCCACTGCTACTGCTCCTGTGCTACCAAACATAAGCCCAAGGGACTTCCATGAAACAGATTTTTCTAAGGACACTGCCCAAGTCTGGGTTATAATAAACCTGTGGGACAAAATTAATGATACCAACTGGCACATAGTGGTTCTCTCAAGATCTGAGTCTGAGCTCATAATAATAATAATAATAATAATAATTCTGTTTACGCCAGCTTTATTAAGATACAACGTATCATCCATAGAATCCACCCATTTGATGTGAGATTGAATGAACTACACTATTTTTATCAAGTTGTAAACTATCCTTCCAGTCTACTTACAGGATATTTCCATCATCCTAAATGAAACTTTGCATCCATTTGCAATTATTATCTATTCCCATCCCCAGGCTCATGCCATATTAATCTATTTTCTGTTTTGGTGAGTTTGTAGTTTTTGGACATTTCATATAAATGTAATAATACAGTATATATTCATTTATGTCAGGCTCTTTCATTGAGATGTCTTTGAGGTTTGGTGTTTCACTCTAGTTGTAGCATGCATATAGTGTTTTGTTTCTTCTTAATGATACACAGAATTCTATTATGTGGATGTATCACATTCTACCTATTTATCTGATGACAGACTTTTGAATATGATACTGTCTTCATGGTTATACAGTATATCTATACTGTTACCAATATTCCTTACAAGTCTATGTGTGGATATACCTTCTTTGTGTGTGTGGGTACATATCTAGGAGTAGAGAGGCTGAGTCGTATGATAAACTATGTTTAACTTCTTAGGAAATTGCCAAACTCTTTGGCCAAATGGCTACATCATTATACAGTCCCATCAGCAATGTAATGTGTAAGAGTTCCAACTTCACCACATCCTTGTCAACACTTGATGTTGTCTGCCCTTTTTACCATAGCCATTTTGTGGCTGAAAAACTGAACTTGTGGTCTTGCTCTGTATTTCCCTAATGATTGATGATGACGAATATCTTTTTATGTTCTTATTGACAGCTTGTATATTTCATTGGGAAATGTCTAGCTAAATCTTTTGCCCACTCTTTAGTTATGTTGTATATATATATACTGGATACAAGTCCCATATCTGACAGATGATTTACAAGTATTTTCCCCCAGTTCGTAGGTAGACTTTTGCTGTCTTGACGGAATCTCTGAAGCACCAACTTCTCAGTTTTAAGCAAATCTTTTGAACTCTTAATAAAGTACAGTATCCCATAAGTTCTGAATATAATTGTTTAAAAACAGAGAGGAAGTAAAAGATTTAAAGCAAAATCAACAATTATGTTTGGATCAGTGTGAGAAATGGGTGGACTGGCTCTGTGGTTCCATCTTCCTTTAAAGTTTTCACTAGCAGAATAGGTTGTCATTGATGATGGCGCTGTTTGGTTTTTTAACCCTTCATTTCAAACTTCATATGCATCATTTCAATTTTTTCTTAACTAGGGTACCGGAAGCTCAAACTTCACCCTTGCCCCATTTATAGATGGAACCAGAGGCAGCAAAATGCTCGCCTTTATGCTGCTACCTCTGAGGAGCAATATATGGCCAAAGAAAAATGAATGCAAAGAAACTCAGGCATGGCCCTCCAAGGCCCACTGCAGAATGTTATTTATAAAGTGTCTTCTTCTAAGAAAAAGTACTTTCAAAAGCCAAGCTATGAGACAAATCTTGTAGAACTGTGGAGAAAACTGTTGGTAATAAATGCATCTTTTAAGATGTTCCTTTCGGGGGGGTAACACCTATAAGGAAGATGCAAGCTTATCCATAGCTAACCTGTTTTGTGTTTTGTGGCAGTGGTTGGGCCAATGGGCCTTGCTTTTAGCGACATGACTGGCAAGCATTTCAAAACTTCTTGGAGCCTACAATTTTAAAGCACCCAGCAGTGAATCTTTCTGACAATTTAAGCATCTACTCCTAATGGGTTTACTTTGCAAGTCCAGATTTTCATTTGGCCTTTGTTGTATATCTTAAAGAGGATAGATACATAATGCAATCTGATTGCCCAAGACGCTTTTCACTTCTCACCTTTGTGCTCTTTTTTTTTTTTGGTACCGGGAATCGAACTCAGGACCTTCCGCTTGCAAAGCAGGCGGCAGAACCACGAAGCTAAATCCCCGGCTCTCATTTCCCACCTTTGTACCATTATGAATTCAGCCACCAAGACCCCAAAGACCCCTAAAATTGCATTGATCATTAAGAAATACTCCTATTTGACTTAGTAAACTTCAGGTTTGTTTGGTTTTTTTACAAAAACTATGGATACAACTACAAGTTCAGTAATTATCATTGTGATATTTTATCTTATAGATGGGACTCTTGTTACAAATACATTGTTAAAAATGCAAGTACTGTGTGACCTGAATGTTTCCCTCAAATTCTGTTGTACATAATTAGAAGTCATTAGCTATATTATTTTTACACTTGACTTATTATCAAGATTGCTTTTTAAAAAATGACTTTCAATTGAGGCCCAGCTAAGAATATAAAAGGACACAGCTAAGCTCTTTTTGTCAGAGTTGCAAAAATCTGTTCTAATTAATACATGGAAACTTAAACTGAAGATGGTGAAGTTAAAGTTGTTCATTACAATTAACTTAGTGAAGCTGAAATGCAATGCTAATAAGTAACTGATTAAAACAGAAAGTCCTATTGAGTAGACTCAAGTTTCACCAGAAACAAAACCAGGTGAATCGGCAACAAGACATTGTCTAGATAAATGTCAGATAACTAAAATGATTTTTATAAAATGAAAATAGAAAAGCATAGCCCTATACAATATGCTGTGTTTTGGGAAGAAAAGAGTATCAAATTGAAGGAGAAAAAGACCTTTGATTTCTCTCAGGAACAAACAGAACCAGTAATAGCACACCACCTGCGGTTTGGATCAGTAAGCCTTCTTCTAAAACAAGGTGAATATTCTTTGATTTCTTAGGTGACTGTGCTATATCAGCTGGGCAACTTTATAGATAAGAAAGAAATAAGCCACTTTCCTCCATCATAAAAATTCTGCAAGAAGGGAAACAGATCTAAATTATCAAAACCTAGGTTGAAGCAGGTCTCATCAGCAAATTTCATAGCTGGAATAATATTAACAGCAATAACTCGTATGTCACTCGTTTTCACCCCTACAAACTATGCAAGACATCAGAGCCCTGCGAAGTCCTCTGGACGAGTTCCCGGGAGGCACCGGAAGAGACCGTCAAAGGAGGGAGCTTCCGGAGTTTTGGTGGTGCTTCTGCTCCCATTGGGCGCCAGCAGCTTGGCTGACTTCACTGCCGCCTGGCTCCGGAAGTGGAGTGTGTACCGAACATCCTGGTTCCTACCAAAAGTTACCACTGCCTCTTCTCAGGAACCTGATATGTTCTCCTCCTGACCCACTGCGCTGCCTGGCCCTGGCCTCTCCAGCACTGAGATCCTCGAGGCCTTCCGTGCAGCCCTTTGTGCTCCGCTGTTTCAGGCATGTGCAGATCTGCCCCAGGGCATTGCAGAGCTGTAAGGAAAACAGTGCTTTCTTCTCATGGTTTTTTGTCCTCAGCCTCTTCTTCCTCTTCCCGCTTCTCTGACCTCTGCCCCTTTCTCTGCTTATTCTTCAGCTTGTCGTCCTCTCTCCATGAAGATGGTCTGGGTAAAGACCTAAGCGCAAACAGCGCAGCACACAGGACTCAGCTGAGCTCCTCCATCCAAGGCTGGCTCAGTTTCATAGTTTCCATGCCTTCGCCTCAATCTCTCATCTCTTCACGAATGTTTTCCCCTTCTCCCTTACACCCTGGATTTGTATTGTTGTAACTTTAAGGTCTTGATGTATTAGGTCCAACAATTGGGTCACCTCTGAGTCCTCTTCTGCTGACATCTTCCTTCTTAAGCATGTTTCTTGCTTCTGTTCATGCCTTTTAATCTTTTATTGCATTCCAGACATTTCTAAATAAAAGAAAAATGACAAAACACAAACTCCTCTTTCCTGGTCTGTTTGCTACTTTCCCTGGGGAGGTGGTGCTGAGTGAATCTGGCTCGTCGTGGTGACTTGATGTTTTTTGAAGCACTAGTTTGAGTTCACTGCTGGCTTTAAATGTTGTGGGGATGGAACCAGATTTGTGCAGTAGGCTCTAAGTGCTGAGGAGAGTCCTGAGGTCACTTTGTGCTTTACTGTCCTGCTTCCAGTTTTCTGAACCGTGGGAAATGAAAACCTCTCTCTCTCTGTCTCCCCTGCCCCACCCCACTGTGGCAGCTGAATGCTTTGAATGGGTGTCTTCAGTGCCCCTGACTTTGGGTGACTCCCTGTGCTTTTTAAGCCCTCCTGTTCTACCTTTTGACTTTGGTACCCCGGGCCCCCAGCCCCAGCAACTCAATGAGAGCCTTACAAAAAGTTGGTGAGTGGGGGCTGACTTGTCTATGGCAGAGGCTCCTTGGGAGTCAAATCTCTCAAAGCCTGCTTATTTGAGGCCATTAACAGTTATTTAAAATTTTGGCTGATTTTTCCTTTTCCTTTTTTTTTTTTCTAGTGAATTTCTCCTCCTGTTGCTGTTCCAATAGAGACAAGAAAACCCATGTGTCTCTTTTCCTCTAGGAAATGCATGTTTTGTTCTGGAATATGGTTACTTTCGTTTTTCTTATTTTCTCACCTCTGCAGTGATCTTAAATCTTATCTTGCTTGTTTTGGTAATTAGGTTGACATCAATAGATTCTTAAGACATTCTACATCCTAAGAAGAATTCTTCCCAAGTTGGTTTAGAGGAAAAATAATCTTTTCATTTTCATATTTTATAAGCTTATATGATATTCAACTGAGGTGATTACCACAACTGTATAACTGACAAGATCAGTTTGGGAAGAACAAGCTTGAATCTGGGTAAACACAGTACTTAACTGGTAAAAAAGGAGTGCAAAGATTATAGCAGCCTTAAATGTTTATGACAAAGGCATCAGTAAAAAACAGGGTTCAAATTGAGTTTAGAGAACTTCGAAACACTAAGTAAACAATTAGATTCAACTGCATCACCTGTGACAAATTTGGCCTTTATAACAGGCTACTTCCATGGCTTGGCCATTCTGAATTGCACTGGAATAAACATGGCTATGCAGATATCTCTACAGTATGTGACTTTCATTTTTTCAGGCATAGACCAGGAAGAGCGTACCTGGGTCAAATGATACCTCTATTTTTAGATTTTTGAGGAACATTCATCTTAATTTCCAGAATGGCTCATACTAGTTTACATCCCCAGCAGCAGTGTAGAAGAGGTCCTTTTTCCATGCATCCTTGCCAACATTTTTTTTTAATTAGTGATGATAGCCTTTCTGACCAGAGTGAGATGAAGTCATAATGTCGTTCTTTTCATTTACTTAATTGCTAAAGAGATTGAGTATGTTGTTATATACTTACTGGCCTTCTGTATTTCTTTTGAGAAGTATCTGTTCAATTCATTTGCCCATTTATCGATTGGGTTCTTTTGTTTTGTGGTATGAAGTTTTTTGTGTTCTCTGTATATTCTGTATACTTACACTCTGTCGGGGATAACTGGCAAAGCTTTTGCCTCATTCTGTAGACTGTCTCTTCACTGATTTTTCCTTTTCTTGTGCCCAAGCATTGTAATTTGATTTAGTCCTATTTGTTGATTCTTGCTATTATTTTCTGTGCTACTGGATTTCCATACAGGAAGTTTTTGTACCTATGGCTTCAAGTGTTTCCCTTTTTTTTCCTTTGGCAGTTTCAAAGCATCATGCCTCATACCTAAATATTTGATCCATTTCGAATTTTGTACAGGGTAAAAGATAGGAATCTAGTGTCAGTCTTAGATAGGAATGTTCAGTTTTCCAAGTACCATTTGTTAAAAAAGCTGTCTTTTTCCCAACATTTTTGGCCCCTTTGTCAAGCATCAGATGGCTGCAATTGTGTGTGTTTCTCTACCCCCTCTTCTCTGTTGTTCTATGTGTCAATTTTTATGCCAGGACCATGCTGTTTTGTTACGGTGGCTTTGTAGTATATTTTAAAATTGGGAGTTGTGATGCTTCCAGCATTGATCTTTCTGTTCAAGATTGTTTTAGCTATTCTATGTCTTTGTGCTTTTGTGTGAATTATAAGATTATTTTTTCTAATTTTGTTAAGAATGGCATTGGTATTTTGATGGGGATTGTGTTGAATCTATAGATGGCTTTTGATAATATGGACATTTTAACAATTCTGCCAATCTATGAGCACCAGAAAGATTTTTCCGTTTTCTAGTCTCTCCTTTAATTTCTTTCTTCAGTGCTCTGTAATTTTTATTGTAGAGATCTTTCACCTCATTGGTTAGGCTTAAGTATTTATTTATTTAAAGTTATTGTGAATGGAATAAGCTTCTTGATTTCTGTCTCAGCAGGCTTATTATTAGTGTTTAGAAAATCTAATGTTTCTTTTCTTTTTTTTTTTTTGGTACTGGGGATTGAACTCAGGACCTTGCGCTTGTGAGGCAGGTGTGGCGCCACTGAGCTACATCCCAGGCCCAATTTTTATATGGTGATATTGTATCCTACTTTGATGAATTTGGTTATCAGATTTAAAGGTTTTTTTGATGAAGTTTTTTGAGGTCTTTTAAGTAAAAAATTATATCCTCTCCATAAGGCATAATTTGATTTCTTCCTTTCTTGCTTGTATCCCTTTTATTTCTTTCTCTTGCCTAATTACTCTGGCTAAAAACTTCAGTTACTGTATTGAGCAGAAATGGTGAGACTGGACACCTTTGACTCATTCCTGATTTTTAGAGGAAATGTTGAATTTTTAAAGTTTATTGGTCATTTTTTGTGTTTAGTTATTGGAGTAGCTAACTTTTTTTTTCCTCAAGGGACACATTTCTCTGCTATTTTAAACCAGGAATCTACATATGCTGAGTACTTCCATGAGTTACCCTTTGAACTATCACAAAAATCTTGTAAAATACATCATATTATTCTCTTTTAAAAACAAGACAGAATCAGAGAAATCACATAGCAAGTTATCAGTAGACCCAGGACTCAAAATTAGTTCTTTGGACTCTAAACAAAAGGGTTTTTTTCCCCTCTCTTTTACCATTTCCCCACCCTGCATGTCCAAATCATCATTTAAAGACGCAGCTGTCTTGAGTGTAATAAGATACCCGACACCCACCCAAGTACTGATCCCATGATCCTTTGTTGGATACATAGGGAACAGTATGTCCCTCCAAGGGGGGAAAAAATCTACAAAAGCAAAAAACGTGACTCTTTTGATCATGTTAGGAACTGGGTTCAGATGAAGGGTGAGGCTGGGAGGGGATCAACATTTCAGTATAATATCTCATCATTCCTAAGGAAGAAAAAAAGTGGCATGTTAGAAATACGGAGAACAGGAAATGTGGTATTGCATGAAATCAGTGGTATAAATTACAAGCCATCATTTCAAGTTGAAAATGGTGGGTTGAACATATACATTTGCATTTAATTCTTCTCTGAGACTCATTTTTTTTCCTACCAGACATAAATAACAAAGAGATAGGAGAGGAAGCAGTAGCAGCAAATTTGAAGCTGGAAAACACATGGATGATTGGTCACTGACTTTGTAGATGTGAGAAAATGACATTCTGAGCTGCCAGTGGGAAAAGCTGGGAGGCAACACTGTCTACATCCAGGAATCCCAAGGAGTCTCTGGCTTCTTCCAGAAGTGGAAAAGAGGTGTCACTGAATCAAAGAGGTCACCGAAGGCAGATAGTTCTTTGGAATCGGTCCTCCACTCCACCCAGCTGAAAGACTAGAGGTTAATTCTCTTAACCAGGGGAAAACTGGTGTGGTTGGGGGATTAAGTGAACATTGCCTCACTTAATTTTGAGTTTTGTACACTTCTCACACCTCTCAGCTCCCCATATTCTGACAGCCAGGCATGATTATACGTCTTTTCTAGTGGAAGTGAGCAACGCAAGAGAACACACCCTAAAATGCCGGCAATGGATGGTTCATGAAGAGGCCCAGTAAGATCACATTTTAGAGAAGAACCCAGGAGACAAACCCCACCCACACTCATAGAGGCACCATTTAGACTTTTAATTTCATATTTTTAAATGCAAGGACATAGCAATCTCCAGATTTTTGAAGAAAGCACATAATATGAAAGACCGAGACCTAAATAGACAAAAAGATAAAGTAGCTGCAAAGCTATGCAAAAAAGATAAATATTTAAAAATATAATTATTGTTGAAATTCTCCGAGAAAATACATCCATAAGGTTCTACATAAAAGAGACATTAAACAAAATAAAAAGTCTTTGTAAATTAAAAAAATATGATTGCATGAAAGCCAGCCCCAGACACTAGTTTTGGTATTTTTTAATACAAAATAGAAAACTAGTAAAGCCATGGAATATTACTCAGCCATAAAGAAGGATAAATTTGAGTCATTTATAGGAAAATAGATGGATCTTGAGAGTATGGTGTTAGGTGAAACAAATCAGACACAGAAGGTTAAATATAGTTCCTCTTATATTAGAAATTCGTAATGTAAATAACCTAAAGAACAAAATGAAGGGGAGATGGTAGAAAACAGAAAGGTGGACTTTTTAGACATGGAGGTGGGGATCTGGGTAAGAGGGAGAAGGGAGGATAGGGAGTAAAGGGGGATTAAAACTGATCAAGAGGGCCGGGGATTTAGCTCAGTGGTTTCGCCACCTGCTGCGCAAATGCAAGGACCCAAGTTCGATCCCTGGTACCAAAAAAGAAAAAAAGATCAAGATGCCATATGTGTGTACTAAGTACCCAAAATGAATATAGTTGTTATGTATCACAAATATATTCTACAGAATTTTAAAAAGAAAATAAAACATGAGAACACCTTGTGGCATTGCCTCTTTTGTTAAGATATGGACTTGGGACAACTGCCTGGCTTGGAACTTCAGTTCCGCTCCTTACATGGAATAAGCTACTTAAACTTCTTGTTCCTCCATTTGGTCAGGTATGAAAGGATGACAGTAATGTACTCACTTCAGTGCACAACTGTGCAAATTAAATGAGTTAATCTACATCACTAGACTCGTGCCTGGCATATGGTAAGAACTATGAGTTTGCTATTATAATAATTACATAGAGAAACCAAAATAATATAAACTAACAATACAAAATAAAATGATAGTGAACATGATAAAATACTCAGGATAGATAATATAATAATGTGTCAACGTCATTGTATCAATCAAGAGAGACTAGATTATGCTGCAGTAACAGAACTCGCAGTGCCTCAGTGCCGGTAGGCGCAGATACTTTCTGCCCGTCCGTGTTCAGCATCCACTGCGGGCAGCAGCAGGTCTGGCCCCGGGCTCATGGAGCAGAGCCGCCGTCACTGTGGTAGAGCGAAAGGAATCAAGTTCGGGCGGATCTCGCTGAGCGCTCTGGCCGGGCAGTGGCACATCATTCATTGTCTCCTCCACCCAAAGACAAGGAAACCAAAGCCATACATCCTACCGTGCACTCAAAAAGGCAGAACCAGAAATATGTGGTAACATGACTCCAAGCTGCATCTCTCCTTATTGTTAGTGTCAGTGCTTGATTCTTTAATTGATGCACATGTGTTGAGAAAATATAAAGCCTAAATTTGGCAAAGAACAAAAGCATCTTTTAGAGTTAGAAGGATCAATCTATATTTTTCCTGTTTTAGGCTAAACTTTTATCTAAATCTCATTTGGAAGAAAATTATTGAAAACCAAATCGCTAGTTTTTCAATATACTTCAGATAACCAAGAGAACTTTATCTCTGAACACTGCAGATATTTTATTCAAATGATGTATTCTTTTAAAAATGTGAACGATTGCAGACCTGTGCATTCTGCCACACCCCAAAGAGCACCGCTTTTTATTTTATGAAGATGGACGTCATAAAGGGAAAAACCTGGGAGGGCCATCATGTGAGAAGCTTCAGTTTGTCAGGTGGAGCCTTCGAGTTGTAGAGTCAGACCCGGGTTCTATAACTAGACAACTGTTCTTCCGCCTGTGCCAAGGAACCAGGTTCATAAGCAAGGCTGACAAGACCTCAGAGCCCAGCTCGGGTGGGGCTAACTGAGCACAGTGCATTGTGCGTAATATTTTATAAGGCTCACAATGGATCTTCACATTTGCTGTTTTTTGGGAAGAAGTTATATCATTGTTTCCTACTGTACACTTAAATAATTCCAGAATGACTCATTAAAAACAATTACAATATAACAGTAGTTAAATATCTATCTGATTTTCAAGTGGTAAATGTTTTCTTTAACTTGACTCTAAATAAAATTTACAATGAAAACATTAAAAGATAGAGGCTTGGGATTTAGCTCAGTAGTTCCGCCGCCTGCCTCACAAGCGCAAGGTCCTGAGTGCAATCCCCAGTACCAAAAAAAATTAAAAGATAAATCACAACTTGGAAGATTTTTGCTTCCTAGAAATAAAGAAAACAGAAACACTATTATAAATAAAGAAATCTATTATACATATATACACACATATATCTATGTAAGAGAAAAAGGGTTAATATCCTATAAAAAGAAAATGGAATGAATCAATAAAAGCATATTGTAACAACAAATTAGCTAAAAAAGGTAATTTCCAAAGCAAAAATACAAATATCTACAAGATATAATCTATTTGACAATATAAAATGGAAATTAAAATATTTTCTTTTGACTATTTGCCAAAGACAAAGCTATTTATAATAACTATCATTGTGAACTTGTAGAAAATGGACATTAATATTTGACAACTTAACATTTAAATAAATGAGAAAATAATCATACTACAATAGGTAAAAAGGAATATATATATATATATAATATTAAGAGGGCTGTGGAAAAACTCAGAAAAAAAGCTCAGTGGAAAAACAAGAATGAACAAGGTCCTGGGTTTGAAATCCAGCACTGAAAAATAAATAAAATACTAAGAATGGTATGATTAAATTCACTAAAATAAATAAAACAACATTTCAAAATATATACCCAGAAAGAAAAATAGGAAAGCTATAAACCTAATTTATCATAGGTTACCTATCTTTTGATAAGAAACTCAAAAGTGACTCTTGTTTCCTTCCTTTAATTTAAAAAAAGGACTTCTTTAAAATTTTAAAATAGCCTCAAATTTACAGAAAGCTTATAAGTAGACTACAAAGAACTTTTACTTCTTGAACCATTTGAAATTCAAGTACCAACAGGTTGCCCCAATACTCTGAATACTTGTAGTCTTTATTTTCTATAAATGAGCGTGTTGTTATGCATAACCACAATAAAACAATAAAAATCATGAAAGTAACATGGATACATTATCACCATCTAATCCTTAATCCTACTCCATTTCTATTAAATGGCCCCTAAATGCTTGTTATTTTTGATAAACTCAGTTGACACATTGCATTTTTCTCCTCAGGCCCCTTTAGTCTCCTTTATTCTGAAATAGTTCCCATAGTTCCTCAGGCTTTCTTTGATTTTGAGACCTTGACAGTTTTGGGGATTACAAACAAGTAATTTTATAGTGTCTGCTGTCTCCTCGTGATTCCACTGTGGTCATGCGCCTGTGTGTGGAATATCACAAGAAGTGGTGATGTGTTCTTCTGCTGTCTTCTGTTTTAACGTTATGGAGGATGTTCACTTTGATTACTTAATTAAAGATGTATCTACCAGCTTTCCTAATTATGAAGTTACTCTCCTTATTTGTAACTAAGAAGTAGGTTTGCAGGGAATTACTTGGCACTATTCAAATATCTTCATCAAACTTCAATTTATCAATTCATATTACTGTGAACACATGGTTTCTTATTATTTTAACCCATTACTAACATTGTTTTGATGTTTAGTTTGTCCACTATTTTGACCAGTGAAATCTTTTTCCAAGCTAGTTTCTGTATGTTTCTAACATGCCTCTATCAATCATTAAGTACTTCTGCATGTCACAAGATACTATGAGCACATCTTGTATTTTCTTAGTCCCAGTTCTAGAAGGAGTCATTTCTCCAAGGAGTTCTGACTTCTTTTAATGCAGGGTGGTATCTGCAAACCAAGATTTTGAAGACAGATGTAGTAATTGTTTCTGGCATATCACTGTTCTGAGACCCTCTCAGTGAGCAGACCTGGGGAATTTCTGTATGGAATTCATACTTACATTTGTATTTATTCATACATCCACCTATAGTTACTAAAGCCTATAGGACCACATGAATGCTTTGAATTCCAAGCAAGCATCACAGGTTATTTTCATTTTTTCCATGTTTCTCCCTTTTAATATCTGTGAATTCCTTTCCTGCAGTGAAAATATTGGGTCCTATTATTCTTAATGCGCATATACATGTACGAGTACTTATTTGACCAATGCTCCTGTACATGACCACTCTCCTATCCTGGTCTGGCTCTGACCTCCCACACCACAGCAGTCCCTGTCCCCCACCCTGACGTTGCTGCCCTCCTCACTCACTGCACCTCTGTTCAGTGACGGGGTGCCCTTCCCCTGCTCCCCCTGCAGGGCAGTCCTCTCAAGAGGGCCCTCCTGGTCCCACAGGACTCCCAGAGGGTAGGGGAAGAGCAGCCCTGCTCTGGCCTTTGCAAGTCCCCATGAGGTCCACCTCAGGGCTGTAAAGTCCAGCTGTCCAGGGAGAGAAAAGGAAGGAGGACCAGGATAAGCTTTAGAACTTACTGATATTTTGCAGTTCTTACAATAAGCATCTATTGCTTTTATAATTCTTTAAGGATGATTTTTTTGGCTCTTTTATTTTAACTTTAAAGATCAATTCTATTACATTAAGCCAAGGGTTAGCAAACTTTTTCTGTAATAATTATCTTCAGCTTTGTGAGCTACACAGGGTTTGTTACAATTATTCAACTTGGTCCCTCTCTATATAAAATTATATATATGTATATATGTGTGTGTATATATATAATTATCCATAATTATGTTCAACAAAACTTTATTTATAAACACAGGCAGCTGGACATATTTAGCGCCTGGACTGCAATTTGCCAACTCTGTACCTAAAATTTGGATGTACCAGGCAAGGTTCAAGGGTAAGCACTCTCTTTCCAGGCTAGTAAGACCTTGGGCAAGTAACGTTACCGAGCTGAGGTTCATTGGCTGATGCTGCCCATGGACTCCTAGATGTGAAGGTGCATTGGAAGCAAGGGAGTTCCATAATGTGCTTATCTTTTTTTTTGTATTAAATTCTTTTATTGGTACATTGTAGGTATACAACACAATTACATTTCTCATTGGGAATTGTACCTTTACATAATGCATCTTGGTTCTTATTTTTTCCCCATTCCTAGCCCTCCCTTCACGTCCTCCACCCTTCCCTATTTACAAAGACTTTATTTCCATTTTTTCCATTTCTCATTAGTTTTCCTTTCCCTTCTTTCCTTTCCCCTGCCCCTCCCACTACCCCTACCCCTTTGGACCTTTTCTTCCTATTTTGCATTATCGATTATTCATTCTAATCATTGGTACATTTTAGGGATACAATATAATGACATTCATCATTGGAAATTTGCACCTTTACATAGTCTCTCTTGGTTCTTATTTTATGTACTTACTCAGAAAAGGAGTTTGAAATTGTAAATAGCTAGTGAATATTTACTAACATGAAAATGGAAGATGAGATTAATCTGGCAGTGGTTTCCAAAAAAACTAGTGAAGAGCTAAGTAAGGAGTGTTTGGGAGGACCTCGACATCATAAAGAGCCAATAGATCCAGGCCAGACTAAAGGAGGGAGAGCAGTGGGTCTTCACGTCCAATATGCCAAGGAAGGAAAATACTGAGGGAGGAAAGGAGTAGAAGAGTGAGTGAGGGAAACAGAGAATGAGGCAGAGAGGGATACAGGGAGGGAGGGAAGGAGAGACAGAGAGGGAGAGAGAGAGAGAGACAGAGAGACAGAGGAGGAGGGGAAGGGAAGGGAGGAAGGGAGAGGAGGGAGGAGAAGAAGAGAAGGAAGAAAAAGAGGAAGAAGAAAAGGAAGACGAGAGAACTTGTTAGATTTACTTACACAAATCACCAAAACCATTCTTTCTGTTTTTGTTTGTTTGCTTGTTTGCTTGAGGCAGAGTCTCCCTATGTAGCCCAAAATGGCCTTGAATTCATCGTGATCCTCCTGCCTCAGCCTCTGGAGGGCTGGGATTACATGTGTGTGCCACCACACCTGACTCACCAAAACAATTCTGATTCCGCCAAGCGAGTATAATTACTCACACTGAAATTTTATTGTATCAAGTAAATTAACCAAGAAAGAGTTAATTCAAAAACAAAAGAAGGGAACACCTACAGACTTAATTAAGAAATGTACTGCCAAGAAAGAAAATATATTTAATCTGGTGCTAATAGAAAAATGAAGAAGTTTCTCACATTCTTTGGCTGGATTACTTGCTAGAAATCTAGGAAAAATAGCTAGTCCTGGAGCATCTTGGCGATACACAACTTTCCTAGCTGTATGTCCAATTTCCACATTCATGATTCTTCATAGCACCTTACCATCATTGGTCCATGATTCGTTCTTGTTAGAATGCTGCTTTATCGTTAGTCTTTCCATAGCTCTTTGAAGATGGCCACAAAGTTCCAACAGGGCCTAAAAAGGGGCTAGAAATTTTTGGTTTATCTCGAAGAACCTCATTTTGGCAATGACATGATTTGAATGGTGAGCAGATGCCCACTGTGGACCTCAGGCAAACATAGTCCTCGTAATGTGAAGGAATAATAATTTGATAAAATGAATTCGCATTCTCCTCCTCCATGGTCCTTGCCTATCCCAACTGGAGAAGTGTGGGTACAATTTGACCTGTGAGGTTGATTCTCAAAGTAAAACTGAATCACAAGAGAAAGTTCTTATCTTCAAAAGCAATAGATCTAAGTACAAGGAAAAAAAATATTAAGAAATAAGAGGAGAAGCAAGTCTTCCTGCCCTAACTTTCTAGTCTTGGCTCCATTATTTGTTTGGGTTTTTTTATAAAGACAGGTGATTTTATCTTATTCCCACTTTACTATAATCATCAATTACATTGCCTCACAAAGTAGGTGCTCAATAAATGAATAAATAAATATAATGACTTAGGTAAGTCATTTAGCCTAACTAGATCTATTTTTAATTTTCTAAGTATCAGCTTTAATTTCATATGAAGAGATAAAATGTGCTCTGTTGATACTGTAATATTGTAAAATTATAATATTATAAAATTGTTTATAATGCAGCTTTGAGGATATTGATGGTAAACAGAAAGTAGTATGGTTATGTCCCTAGATTTCCCTGCAAATTTTTTTTAACCCAAGGAAATCTGAACCCTTTGATATCCAGAGGGAGCAAAATTTAAATGCATCAAAATGTGGAAGAACATCTTTTTCTCTAATCTAGAAAAAGAATGATGTATGGGTCCCAAGATAATCCTCAATATTCTTCTAAATGGAGGAAAGATGATGGTTATATGGGGAGAAAGTTTGACATGTTCATCTTCATGTGACAGAAGAGACCAGTTACAGAAGTTCAGGAGATGTAGGAGTGAGAATACTAGGGGATCAACTCAGGTGCCTGCTTTGATGCTTGGCCATAACAAGGAAGAGAGCCCCAGTTAGTTACCTGATTCCCAGCCTGGTGACCCGGGGCTTGTCATTTGTTATACATACTTCCTCTTTAATAAAGTTCTAATTCAAGGGCCTATGTCAGATGGGGATGGTTTGGAAACATTTTAGAAACCTAAGGCTTATCAAAGCACTTAAATGGCCATGGAATGATTAAAAGGAATGTGTGTGTTCAAATACAAATGAAGAATGATTTGAAGGTTGGGTACAAGGAATAGCAGATGGTAGCCATTAATTATTAGCCTATTACCACAGCTTAGCCCAGTACCAAAAAAAGGTATTCCATGCCTGACTCAACAGCATCTAACCCTTGTAGTGCTTTGATTTCTCATAAAAATACCAACAGAAGAAATTTCCTCCCTCCCTTGGCATGTTCAAGAGAGGATTCTGTGGCTATTGACAGAATGAAACCACATTCAATTCCTGAACATGCACGTCAGGGCATTAATAGACAAAAAAAGACCAGAAACATTAGTACTAATGAACAGTTCTTGAGAAATTACTCTAAATCTGCTCTTCTTAATTAATGTAGCTCTACAAGACTGAGTCAGGCACATGGGGACCCGATACCCCTCCCAGCCTTGTCTGCATTTAGGTAGCGCATAATAAGCGTGTAGTCAGTTTGTGCCCCAGTCAAACGGTTTTAATAAATCCCTACAAGCATTTCAGGTCTGAAGCTGGCAGGGGTGTGTGTGGGGTAATGCTAGAAGAGCGTTGCGCCCAAATTTATGAATGAAGTGCCTACATGTCATTAATGTTTCAATAGGTCCCTTAACAAGGGTAATTGGGCCTCCGGGGATCTTCCCCAAGGCTCCAGGTTGAATCTGCCTGCAGTGAGAATGCTGAGGCCCTGAAGGTAAACGGAACCATTCCTGTTTTACCTTGAACCCGAGGGTCACACAGGCCTAAGGGAAATAGTTGGGAGCTGTCATTTGCCATTACCATCGACATGTACTGTATTTCCAGGCAGCATGCAAAGGGAGCCAGAGGCATGCGAGCATGGCCCTGAGCGGCAGGGTGGTAGCATGTCACATGTCTGGTAATAGAAGGGGATCAGCAACCCAGTACAAACTTGACATATATAAATTGATTACATAAGTGGGCAGTGGTGGTCCTTTCAAGTACACTCCTTTTGCTTAAGCTTTACAGTAAAATTACCAGCAGCAGTTTACAATTAAGGGGAATAATAATAACCGAATATGCTTTCATCTGCACACACAATTACAATGAACTGCATGCCTTAATAGGATTGTGAAAAATCTGTGTTTGACCCATACAAAAAAGTAAACATTCATGTTCGGGGGACTATATCATTATCACAACAAAGAGAAACTCCTGAAATCTGATGATTTAAACATCTGGAGAATGTTAATCACTTCAAAATGACGGATGTTTTTTATTTCAGCTTTTGACAGACACACTCCTTTCATAGATAGATGATTATTTACATAAATTACATCATCAATGTGAAAAAAATCAGAATAACTTCAAAGGATAAAATGCTTAATTAAAAAGACTTGTATTTTTATTTTTCTCTGTTTCTTTGTGTTTTTTCTTTAAAGGAAGAGTAAAATGCCAAACCCAGGAGTTCCACCAAAGGTGAATATGAAATTGAAGAAGTTGTCTTTTGTAACTTTTTCTTATAAAGATAATCACCTTTAAGGTAATTACACTGTTTTTAGTGAAAACAGCAATTGTTAAAACCTAACTATTGCTTTGAGTCCATTTCTAATATCAAAGTTTCCTTCTTGGGAAAAAATGGTAATTTGAAGTTCACCCCACCATTCTAGTGGGTGAAATCCAACAGATTCAAGCTCCAGTTGAGCCTGAGACTCTCCCTCCCTTTCCATTCAGACTTGCAAATTATCCTTAATGGATGGAGGGAAAAAAATAAACTTTTAAAACAGTGCACCAAGAGTTTAGTAGAACTCCCTTCATTGCTGATGGAGGAGCTTGGGGAACATGCTAAAACCAAATCCAAGAGCAGCCTGAAGGGGAAGACTTGCAAACTCTGCTCTTCCAGGGAGAGGCCCAGGCCTCTTTGCCTCCACTTCCTCGGCGGTCCCTGCCTGGCTGCCTGCTGCCTGCTGCCTGATGCTGGTTGGTAGAGCCAGTGCAATTTGGCTGATCCACTACAATTTCCTCCTACACTCGGAGCTGATCTGCAGGCTGACCTTAGACAATTTGTCTTCTTTCAGGGAGAAATGTCATCCAAAAGGAAGCTATTAAGTCAAGAAGGTAATTCTCTCAGAACAGTCCACTGTATAAACAGAGCTTGACCTCAGGTAATTTATTGCTGGGCCCTCTAACAAAGAGACTTAAAATATAGGCCTTATAGACTTGAGATCTGAATCTATCAATAAAAAGGGCAAGCGGAAAACTCATAAGGTTTCTTTTGAATGTCAATATTTATAGTAGAATCCAGATTGATATATTCTTCAAACAAGAAGAGAAGCATTTGATCAATCAGAATAAAAAGTTAATTTCATTAATAAATTGTTTATATTTATAATTAAACCACTAATTGTCTTGTTTTTTAATAGATCCAAATGAATTTTTTTATGGTAACAACTAAACATGCTGTAAAAACTATATTTCCTCAGAAACAATGGGTTGGACTCCATCCTCAAGAGCCAGGTACATTCCTAACGGTAAGAGGCTTGCTTTCTGTTTCACAGAGTAGAAAGTGAGAAGTTCCACTTTTTAATTACAGGAGAGCATCCTGGGGCTCCAGATCAGAGAGGGTCAAACTACTCAGATATCTTTTCTCCAGACAATGGCCTATGGCCCATCTTTGATAGTTATTGGAGAGGCTTAGAAAAAAAGAGGAAAGAAAGAGAGATGGTAAGAAGGCAGGAAGGAAGGGTAAAATGTATATTAGAGGAATGGATTAACTCACATATAGACCTCTTGTTATATGGCGACTAAGGTGTAATTCCCCAGTGTCTTATGCACAAATGAGGATGTCTCTGCTTTTCTATTACAACTCAAAATATTGGTCTCCATAATTGATGCTGGCTTGTCTCATGCTTGTCATTTTGAGAAGCGGGTTTGCCCCTACTGTCTAGCTTCATTGGGAAGCTCTTCCTGCCTCTAACTCCCTATCTACAGCTCTCTCTCCCATGACCTCCCTCCTCCTCTCGTCCGGTCCAGTTCATGAGTCGACTCTACCAGGGTCCATAGCTTGGAGACCACCCACATCTGGCATGAAGAAAAGCGTTGAAAACCTGTCAGCCACTGCTGACACAGAGTCCGTCGACTTTGATTTAAATGCTGTGAACATTTTCCCGTAATATTTTTCTGAAATATTTTCCCACGGAGCACTGCCCGGTGTTAACATTTTATGTCTTAAAGTAACAACCTAGGAACAAAGCAACATCCTTTTCTTCTTGACTGGCCCTAACTTTCAAAGTAATATTTGAAAAGTTCTAGAACTTCCTGAAATCTCCACTTGTCCAGTCTATAAAATGGGGCTAAGAACACAGCCAAATCCCCTGGATGAACCACACTGCCTCCCTTGGGTAGACCGAGTGCTTTGAGATCCTCATAGGAAAAATCTGAAGGGGGAATTGGAAAGTATAATAATGCTTTTCTAAATTGAAAGCGACAACTAGCATTTAGTAAAGGAATCAGAAGACAGACTTGAGAGCAGGAAGCCATATATTCATTACAACAGATGGTTTAGTTTTCACTGAATGAAGAGGAAGGAGCTAAGTAAATGAGCAGAGTATGTCTTGAAAAGACTGAGCAGCCATCCAATTACCCAGGAACAATCTAGCAGTTCCTAAAGAATTGCAGTGATCTGTATTACACAAAATAAAGCCTCCCTGCTGGGTTTGACTTCAGTGGGTTGAAGTCATATTGCATAGTGTTCCACTATTAAACAACACTGGCAAAGCTTAAAAATAGGATTTTGCTCAAATTCTTAATACAAAGATAGGTCGTATAGAAAATCTGTGATAAATGCCTGTTGAAAAACTTATTGATTGATTTTCAAGTCAAGGAAAATACTTTCTTCCACCGCTTGGCTTTTGCCTCATCTTTTGCCCATCTCTGCTTTTCTTTCTTTTAGAAGAAAAATGATGAACATTTCATTTGAAATATGAAACATGCAGAAAAGTGCAGGATGTAATATAATAGATATCCACTTTCCACCAAGACGAAGCAGATGTTAAATTTGTTCAATAAATGCTTGATATCTCCATCTCACAGACAAAGTGCAGGCTCACCCCATCATCCTCTTCCTCTTTGCCCATTTCCAGGAGAAAAAGTCATCTGAAGTTGTTTTTAGCATCTTTGTGCACAGATGTCTACTTCTACTACCTCAGAATACATTCCCGAGCACTGTGCGCTATCATTTCATTTAACAATTTTCATACATGACATTATACTGTTTATACCATTTTATACTTGTGCAACTTCCTAATTAGCTTGGTTTTAACATTTATGCACATTGACATATGTGGATTGAATAGCAGCATAGCATTCCTTTAACTTTTTATGTTAACACATTTTCCTTTTAAAGGACCATTCAAGTCCTTCATAAGTGCTAGACTGAGGCTATTTAACAGCATGAAAATTTTTTGTTTGTTACCATTACAAACAATAATGAAATGAGTATTTTCATGCATATGAAATTATGCTCATATAAACAGTTTTTCTAGAGAAATTCAATCTAGGAATCAAATTTCTAGATCCTACAGAATGATGACTTTCCTCCTTATTGTTTTGCCAAATGCCTTTCTGAAAAGGTTATGCCAAATTACAGCTATCAGCAATATACAAGAATGGCTATTTTCTGATATTATCACCAACACTTTGTGGACTCTCACTAATTAATTTTAGTCAGTTTAATATTTGTGATACATAAGACCCAGGGCCTTTGCGTTGAGCTTCTTCCCCAGCCTTTTTTTTATTTTGAATTTCACTAATTTGACCATGCTGGGTTGAAACTTGCAGTCCTACTGGGGCCTCCCAAAGTGCTGGGATTACAGGCGTGTGCAACCATGCTCAGCTGTAATACTATTATTATTATTTTTTTTTTTTTTTTGGTACAGGGGATCCAACTCGGGTCCTTGCGCTTGTGCAGCAGACGGCAAAACCACTGAGCCAAATCCCAGGCCCTCTAATACTATTATTTTGTTGAAGTTTTAACTGGAATTTCCTTGACTACTAGTGATATTGAGCATTTTTTAAAATCTATTTTATTAACCATTTACATTTCTTCTGTAAATTGCTTGTTCATATTCTCTGCTCATTTCTCTTTCGGCATATGTTTTCTTCTTATTATTGGCTCTCAAACTTTATGATGTCTTTTTTTTGTGAAATTGCTTTCACTTTAATGTGGTCAAACTTATTTATCTTTTCCCTTATGATTTTTGCTTTTTTGTATCTTGTTAAAGGAATTCTTCCTTAAATAATGCCATAAAGTCATTCTCAAGCATTTTTTTCTTTTATTTAAGGCTTCTTTTATATATTATTTTTAAATTTATTTTTGTACACCCCCAATATAGGCTTTATCTCACCCTGTGACAAAGATTGAATAGTTCATCCTTCAATTTATTGTTTTTAAGTATCTTCTTGAATTAAGCTCCCAAATGCATCCGATTTTCTTTCTAGCTCTGTCTTTGTAATCTAACTTGATAACATACTGGTATTTTGAGCATGCATTTAAGTTTTCTAAGCTGTGTGGCAGGCAGAAAGGGGCTCCCCAAAGGTGTCCACATCCTCATCCCTGGAGCCTGTCAGTCTGTGACCTTGCACAACAGTAGGAACTTTACAGATGTGACTAAAGTTATTGAGGTAGGATTATCCTGAATCATCCAGGTGGACCCAACCAAACTCATGCATCATTAGAAAGTTTTCATGGCTGAGAAGAGAAACAGTCCGTGGCAAAGCAGGCAGGAAGCAGCAAGCAGCAACAAGCCTACCTTTCCCTTTTATCCCATCCAGGCTACAAGATTTTTAGGTGATGCCATCTATACTCAGGGTGGGGCTTGTTTTCAATAAATCCATTCACCCACACCCAGAACTATGATAATTCCAATTGATGGATTAATTTAACGTCACACCCCTCAAATCCTTAGATCCAGCCAGCTCCAGAAAAACCCCACCTATGAACACATGAGGCTTTGGGGGGACCTCTAGATAAAGGCATAGAACAGATGAATAGAAAGAACTGAATAGAACAGATTAAGAAAGAATTCCTTCCTCCATACTGTCTTTGAACTGGAATATTGGGGTTTTTCCCTGTCTTTCAACTCAAACTGAAACATTGGCTCTTTTGGGTCTCAAATTGGCCTTTGGATTGGAATGAGGCCATCAGCTTTCTTGGTTGTCAGGCCTCTGGACTTAGACTGAAATGAGACTCTCAGTTTTTGTGGGTCTCAGCTTGTCAACTCACCCTGCAGATGAACCTTGGGATTCATTTGCCTCCTTAAATCCCTTATAATATATCCCATTAAATATTTTTTAAGTCATATTTTCTAATTTTCTCCATATATGTCTCACATTTTTAATTAGACTCATTCTTGAGTATTATATAGGTTTTATTGATACTATAAATAGTACCTTTTATAATTTCATAATTTGAATCTTGAGTATAGATATTAAATAAATTCTGAATATTGATCTTGTTTCTAGAAAAAACTAAACTTTGCTATTTTTTTCTAATAGTTTGTTCTTTTGGATAGTGTAGATAGAGTCTCATACCAGCAATTATTAACTATTTTGTTTCTACTTCCTAATCCTTATATATTCACCTCTTAAAGCATTGATAGCATATATATTTCTGAAAATTCTGTAACAAACAAATGAAACATTTCAGTGGCTTAATGACATTGAAATTTTAATCATGTAGTTCGAGGTGGGTTGACAGGGAAATTCTGCTTCTTGTGGTTAGTCTCAGACCTAAGCACCTTCCTTTGTGTGTCTCAGATATTAGACCTTCTCCTTCAGTCACATGGGGAGTGAAACAGCTAGAGGGATGCATAAGGGGCTCCTTCCTGGCCCAAATCATATAGCGATGTATCACACCCACATTTCACCAGCAAGGCCTTAGGCATCTGACTCTGCCTAATTAACTGCAAAGGAGACTGATAGATACAAACCATGTGCCTAGAAAGAAAGAAATAGGATTGGTGAACACTTAATATTCATTAGTTGTATCTCAGTTTTCTACGGATAGCTATTTGGAATCCAAAGTACTGGAGCAAGAGCATATGCATGTTTAAGATGTGATGTTTTTTAAAATTTTACTTTGCATACTATAATATGGGGATATTTCAAATTGTCCTCAGAAACTGTAACAATGTACAATTAGGATTCGTTTTTTTTAAAAAATTAACCTAGCTCTGGCCAAAACTGCTATCATAAAGTTATAGCAACAAGCTAGCATTTCTTCTATCTAAAAACAGACTTTTAACAAAGTACGTTGCTCAGGGAGTTTTAAGTAAGGACATTTCTGGGAGAAAAGAACTGCATGAGCTGCCCCATCCCAATGCAAGCCTGTGTGTCTTCACTAAATCTGGCAACAACAGGAATGTCAGGAAGAAAATTCAAGAAAGGACCCGAGTTCGATCCCCGGTACCAAAAGAATGAAAGAAAGAAAGAAAGAAAGAAAGAAAGAAAGAAAGAAAGAAAAGAAAGAACATCCTGAAGCTTTGAGGAAGAGGTGAGAAGAAGGAGGGATGATTTGTTGGTCTTGGAGGTGATAAAAAGAAAAGGTTGTGATGATCAGCCGGTGCATCTCTTGCTGAAGGAAATTTCTTTTTCTCCACCATCAGAACCCTCTCTGAATCTCACCCAGTTCCATCAATGGTCATCACGCCACTACACAGTTACATTTACACATAATGTTACTTCCTGAAAGAGCAAGTTCTCCACACAGTTTTACTTCTATATTTCAGATCTGCATCTAGGAATCTCTGAGAAGTTCTCCATACCATGGGTCAGGTGGGTACCGAGTTCAGTGTGACAGGCATCAAGCACTGTTAAACTTCCTACCTCACACAGGAATGCTGTGCTCATAGTAATGAAGGGTTTCAGTTTCAACTTATTTGTACAGGAATAAAAACAAGATACGATGATGTGTCTCGGGATCTAGCATCCGATAAGATAGGGTTAGTTGATTAGTTACCTAGGTAACAGGTGATTTTCAGCAAGAAAAGTACTGACCTGGCGATTTTTGTGTGACCAAAGGTTAGGTTACCAAACATAATAACTGTCTGCAGCCTCCATCTCAGATTTTTTTCCGGTCTTCCCTACTCATTGAGCTGCAAGGGTAATCAGAATAAGGAATATCTAGCAGAGCCAGCTCGGAGTGCAATTTTGCCATATTCTTTGTCAAAGTACCACAGGGAGGGCGGAAAAAAACTTCTGTCCTAGGACTAGTGTGGGTAGCCAACATATTGCTGGCTGAAATTCCCATTGGGAAAAAGAACCAAATTTGCTCATCAGAATTGCAGAGTGGGAACTATGTGATAATTTACTCCAAACCCTAAAAAAGAGCTAAGTATGCTACTACTAACTCCCAAATCTTAGTCCTCTCACACATTTACTTAATCTGTGAATATCTGTTCCTGTGTAACTGTATACCTTTTTTCCTTTATTGTTTTCAGTTCTTTCTTCCTTGTGCCTTACTCATTCTGTCTCCAATATTTTCATTTTGTTACCTTTTTTCCCCTCCTTTAAAAAAATTATCTTGTTACCCTCCAAATGTTTTGTTCCTTTCCCCCAAGCCATTACTAGGAGGCTTCATCATAAAATCAAATATATATTGATCATTAGTACTACAGACCATTTTAAAATTCATTGGCCTTAATATAAAAATCAGATTAATGGAATGCTTCATGTACAAATCCAAGTTACTGAACTCATGAGAACACAGAATGTACAGCTCCAAATTCCCTCAACTCAGTTGATTAAAAAAAAAGTCTGAACAAGAAGGCTCCTAAACAGGTTACCATCTTGTCTACCCTCTCCTTTCCTACATTTTCATGGGAGAGTGGGACTGAAACTCCCCGTTTTACTAAATAGCCCCAGGTGATTCTGATGTGGGTATTGAGTGACATCAGGCGTGGTGAAATCCTGCTTGAACTCATCCTTAATTGTTCGCTTACACTTTCTCCCAACTGCAAAACATTTTCGTTTCTCCTTGAACTCCAGCAGCTGACCTCGACTATTGCTTTACAGAGACCCAGGTAACTAAGGAGAATTTCTTCAGCTTCCATTTTTTGACAACCACTAAAATGTCCATTCTTTTCCAAGCCTACACCTATTTCATTTGGACCTACCTTTATTTTCTCCTGAAGATTCCCACATACATTGGGAATTGGCTTTGAGCACACGGTTGAATGGGACACAGTTTAGCTAGCGCACAGCACCACCTAAAGATAACTGCCTTTAAATATCTGTCCTACCATTGCTATGTTTGCACAGAGAACTGTCCAAATGATCTCTATAATGTTAACTTTAGTGATTTCTGACTGGCAAATAATTGTTTTGTTTTTCTGTCTTCATTTTATTTGTCAGCCTATGGTTGATGTTCTTATCAAAGTACTTTAAAAATTATAAATGAAAAGGACCCTCAACAGTACCTGTGCTTGCTACCACGTTGAAACCAAAGTGAGGAAAGCATTTTCCTCACCCAGAGGACTTGCGTCTCTAACTCACCTAGTGCTTCTCAAATACCCTCACCAATGTTCCTGCTCACACAACAAGATAGAAGAACAGGAGGCAGTAAGAGGAATTTCTAGGAGTAAAGCAGGCGTGTCTTATATCAAGTATAATTTCCTTGAAGTCTTATATTATAATATTTAAATTGGCCTGATTTTTCCATTTTTCTTTATAATAGGTCTCTGTTTCTCAATAAAAATGATATTTAAAAATTACGCTTGAGCAAAATTTATGTTCAAGGAAAATGGATCCTTAGTTACCCTGGGGCTTTTAGTGCTCCTTGATTTTATCAGCTTATATCTAGGGGCACTCATAATCCCATCTGAAAAGCACAGGCCTAATTTCATTATTAAAACTATCATTTGCCTAGACTTCTACAAATTGCAAAATACTTTCCATGTAAATTATCTCATTGGGCCTCTCAGCATCCTCTTTTTCAGGTTTAGCATGTTTCACCTAGTCTTTTAACAGTGGAATCTCTCCAAATTAAGTCCCAGCCTCTATCTCAATTTATAATTTTATATTCACTGCATAGATGATTTTTAAAGGATGGTTTCAGTTGCCTCGTATGTGCCTGTGACATCCATATCTGTATTTCCAGACTCTCCTCTGCAACAGCCAGCCTGACCCCACATCTCGAGGGTCTAATAAGCATTTTAAATTGTAAATGTCCAGTTCCAGTTTAGGACCTGCCACCAAATCTTCCCCATTTCCATTCAGATGCACCACCATCTACCTAGCTGTCCAGTCCCCAAACCAGTTTAATCTCTGATATCTCAACATGCCCCACCCTTGCATCCAACAAATTGTCAAGGTTTATCAAGTTTTAAAAATGCTTCCGGTCGGATCATTTCTCACAAGTTCACCAGTGCTGCCCGCACCATCATTCTGGGCTGAACTATCGTAATCTTTCCCTGACTATTACAGTAGATATTGCATTTCTACCCTACTGTCTAGTAGGCATCTTAAAATAAGGATTCCCATTTACACTGTGTGGTTTAAAAAATGAAAATAAAAACAAAGTAAGATAAATACATGTGTGTGTATATATATATATATACACATATATATATGATGCCTAAATGGAACTCTTGATTATTCATTCTATTTAGTTTTCCAGTTTCTTCATAAATTAAGATACCAAGAAAACCCCAGTTTCTGAGGTTATAAAATAAATAGATAATTCTAGATTCCCTACTTTCTCTCCCACTATATATAGGACAGCACACAATTATAGAATGTGTCCATTGTTATAGAAAATTCTATTTAAAAGTGCAGTAGCATCTTGAAATGAGACAGAATTTTGTTCTTTTTTAATGATTTGGTTATACTAGGTTCTTTGTAAATTTTTGTATAAATTTCAGAATCAGACAGCCAATTTCTACAAAAAGGCTGCAAGAATTTTTGACTGGTGTAGCATTTAAACTATAGGTCAATTTGGAGAGAAGTGATAACATTATTAAGGTCTTTAGCTGAAAACTCACTCTTTCCATTGATATAGGTCTTTTTACATTTCACTGGTGTTTGCTGGTTTTCAGTTTGTAGGACTTTTACTATTCATTGAATATATATATATATAATTATAAATAACACATTTTGCATTTTTAAATTTTAACTTCCAGTTGCTTGATACTTGCATATAGGTTTACAACTAGTTTCTTTTGGGGGGGCAGGGTTACTGGGGATCAAACTCGGGTCCTTCTGCTTTCAAGGCAGGTGGCAGAGCCACTGAGCTAAATCCCCAGCCCTTGCAACTGGTTTCTGTATAGTGACTTTGTACCTTTGCTAAACCCATAAGTTCTAGTATCTTTTCATTAGTTTTCTTGGGATTTTCTATTTACCCAAGTGTGGGGTATCTACAAATCAAAATAGTTTTATTTCATTCTTGCCAACATGTGTTTCCTTTCTCTTACTTGCCTTACTTATTAACTAGGACCTCAGACACTGTTGAATAGTATCTTCAGGTAAAATTATTCTTTCACCCTTCAGTAAGTTTTATGTAATTTTGTCTATATGCCTTGTCAATTGAGGAAATTTTTTTCTGGTCTTAGTTTAAAGAGAGCTTTTTTTGCAAATGCTTATTCTACATCTATTTAAACAATTGATATATTTTCTTTTTTCCAGTAATGGGAATCGAACTCAGGACCTTACACTTGCCAGGCAGGTGAGGTGCCACTGAGCTAAATCCCTGGTGATATCTTTTCTTTTTGAACTTAGTTAATATGATAACTTATGTGGGTTGATTTTCAAATGTTAGATTATTTCACATAATCGAGATAAATCCTACTCAATCATAATATAGTATCTTTTTATGTGTTGTTTATTTAATTTGCTACCATTTTGTTTTGGATTTTCCAGACTTTGCTATAGTTTGGATATCTTTTCTTCACCAAAGTTTCCCATTAGGAAGCTGTGTCTGTAGTGTGATGCTAGAAACCTCAAAGGGTGGGACATAATGGGAGGGGACCAAGCATTTGAGATGGACTAGTGCTTTTCTGGCACAGCTGTGCTTTTGCTGCAGTGGAAAGTCCCACAAAGGGAAGTTGTTAGAGTCACCGCTGCACCTCACCTGAACCTCTCTTGCTTCCTTCTCTCCATATGATTGCTCTGTCCCTTCCATCTGGCCATTCCCCTTTCTACTTCTTTGCCACCTTGTGACACAGCCAGAGGCGCCCTCGCCAGGAGGCCAATGCCATGCTGTTTGGACCTTCCAGCTACCAGAATCATGAACCAAGTAAACTTCTTTACTTTGTAAAGTATACGGCCTCAGGTGTTTTGTTTTGAAAACACAAAATGGACTAAGATACTTTTCATAAAGGATACAAGCTTTATGGTTCTCCTAATGTATTTGCTTGTTTTTGGAACTAGAGGAATGTGAGATTCATGAGTTGGGAAATACTCCCTTCTCTTTGATTGCCTGAAAGATTTTGTGTAGAGATGATATTATCTGATCTTTCTTAAATAGCTTTCTTAAATATCTAATAGTGAGGCGTTATTTTAATAGGTATCAGGCATCAATGTAAGAAACATACTACATCATACAAATGAAAAATAATGTTCCAATCATATAATATATGATATGCATTTTATATTCTTATCAGATATTTTCTTTGACTAGCATGTAACTTACTCTTGTTTTTTAGATCTGAGGGGAGGAGAGTCTATTAATGATAAACACTCTCAGAAACCTACTGAGAGGAATAAAAAGAAAATTAATGGATTTTTCATTTAGTATTTTGTTATCCTATATACATAAGTGATCATTTCTATGTGTAATTTTCATCATCCATTTCAGGTCTGAGAGGAAAGAATGATAAAATGAAATTGTCAATCCACCTACTTGTTATGTTTCCATTTTAAATATTTCAAACCTGCATAAATTGAAAGACTGTCAATATTAATAAGGAATCAGAACCAGGAATAAAAGATGGAATAACATTACAATTGTATTTCTTTTAAGTGATATTTTAATGTTTTATGCAGGAAATAAAGGAGTATATAAAAGTTATATATTTTGAATCATTACTCAAAAATAAAAATTATAATCTGTTTATTATATGTCATATGTTATGAAACATTTTATAATTTATATTTTATTCCTTTTTTCCAGTTAAACATTAAATCTCCAACAGATTATATCCAAATAGTTAAAGTTTCCATTAATGGGAAATGATAATGTGTACTTGAAGAATATTTTAAAGTTTCAAACAAAATAATACTGAAATTATTATCAGTTTTATTTTCTTCCCTTCCTAATAATTTAAAATGTTTCTTGAATTTTTTTTGTAAAAATCAAATAACGAAGTAATTTTTATTAAAAAAAAAAAAAAGGACGGGAATAATATACTTCAAAGTTTCCTGTCAATCTTGTTTTCCAGTGGACTTCAGAAAGTTGGCTAAATAAGAACTGCAAATTGCTGGTTTTCAGAAATCGAGGGTGAACAACTCCATTGGATAGCAAGCGTCCTCACGGGAAATCCCCAGGGGATTTATACCCCGTGTCGCTTTCCTGTCTGTGCTCTGGGGCTATACCCCACTAATCGCAAGTTGCATACAAATAGGAAGGCAGTGTCTCTAGGAAGCAAACGCTGCATTATAAAACAGCACACCCCCAGTGCTTATTTTCTGTTTTGATTGGTTTCCCTTCATTAACAGGGTTTCCAGTGAGAATGACGTTTCTCGCTGATGCAGAGCTGAGAGCAGATCCGGCGTGAAATCCCGTCCGGAGCTGCACCTGTGGCCCCTCCCTCCCCCCTCCCTGGCCCCTTCTCTGCGAAGCCCCGGGCCTGGTTCCTGTCACTCGCCGGGCTACAGTTTCAAATCCCAAGCCGGGGTTCTGGTTTCGCTCTGGGCCTTGTGGGAGGTTTATGGACAAAACGCAGACTCCTCGTAATCTGTTGGAAAAGCCCACGGCGTTCAACCGGAAGATGTGATCATCCTGCGGAGGTGAGCACCATGCTGTTACCGCAGCGGAGAACCTCCTCTGTTAAGAAAGCAACCTCCCTGCAGAAGCCTGACTCCCCATCTTTTGGGAGCTCTCTGTCCAGGTTTGACTTTGGAAACCATCCGCTCTCTCCGTGAGCACCTGAGAAATCCTGGCCTCTCAGAGCCTTGGCCTCACGACCAAAGAAACTCCACATTCCAGCCAAGCCAAAACTTGGGTTGTCCTTCCAGCGAACATTTTTGTGGATCCAGTTCTTTGCACGTGTTTATCCTGAAAGCAAAAAAAGAAAAAAAAAATTATACAGAAATACTGCTAAGAATAATTATGCAAATAAGCATCACACATTCTCCTTTAGTAAGAAAGTGATCATCATCTAGTGTAAACAGAATCTGAATTTCTATTTCAATTCTACCAATTAGCCACTATGTGACCTTGGACAAGCTGTGTCTGAAAACTGGACATTGGGTGGGATGAACTCAGAGTATACAAGCAGGGAAAACAGACACAAAAACAGTAACAACAAAAATTATAGATATCTTTTACTACAGCTACTCTGTGAGCTATGTCTTCCTCACTAAGATGAAGAAGTCTTGGAAGTTGTCAGTCTTTCCACTATGTTCAGATAATAAAAGTTATGTATAACTATGTCATAGTCATTGATCCTTTTTCTTCCCACCTTGGTATTCCTTTAAGCCTGGAAATCCAAAATAAAAGGTCACACTTGGCTTGTGTTTACTTCTCTATCTTATTCTCCTCACTCTCCTCTCCCTTTTCTTCGAAATTCTCTGGGTCCAGCAGCCTTGTTAGGCAGGGAGTGAAAGAAGACAGGTAAACAACAGGAAAGATCTTAGTTCAGTGTCATGGGTGTTGGCCATGATGTGCCCTCTCAGTGTGGCAGTGTCTCAAAGCCAAGCTCGGGATGCCTGTGAGAATTCCTCAATGACATCCCTGCTGAATCTTATCCATTCATAACTTCCTTGATGCTTGGGTATCTGCTTAGCCTCTGCAGCATCAACTCTTATTGGAGTCCTACTCCACATCATATCCCGGCAGTTTCTTGGAATAGGAGTGCAATTCAAAGTACTTCTGTATCACCTCTCTTCTACATGTATGTATCTACTTTTTGAGAAAAACTTCAATATTCTTGTCTCATTTGATGGGACAGCTTTTCTCTCCTAAGGTAACTCCATTCTCTCGGCTTTGTTGCTGATAGAACAGATCTATCTCCCCCTTCTCTTATCTTTTGCTGCCAGACCCCAGGAAAACAGGATAAACCCTGCAAGTTATTCCCTTGAAGTTCTCTTATGTCTTTAGCTCAACAGAGGTAGCAGCACCCCTTGTATTTTGTAGGAGTGGAAATGCTTTCCCTAAAATAATTCTTTCTCCCAACATTTCAGCTTCAACTTCAAAGAGGATGATGGGGGCTGGGGATTTAGCTCAGTGGCACCTCGCCTGCCTGCCTTGCAAGCACAAGGTCCTGAGTTTGATGCCCTGTACACCCCCCCCCTGCAAAAAAACCCAAAAGGCAAAAAACAAAGAGGATGCTGGTTCAAGATCTCAAAGCTGGGTCCATAAAACTCCAAGTTCTGTACTTTGAATCAGTAGGTAATATATGCTACATCATGATTGATAGGACTTGATAGCTCTCAGAAAGGAAATTGGCAACTGATGGAGGAAAAAAGCCCTAAATGAAAAGAATAAACCTAGACCAAACTAGAATGTGCTCACTAAATCTGGACATTTACATCTTTCTTCAGTTCTATAAAATTCTTCTTCACTATCCCTATTCTGATATCCTCTGGATACATTGGCACCTCTTACTATTTTCAGAGTCTCTAAAGTTCTTAAGCAAATTTTTTCATCCTTTCATCTCTATGCTACCTTTGGTTCTGGAAATTACCGAAAAACCTTCTGGAAATACCAACTGCTGGTAAAAAAATATACAAAGACACAGCTGATTTCTCAAAAAAGCATGAGAAATCACCAAGGTCAGATGTGATATGGTAATAAACGGGATCTATGGTCACTCTCCTTCAGATGATGATGTAAGAGGAGGGGACCCCATATTGTCAGTTTCAGACAGTGCTTTTGATATCCACATACACATTTCTGATGCTTAGGCTCATGCGTGGAAGAGGGTGAGAGGGAATGGGAACTGTGCTATCCACATAAAACTGAAACATGTCCAAGGTCTATGGCACCAGTGACTGACAGGAGAAAGAAACTCTGGCAAGAAGATAACAAGGAAGTTTGTCAGTGAGTGGGGAGGAAGTCTCCTCTAAGACTTTGGAACCACAGAGCTAAAATTCATGTGCATTTTGGTCTCAAATTATTACCACTTTTGTGGCTTGGGAAACTCTAAGCCAAAAGAAAAACAACGACTTCAAAATTGGTCTCAGGCCAAAGTTATCCTTATATTGCCTAAAAGAAGCCAACACAAAATATTCAATCCAGGTATGGCAGAGTCTCATGGTTAAAGCTCCACTTAACATCAGTTGCATCCCAAATCCTGTCACCAAACGAGTTGCACAATGTTTACATAAGCATTAAACCTGTCACATGTATATGCATTTTTTCCTGAATAATTTGAAAGTTATAGACATATTGCTCATTAACTGCTAAATACTACAACGTATGCTTAATAGATAAGGATATTCTCTTATATAACTATGGTTTAATTATAATATCAGAAAGTAAATATTGTAAAATTATGCTGTCTAATCTAGAGACCTTGTAAACAATTTCTTTTGTATATCCTTTTATTGGTACATTTTAGGTCTACAATATAATGATATATATCATTGAAGATATGCACCTTTACGTACTCTCTTGGTTCTTAGTTTTTCTCCCTTCCCCTGTCCTCCCTTCAACCCCTTCATCCCTCCCTATTTACAAAGACTTTGTTTCCATTTTTTCATTTTCTCATATTAATTCCATTCCCTTCTTTCTTTTCCTCTACTCCTCCCACTTCCCCCTCCCCTTTGCCTCTCTTCTTCCTATTTCACATTATCTATTGTACCTTTTAGTCTTTACGTACACTTTCAGTTTCTCACACTAGAGAAACTATTTAGTATTTATACACGTGTGTCCTGTTTATTTCACTTAAGAGTATCATCTCAATATGCATACATTTAGCAATAAATGTCTCTAATTTCTCATTTTGATGGCTGAGTAGTACTCCATTTTATTAAAAAACCACATTTTCTTGATACAGTCTCCAGTTGATGGGCATTTGGGCTGTTTCCAAATTTTAGCTATTACAAAGTGTGCTGTGATGAACATAGGTGCACATATATCACTGTGGTATGATTCTTTTAATTCTTTAGGGAAAATACTCAGCAGGGGAATAGCTGCGTCAAATGGGACTTCCAGTCCTAGTTCTTTGAGGTATTTCCATACTGATTTCCACAGTACTTGCACCAGTCTACACTCTCACCAGCAGTGGAGCAGTGTTCCTCTTTCCCCACACCCATGCCAGCATTTGTTTTTGGTTGATTTCATGATAGCAGCCAGTCTTTCTGGAGTGGGGTGGAATCTCAGTGTTATTTTCGTTTGCATCTCTCGAATGACCAGTGATGTTAAACATTTTTTCAGATGTTTATTTGCCATGGCTACTTCTTTGTCTGAGAAACGTCTGTTCATTTCAGATGCCCATTTGTGGATTGGGTCTTTAAATTTGGGAAGTCTGATTTTTTTTTTAAGTTCTTTATAGATACAAGATAGTAGACCTTTGTCTAAGGGACCACTGGTGAAAATTTTTTCCCACATTGTGAGTTGTCTCTTCACACTGCTGGTGGTTTCTCCTGCTGTGCAGAAGCTTTTGAGTAAAAAGAGATCCCACTTGTTGATTGTTTGTGCTAGTTCCTGGGCAACTGAGGTTTTGTACATAAAGTCTTTTCCTACTCCAATGTCTTGAAGAATTCTACCTAACCTCTGTTCCAGCAGGTTCAGTGTTTCTGCTTTTATATTTAGATCTTTAATCCATTTTGATTTTAGATTAGTGCATGGTGAGAGATATAGGTCTAGTTTTAGTCTTTGGCAAGTTGAAACCCAATTTCCCCAGTACCATTTATTAAAGAGACTATCTTTCCTCCAGCGAGGGTGTTTGACTCCTTTGTCAAAGATGAGGTGGCTGAGTGTGTCTGGAGTTGTTTCTGCATCTTGTAATCTGTTACACTGGTCTTCAGGTCTGTTTCTTTGCCAGTACCATGCTGGGTTTTTTTGTTTGTTTGTTTGTTTTTGGTACCAGGGATCAAACTTGGGTCTTTGCGCTTGCGCAGCAGGCGGCAAAACCACTGAGCTAAATCCCCAGCCCAACCATGCTGTTTTTATCACAGTAGCTTTGTAGTATAGTTTCAAGTTGGGGGTTGTAATATCCCCTGCCATGTCTCTGTTACCTAGAATGGCTTTTGCTATTCTGGGGCTCTTCTTGTTCCAAATGAATTTTTGGATTTTTTTCTCAAGGTCTATGAAGTATGCTGCTGGCATTTCAATTGGGATTGCATTGAATCTATATAGCAATTTTGGAACCATAGTCATTTTCACTATGTTGGTCCTTCCTACCCAGGAGCAAGGGATGTCTGTCCATTTTCTGATATCCCCTTCAATATCTTTTTTCAAAGGGCTATAATTTTCAGAGAAGAGGTCTTTGATTTCTTTTGTTAGGTAGATTCCTAGGTATTTCAGTTTTTTGGATGCTGTTGTGAAAGGAATTGTTTGCCCTATTTTTCTCTCAGTGAGACTGTTGTTTGTGTAGAGGAAAGCTATTGATTTTTGTATGTTGACCTTGTAGTTGTAAACAATTTTTGACAATTTTCCAAGAAATAAAATTTCTCTAGTTTAAGATCTAATTCAGGAGTACGTAGATATTGAGTGCATTTACTTAGGTTTCTTTTGTCTCCTTTGATCTAAAACCTCTCTTCAGTCTTTTTTATGCTCTTGATATTTTTGAAAAGTAGAAGGAAGTTGTTTTATACAATATTTCTTAAATTTTAAATTTGATCTCTCACATCTCATTATTAGATTCAAGCTGGACATCCCCCACCCCCAGGGCTTGGGACCAAACCCATGACTTCACACATGCTAGGCAAACACTCTACCTACATCCTCAGCCCTTTTCGAAACTTTCATTTTGAGATAGGATCTGACTAAATTTCAGAATCTGGCCTTGATTTATGATCCTCTTGCCTCAGCCTCCCAAGTAACTGGGGTTATAAGTATGCATCACCATACCAGGTCCAACTTAGGCAATTTTTGAGAACTATTACAGAAGTAATATTTTGTCTTCTCAGTGCACCGTATAACAAGTCAAGCAATATCTATTTGTCCTACTTATAGTGAAGACTGGATCTTAACATTTAAGATTAAGTAATGTGTGCCAGATTTCTTTTGTATAAAGTCACCACTTCTTTGTAAGTAGGATACTTCCTGTGAAGAGATATTGTAAGGCCTTAAATAACTTCTTTCTTATCAAACTTTCACTCACTGGTTTTAGGAAAAAATGATGATTCTTGCCTGAAACAAGTTGCCAAATTATGGTAAATTCTTATCTCCTAAGCACTTTTATTCCAATTTATTTTTGAACTGATATATAAGAACATAAAATTATCCATATTTATGGGATATACCATGTGATACTTGGATACATAGATAATTGTGTAAACTTGAGTCAGAGTAAACAGATCCCTCCTGTCAAGCAGCTATCATTTGTTTTTGGCAACCAATTTGCAAAATCTTTGCTTCTAGCTTTGTGACATGTGCAGCACATCTTGGTTACCTATTGGAACCCTACTGTGCAGTAGCACACCACAGCCTCTTACGCCTACCTAACTATAACTTATTACCACAAGCAACCTTTCCCAGACCTGCCTACCCTGTTCTCCTCAGCTTCGATAGTCACCATCCTACTTTCAATTTCCATGGGATCACTGCTTTCAGATTTACACATGAGTAACATCGCGTGTACCTATTTTGTGTGTCTGACTTATTTCACTTAACATGAGGGCCTCCCATTCTGTGCATGTTGCTTCAAATGACTGGATTTCATTCTTTTGAAGGCCATATAGCATACTGTTGTTGTTTTAGTAAATTAAGTCTAAAATAAAGAAATCGCATAAAAAGAAAAAAACACCAGATTTGAAAAAGAACTGAAGAAAACTTCTAGAAATGAAAGAAAATGTCAGCAAAATTAAGTCAGTGGATGAATTAAAAACATACATAAGCACAACTGAAAAGGGAACTGATATATTGAAATGTGGATCTGTGAAATTCTTCAGAATCTAGCTCACTGTGATAAAGAGGTAGAGATGTTAAAAGCCACGGAGGATTGAATGACAAAGCAGAATATAGATGCTTCAGAAGGAAAATGGGAAGAGAAATAATTTTCAAATAAATAATGGCTGATAATTTTGCAAAACTGACAAGACATGAATTGTAAGACTGAAGAATATAATAAGCAGAATAAATAAAACTAAATCCAATATATATATATATATCATTAAAAATATAGGTCACCAAAAACAACAAAAAATTAAACTAAAATAAACTGGAAAAAAAGACATACTTGTTACAGAGATTGAAAATCAAACTTTCAGCAGTCTTATAGGAAACAACAGCAATAAAAATATCACAAATATTTCCAAGCTGAGGCAAAATTACTGTCAATATAGCTTTTTCTGTCCAGCTAGGCATCCATTTGAGAATGCAGCTATATAAAAATTTAAAGACAAGAAAATACTGAGAAAATTTACTATTAATAGTTTCTCATTTTAAGATGACTTAAAAATTTTCTGTGGTGGGTATAATCTTACATTAACTCCCATGAGGAGGTCCCGAGTCTCACGGAAGAAGCTGAATCAGCCCACTGCAGACAGGCAGGTCTGCGCATGCCCTGCCAAGGTCCTGAGTCGCATGGAAGACACCGAATCAGCCCACGCCCCAGCGACAATCCACTGGACCCCCCAATCCTCTGTACAGCCACCTGGGTCCACACTACAAAGACGCAAAGGACACCGGACCACCAGACCATGGTACTGAATCCCGCTGATCCCGGCCCAGGGGTAGGAGCTTCTGAGCCACCGTCCCACTGCTCCTGGCCCAGAGGAAGGGGCTTCCGGGCCACCATCCCTCCCACTACACCCAGCCCAGAGGAAAGGGCTTTTGGGCCACCTTCTGTCCTGCCGCTCCTGCCACAGAGGAAGAGGCTTCCAGGCCACCATCCCTCCCACCGCTCCTGGCCCAGAGGTAGGGGCTTCTGAGCCACCATCCCACTGATCCTGGACCAGAGGAAGGGGCTTCCTGGCCACCATCCCTCCCGCTGCTCCCAGCCCACAGGAAAGGGCTTTTGGGCCACCATCCCTACCGCTGCTCCTGGCCCATGTCCCACCTCTCCCAGCTCAGAGGA
>NW_004624742.1:21822508-21864145 GCF_000247695.1 Heterocephalus glaber | reverse complement strand
AAACATTTTTCAAAATACTTTCATTAAAGATTTACTAACTGCCTACACATGCTAAGCATCATGCAAGACAGCATAGAAACATTTAGTCAGAACAATTTTCCAAAGGAGTAATTTATTTTTTCATTTATTTCTATTAACACATACAAATGAATGGGATTCAGTGTGGTATTTCCATAAATACACACATCACGCATTGCTCATGTCTATCCTGCTTTCATCTGCTCTCATTCTTACCCTTTCCATTTCCCATTCTCTATCATGATAGTCTTCTTTTTCTCCACTTCTGGGTGTAGGCCTTCCTTAAGCGTCTTTTGTAAGGCTGGTCTGGTGGTCATGAATTACCCTAGTTTTTCCTTTTCTTGGAAGGTCTTGATTTCTCCTCTGATTCTGAAAGATAGCCTTGCTCATTATAGTAATCTTGGTTGGTGGTTATTTTCTTTCAAGATTCAAAACACATCATTCCATACCTTCCCAGCCTATAGTGTGTCAGCTAAGAAATCTGCTTAGTCTCATGGGATTGATCTTAAATATGATTTCATACTTTCATCTTGCAAATTTTAGAGTTCTTTCTTTGTCCTGTATGTTTGACAGTTTCACTATAGTATGGTGAAGATTGTTTTTTTCTGCTCATATCTATTCGGGGTTCTACAGACCTCCTACACCTGGATATTCATTTCTTTCCCATGATCAGGAAAGTTTTCTGCTACTATGTCACTGAATTGGTTTTCTATGCCCTACCTTAATCTATATTTCTTCCTCTTCAAGTGTGCTGGTGATATGAGTGTTTCATCTGTTAAAAGTGTCCAGGGCCAGGGATTTAGCTCAGTTGCGCCATACCTGCCTCATAAGCACAAGGTCCTGAGTTTGATCCGCCGGACCAAAAAAAAAAAAGTATCCAAAGATCTTTTATGCATTCTTCACTTTATCTGTCTGAGTGGGATATTTTGAAAGATCTATCTTCATGCTCTGATATTCATTCTTTTATCTGATCTAGTCTGTTGTTGATAGTTTTACTGAATATTTTATCTGATTTATTGAGTTCTTCATCTCTAAGATTTATGATTCTTTTTCAAGTCCTATCTCTTTGCTGAATTTCTTGTTTGTATCCCGCATTGTCTTCCTAGTTTCATTAACTGTTTATCTGTACTGCCTTGGTTCTCATTGAGCATTTTTTAAAAATCATTCTTTTGAATTTTTTATCCGGCATTTCACGTACCTTGATATCTTTGGAATCTGTTATTAGAGAGTTACATACTTTAGAATATCTTGGTATATTGGTTTGTTATGCAATATTGAATTTATTTTCAGCTGGCTACCTTAGTGTATCTCCATGTAGCATCTTTGTGATTAGGTATCTTGTGCACCGCGTTACCTTACTGAAGTTGAAAAGCTCCACTGTCTTTCTGAGTCTTGGAAGAATAGGGACACTGCTATGCAGGTATGGTACAGACAGCAGAGTGTGTGAGGTGAACTCTGGTTACTCCTACATTAGACAGTGACCCCTGTTGGGGGACAGGAGTTTCCTCGGGCACAGCTGCTACTGGTTCTGTCACGTGAACAGGTCTCTGTACAGTACTTGCTGCTCCAGTCGTGGTGAAAGCCTGAACCACATGCTCTTTGATCAGACACCAGTACAGGTCCATGTGCTTCAACAGAAGAGGTGGAAGCAGTAGCCACAGTACCTCTTTCATAGCATGCACACACAGTCCTGTCAGCAGTGCGCTATCAGACAAGGCACAAGAGTGACCGATGCGGAGGACTCATGTAGGTGCAGTGGCAGTAAAGTTTGCTACCCCTCTCTTCCGCCACCCTGGCCATGCTCAGGAGGGGCATACTCACACTTCCCCAGCTGTGCATAGCTGGGCCTGCTTTTATCCCCCAAGTCCTTTCCTTTGCTGTGCCCCACAGGGATCTATTGGGAGTGGGTCTTGGCTACAATTGGGTAAAATTCCTCTCCATAGAGGTACGTGGAGGAACATGGCCAGCACCAGGCAAGTTTTCTCTCTAGACTTAGGCTGTGCATCTCAGGGCCAGAGCAATAGCCAGAGACACAGCGGATGTCAAAACTTCATAGGCTGCACAGCCATAGCTCAAAACTGCCCTGGGCTACCTTGGCTCTGCAGGTGGGGAGCAACGGAACCTCAGCGTTTCTTGTCTGCCTGGTTAATGACAGTGCCTCTGGTAAAGAGGTAGCAAGAACTGTGCAGCTGGGCCATGAAGCACAATGACTGGCCACACCCCCAGTCTCAGAGGGAAGGCTCCCCGACCCCCCACCCCAGTTCCTGTGTTCAGGAACTCATTCCCCACAGCAGAGTGCTTTCAGTGGGCTTGTGTTAAAGCCTGGTTCAAGAGGCAGCTACCTGCTGAGCCAGTGAGGCAGAATGTCCTGGGTCCCCGAGACCGGAAGAGGCAGGGCTTTCTGACCCCGAGGGAAGTCCAAATTCAGACCATTTGTCCTTTCTCAAGATGGTTCCTGGCTACAGCATTCTGGGGGACCCCTGGGAGATGAAGTGAAAGGGGAGACTTCACTTCCTGAAGCTATATAGTGGGGCCTGAAGGTGCTGGAATTTTTTTTCTCTTATGCCAGTCCCAGGTATATGGGTTTTAAAAGGCTTCCATTTTCTACTGTTGGGTTCCAGTGTTCTGCCCCTGACCCTCAACTCCACATGCCACTCTCCACCTGTTGCTTTGGTTCTTCATGGAGAAGCAGATGAGTGCCGGATACCTCTATTAGGCATCTTGCTAATTCAATCATTGATTATTTTATTTTATATTTACAAGGATCATATATTAATCTTCCCAGACTAGTTTCCAAAGAGTTCTGTTCTCTAGAAGAGTCCAATGTAATTATTTTAATTGATGACATTTTGTTTTTATTCTATGCAGTATTAACAGTTGAGTCTAGCAAAAATAATAATGCATACTTGTGGTTATTCTTTGTTCACATGGCTAATTATTGAATAAGTATAAATTTTTTCAATATGTGCTGTGTTAAGGATGCTTACACAGAACGATTAAATAAACTACTAGCTAAATAAAATTAATGCCAAAGTAAGGACACTGTACTCCTAATGACTATTGTTGGTTATTAGAACATATCTGAGCTTTAGCCAAAACACTTAGGGGACTAACAGCCTGGGTACCCAAGACCCCAAACCCTCTGGCATCCTTATGTGATGACTTATGCTTTTCATGGCAATGCATGTTCTAATTAGATTATGACCATTATTTGGACAGTATGCTGAAGTCACGGTACCCTTCTTCTAAATTTGTGGTGCTTATTTACATAGAAAAAAAGGAAAGAGTGTCTACAAATTCTTTGCTCAGAGCCCTTTGCCTCTGAATTCTGTTTTCTTGTTTTATATGCTCTTCCTTAGTCAGATCAGGCTGCTATCACAGAATTGCATAAACTGAGTGGCTTAAAAACACACGTTACTGTTCACAACTTCAGAAGCAGAAAGCCTGAAACCACAGTGGCAGCATGATTGGGTTCTGGCAAGCATCCTCCTCGACGGTACAGACAGCAACCTATCTTTGTATCCTCACATGAGGGGAAGAAAGGAGAGAGGAACTGAGGTCCCTCTCATGAGGACACGGACCCCCTTTGTGTGGGCTCCAGCTGCATGATCTAATTCCCTCCTAAAGGCCCACCTCCCAGTGCCAGTGTCATGAGAGTTAGAATTTCAACAGACAAATTTCAAGGGAACATAAACGTTCTGTCTATAACATGTTCTTAGCTACACAGAGAGGAGAACAAAATGCTGTCCTTCATCCAAATAAGGCAAAAGGAAGTTGTCATCAAATTTCTTCACAGCCTCTCACCATTTTTCCTCAGGAAAAATAAAGTGATTAGAACAACTCACTTCTTTTTGTACAGATCACCTGCCCAGCACCTTCTGTAGGAGTCTGGCTGTCAAAAGACACCTGAAGAACTTTTGTCTCCATCTTTAGCATCAGCAACACGGAACTCTAAATTATCCCAGTAGTGGAGGATTTCCACATTTCTGCAGAGAACTAAGAAAAATGTGGATTAGATCTGGGTATTGCAGGGGATTAAATTTGATAGAGAAGAAAAAGTAATAAACACTTGGACGGGCCTGTTTCTTAATATCCTGACATTTCTATCGGATTGTAATCAAAGAATCAAAATGGGATCTGTCCCAGCAGAGTAACTCCCTAAGTTTGGCAAATTCCACAACATACAATGAAGTAGAGAAATGAAAAGTAAAAAAAATCATCCATAAAACCCAAGAAAACCACCGAGCAACTTTTATCGAGCATGGGAGGCCTTTGGCCCTCTATTGATCCAGACTCTCTTGTTTCAATTATGAAGCTTCTCAGGTTATTTTTCATTTAAGTTTGTATACGTAATACGTAATGGGTGAGATGTAACTTGAGTGCCAAAGGCTGAATTCCAGCTTTACAGAACTCTGATATTTTTTGTGGAAATAGCTCAGCAGACCATGCTCTGTTCTCTTCAGTGGGGCAGGGGAATCTGTGGCCTCCTTTCCTCTTCATGGGCTGAAAGCTGAAATTACTCACTTCTCAGATACACAAAGCCTGTCAGGCACTCAGACAGCCTGCCCTGTATGTACATGTGCTTAGTAAATATTTCTGGATGAGGCTTAAAACTCTTAAAATAAAGTGCTAAATAACAACAATCACAGACTTTGGCGGTGCACCTTATTCGCACATCTTCAACGGTTGTATGAGCAGCCCTAGGTGAAAATTAGCCCATTGGGCCCTTCCTAAATACCCTGCTAAAAATAAGCTTCACCATCTCTCATTTCAGTGTTCGTGAGGTCAGAAGCATCTCGAATACTCCAAGTCCCTGTCATGTCTGTACTCATGAGCTCTGGAGGATGATATTTTAGAAAAGTCAATATTTAAATCCTAGTGGATTCAAGGAAATGGAGTATCCTCTTCAGGACTGGGAAACACATGGAGTTTCCAGACGACTGATTGTGAAAAATTCAGGTATAAATTGATATAATACGAAGTGTTTAGCTAAGATTTTCTCCTCTCATTTTTAATTATCTGCCTGACACCTGTCCAGGCACTTGGGATGGAGCTTTGCTTCCCACAGAGGCATCTTTATCATTATTCCTATAAAGGCAGAACAGAGTTCATAACAAAATATCAGAAAGGAGCTAAGACATGTTTATCTAATAACACAGTCTTGATATTTAAATTAGTAAATAAGTGGAGCGCAAAGCATAGGACAAAATGTTAGTAACTAGTGCTACTGTTCTTTTTTTTGAAGCAAAACATTTATGGTACATTTTAGATATACATAATGATAACATTCATCATAGGGAATTTGTACCTGTACATGATACATCTTGCTTCTTCTTTTTTTTCCCATCCCTCCCTTCAACCCTTCTTCCCCTCCTTATATACAGAAGCTTTGTTTTATCTGCCTAAAATACTCATTTCTTGATGATCTTCTTATAGTAGTTTTGTTTCTCAAAGTCTGTGGATTTCTTTTAGCTGTATGTCATAAAACCTTCTCTAAGGAGAACATTTTAGCTCTCTCCAGTCTAAATGACTCTGAGTGTTTTAAACTTTCTTTCCTTTTATTTTTAGAATATGCCTCCAGCACTGGGACAGCTTGCAACTTTTGTCCTCTCCTCTAGTCCTAAATGACCTGTGGAAAAAGCTAAGCAGACCCTTCGGATGGTAAGTAGACACAATTGATACATCAGTACTCATGCATCAGCTGAGTCAGCATCAAGTTCAGCAGTCCAATGCCAAAGACTCCGCAAAAGAGGGAGGAAGAGTGCTGCATCTTACTTGTTCCAAATATGTCACTTGCTTTCACTAAAATGTCTTCCTATGTAGTAAGTACTCTCTTCTCCATTATGAATGACCCATGATTCATCAGTCCCCAAGATCTCTTATTAAATTAATTTGAATGGAGCCCAATGCCCTTATTTAACAGATCCCACAAGTCCAGAGCTAGTTGGAGAAAGAGTAAAATATCAATTCCACATTCTTATAAATATTCAAGCTCACATATTTTCATCCACAGTTCATCTTGTTAATGTCAGCCTCCATAATTTATTGACCAAGTAAAAATATTTTAGCATGGAAAGTGGAGAAAATGAGTGAGAATAAATCATCCAGTGCTCTTCCAAGGACCACAGTGCAGTCCAGAAGACCTTCATTTGTAATTTCGCATTCAAGTGCCAGTTGAGACAAATTGGTTAGCCATTCTTCATGGGAGCAATTCCAGAACTCATTCATTTAGACATGAAGGCCTTTTCAGTGTCATAAAAGACAGCTAGCCCATTCTCGGTGACCTTGGAAAAAACACAATATTTGGTAGTTTAGAAAAACTACAATGTATGCTTCAGTCCTTAAAATTCATCATCTAATTTCTTCTATCTCCTCTACACTGGGTAAGAAACCTCTGTCAACACATGTGCCATTCTTCCCAGTATGGTTATTGAGCTTGACTCCCTGTACCCTGACAGAGGAGAGATCTTCTGGCACATATGAAGGCACCACGGGAAATAGAAAACACACGAGGGCTAAAATTGCTACCCCTCACCCCCATCCCTGTGAATCTACCTAGGGGAGAACTATACATGGGTTTAAACAACATAACTCTTCCCCATAATCCTATATATTAGGAATTTACATCGTAAAAAGCCCCCTTTATTATTTATTTATCTTTCAACCAGAACAACATATGTTATGCTTGCATTTGAAAGCAATCTCAGAAAAAGGGTCTGCATGTGAATGCAGTTGGCTGGAAGTTCACATTTCCCTCAGACACAGTTGTGAACAAAACACATGTTTTTCCATCCTTCAAAGTTAGAAGATGGAAAATCAGGCATTATTTTTTAGGCTTTTGTGGCATGCCATTTAGGATGAGTGCATATTTCTTCCTGCACATTTCCACAAATGTCAGAGTGGATACATCCATCAGATCTGATGGGTTTGATTCCTTCAGCACCTGGGGAACTTGTACCCTTGAAAATATTTTTCTCTGAACTCTTCAATTTGCTCCTGAGAATTGTAGTCTTTTTGACTAGTGATAAGTGAGAAGCAGAGCCCTCCATCTTCATTTCCTGCTGAAGGAATAGGAGGGTTTTTATATGTTTACTCTTAATTTCGGGAAGATCAAAGAATGGCTGTTCTATTCACTGCTACACCACCACGATAATCTCCTCTATCAAAACTCAAGAAGGAAAGAGAAACAATCAGCCACTAAGATGCTACAAGTGACATAAACTAATCCAATACAAGTTGACAGTGTTAAATGCAGCAACTACTTAATCACAAATATGCTGCAAATAAACCAGGAGATATCATTATTAGGTCAGAAAAATACTCATTTCTTTTTGCATTTAAGGGGAAAAATTAAAACTTTTCCAAAATTTTTCTAAATAAAATTTGTCTAAAAGTGTTTGGAAATTTAGGCTTTTATTTTAGCTCTGCTCATTCAAGAATAAGATTACCAAGAAGCCAATCAGACATAGATTAGAAAGGAGAGAGAAAAGCACATGCCGCAAGAGTAATGTATGCAATATCAGGAATGACAGGACGCTGATAATGTATGTAAAAGGAGAGGGGCTTCATTCAACTTATGAAGAGGGGGTAGAGGTAAGCATATTATGTGCTATGTATTTGGTATAGGTACACGGAGAGATGCATGCAGTTTTATCTTTATTTCTTTCAAGTATGTGATTGATTTTCAAGGAGGTGGGAAGAAAAACTATCCACTGAGCAGAGAAAATTAATACTTGACAGCTGAGTAATTTAAGAAGTAGTAGTTTTTTGGTTTTTTGGTTTCTTTGTTTGTTTTTGGTACCGGGGTTCAAACTCGGGAATTTGCACTTGCAAGGCAGGTAGTGGAACCACTGAGCTAAATCCCTGGCCCTAGTAGTAGTTTTTTAATAAATTTTATTTTATCTCATCTTCCCCCAAAACCCCTTCTCTATGTACAAGAGCTTTATTTCCATTTTTCCTTCTATTTTCACTTTTTTCTTATTGCTTCCTCCCTCTCTCCCTCCCTCCTCCTTTATTCCCCTTCACATTTGAACACTTTCTTTCCATTTCCCAAAATCCATTATACATCTCAGTCCTTATTTCCACATCCAGTTTCTCGCTCCAGAGAAACAATGTGGTTGTATTTTAGCATGTGTGTCTGATTTATTTCACTTAAGATTATGGTCTCAAGGTCCATCTATTTAGCTATAAATGTCTGAAGCTCATCCTTCTTTATGGCAGAGTAGTACTCCATTGTATAAAAAAACTACATCTTCTTTACTCACTCATCAGTTTGATGGGCACTTGGGCTGTTTCCAAGCTTTAGCTATTACAAACTGTGCTGCTATAAACATGGGTGCACATATATCACTGTGGTATGATGTTTTTAATTCTTTAGGGAAGATACCACGAAGAGATATAGCTGGGTCAAAAGGAACCTATAGTTTTAGTTCTTTGAGAAATCTCCACACTGATTTCCACAGTGGTTGCACCAGTCTACACTCCCACCAGCACTGGAGCAGCGTTCCTCTTTCCCCACAGCCCCGCCAGCATTTATTATTGGTTGATTTCTTGATAGCAGCCATTCTTTCTGGGGTGATGTGGAACCTCAGCATTGTTTTCATTTGCATCTCTCCAATGACCAGTGATGTTGAACATTTTTTTTCATATATTTATTTGCTGTTTCTAATTCTTCATCTGAGAAGTGTCTTTTTATTTCAGATGCCCATTTTTGCATTGGGTCTTTAAATTTGGAGGGTTTGATATTTTTGAGTTCTTTATATATTCTAGATAATATCCCTTTATCTGAATAGCTGTTAAAAAATTTTCCCACATTGTAGGTTGTCTCTTAGCTCTGTTGGTTGTTTCTCTTGCAGTGCAGAAGTTTTTTAATAAGATGCAGTCCCAGTTGTTGATTCTTTGTAGTATTTCTCTTGTGGTCTGGGTTTTGTTCATAAAGTCTTTGCCTACTCCTATGTCCTCAAGCGTTCTACCAATTCTCTCTTCCAGCAGATTTAGTTTTTCTGTTTTAATATTTAGATCTTTGATCCATTTCAATTTTACATTAGTGCATGGTGAAAGATATGGGCCTAGGTTCAATCTTCAGCATGTGGAAAGCCAGTTTTTTCCAGCACCATTTATTAAAGAGTTTATCTTTCTTCTAGTGAAGGTGTTTGGCTCCTTTGTCAAAGATAACATGGCTGAATATGTCTGGAGTTGTTTCTGCATCCTCTAGTCTGTTCAGCTGATCATCAGGTGCGTCTGTTCTTTTGCCAGTGCCATGCTGCTTTTATCACCATAGCTTTGTAGTATAATTTAAAGTCAGGGATTGTGAAACCCTCTGCTTTGCCTTTGTTGTCTAGAATTGCCTTTGCTATTCTATGTCTCTTCTGGTTCCAAATGAATTTTAGGATTGTTTTTTCTAGATATGCTGTTGGGATTTTGGTAGGGATTCCATTGAATCTGTGTAACAGTTTTGAAAGTATGGCCATTTTCACTGGCTTTTTTCTACCCAAGAACAAGGGATATCTTTCCATTTTCTGATATCCTAGAAGTAGTATTTTTTAAAACCAAGAGCAAATTTTTTTTTTCTGATGTACTGTCAGGATCAATGTGCCTTTATTCTGCTTTTTCTGCCGATTATGTCTCATGCCTTTGGCTAGCACCAAATGTGACATCTCTGAGTTAAATGTCTTTATACATCTCTGTGGCAAATTACTTTACTTAGAGATGTATTATCTCTGGGATATAGTACTGGGGTAAATCCTCTTTACCCATAAAATATGTCAATATTTATTGTTCTCTACTTCAAATTAGACAATTTGTGCATGATGCAGGTAAATAAATCAAACTTTATTCTCAAATCTTTTACAACTGAAGGAGACATTCAAAGAATTAAATCTCAATGGTGAAAAGATGTAAGTAGTTTGCATAAATATTTATGAGCAACTTGGTCACCAGAATTTACCCCAGAGTCTTCAAAGCACAGAGAAAACTGAAGTTGTTGATAAACCAGCATTTCAAACTGTAAAATCAATTTTAATTTTTGGGAGGGCACAAAGATAAAGAGTACAAATGTTAAGTAGGCACAAACACTTCTCTTTTTTTGAAAGGGGTTCTTTTAACTTGAAAATGTAGACTAACAAAAAGATTAATTGAAATGGCTTGAATCTTGGCTATGGAATGAGTGTTACATAGTTAATTGACAGTTAATTAAACTGTAAACAACCAGCAAATTTTGAGTCACACACAGAAATACATGCAGTGTGACTATTGAAATATCTCCCCTATTCTGAGTTGGAACATTACACTTACTTGACAGCTGCGGGTGATCTATGTTCCAAGTTTGTGCCTGGGAATGTTTTATTACAATATTGCCCCTTTTCATTCTCAAAAGTGTCCTGGTTGGGATAATAAATTTTATGCCCACAGTATTAAAACCCCAAGTAGCTGATATGGTGTCTCAACACAAATCATTTTATTTTCTTCTTTTTCCTGTGTTGTATCTCTCAATGCATTCAATAAATTAAAGAGCTTTATAAGTTTCTCTATCTGTATTTACTTAAAGCTTCATCCTTCATAAATTCTTTATTCTTCTTCTGCAGAAAAATCACCAAGTGCATGTCCAGTGCTCATACTCCGTATTTTCTACTAATTGCTGTCACTTAGATGTGCATAGCTCAAGATCTTCCAGGTATGAAATTGTTCAGTGCACTCTAAGCCTGTGATTTGGGCTATAGAGCCCTGAAGACTCTCCATCATCCTCAAGACAACTTTTCTTTATGTTACCCTTCATTCACAATTGTCCCCAAACCCAGAGCATGGAGAGCTATAGAACCAAATGTAATTAAACTAGAACTACAGGGTAAAACACAAAGCACCTGCACCTGTGATGAGCTGATGGCTTGATGAGACTTTGCTATTTGCTTCCACATGCCACATACTTAGAGATGGAACATATTTAGAGACTGAATTGGTCCCCAAACTGATGCTGGATAAAGATGTTTTAGTAGAAGGAAGCTGAATTTGAAGATGCTCGATTCCAGGACACCAGCTGGTTCAGGGACACTAAATGTGTTTAAAATACAGTCTGGGGTGGTGAATGCATCTCTTTTATAATCATCAGCCCAGCCATTGAAAGCTTGTGTCTCAAGTTCCTTTGCAGAGCCCTAAAACCTAGATCTAGGCTCAACCCAGAAGGAGAGCAGCTTGCCTGCTTATAAGATCCCGGTGGTGGGAATGCCGGGAGGCATCTCCATAAAGGCAGCATGAAGTGAGAAAAGTGATGACAAACACCATCAGCAAAGGTGACAGGCACAGCGCCTGGTGCTCTGGGCTGGGCATTTGTGACAGGGTCTGACAGCAGTCACAGCTGTTGCCGAACACAGTAGCCAGGTGTGGACAGAATGGAGGACACACCAGCAGAAGCAGGCAGAAATCAGCCTTCCAAGTAGTGGGGAGGTGGCAGAGGATGAAGATTGAGGAGAATAGAGTTTGTCATGAAAGCTACTGTGCAATCGCCACTAACACTGGTGCAAGCTGTAGAAATAAGGATGTCTGAGATAAAGACCAGTTGTCTATTTCACCTACAGCTCTCAGACAGGCACGGCTTTCGGACACTTCCAGGAGCAAGCAAGCCATGCCCAGAGAGTTGCATGTGTCTTTCTCATGAGGGTTGAACAACAATTGAAAAGGAACATAGGTGAAATTCCTTCCATAATTATTTAATTTCATCCTTCCATCAACGCTGCAAATCCTGAATTCACAAAACCCATTTTATAGACTAAAATGGATCTTGGAATGATTTCAGTAATTTACTCAAGTACACACAAGATAAACAACATTGCTGAGATGTGAACACCCATCTGACTAACTCCAAAGCCAGTGTTCTTTGCATGAGACTCTGCTGCCGTCCAGGAGCCCAGGACAAGCAGTGGAAATAGTCACCACAAACACCAAAGATCGCTCCTTGTCTATCTCATGCCCCCTGCCGTGGGAAGCAGATGTTGAGCAAAACATCCCCAGCTCTGGGCTCAGAAACCCTCCGTGTCTGAAACTGAAATGCAACAACTGAGAAGCTGCTGACACAGCGGTTGAGCCCTGCCAAGTCCCCTGCTCCGAGGGCAGTTTGGTGTAAAGAATGTTGATAATCACTGCAAATGGAGGAGCAAGACTCAGCCTGGGGAATGCAGCCAGGGCCTAAGTTGTTCTGGCAGCAGCATCTATGCTGTGGTCCTGGGAGGTACATGCTTTTCACATAGAAAATAAAAAATAAAAATAAACAGATTGTCTGGAACTACTCCAGCTCCCCCCACCCCAGCTCCAAGGCTTCTGCCCCGATGCTCTCAGTCCCACATGTGGTTTTCCCTGTTAAATGCTTGCAGAAACCAGGTGAGGTGTTTGTTACAGGGGAAGATGGTGCCTGCGCCTGCAGAGAACTAGTAAAGCACCAAGAAGTGATGGACGCTGGGACTGCAGGGCCAGAGGCAGGATGCAGTTCCTTCTGAGGCTGAGAGCCAGAAGCTTCTAAAGCATGCACATGGAGTAGGAGGTCAAGGTCACTATTTAGTTGGTAGGTAATTCTTAGCTGTTTCAATTGACATCAGAGTGATTTTCTTTAACATCGACATGAGTAGAGAGTGACTTGTCCTTAAAATGCTGTTACACCAAAACTACAAGGAATCCTTCTCCAAAGCAGGATTCCATTTCATATGTTTTCATAGCTAAGTCCGTGGAAAAAGAAGATAATTCCCAGTTGGTGCTAATATTTATTGATCAACTATTCAGTTCTGTCCTCTATGCTGAGCTTTAGATGGGCTGTTTCCATTATCTACAAAATATTTGCAAAGTATTTTATAAATAATAGTTGGCATTTGTTGGGTACCTACTCTGCACCATATAAAAACATATATCATTTAACTTGAACTTCCATAAAGCCCCTACTATTTTCTCCATTTTAAATAGAAATAATAATGACTAATGATAATAACAGCTGTCACATTATTGCAAACTTGCTCTGTGATAGGCATTGTCCTAAATATTTTTCATGCATTAAACCACTCTATGAAACAAGAACTATTATCATATCCAGTTCACACATAAAACATTTGGGTAAAAGAGCTTAAGTAATTTACCAAAGTTACACAGTGAATGCAGATTAAAATCCAGTCAGTTGGCTTTAAGTGTCCACCATTTTAACTGTTACATCATATTTCCTCAAAACTTAGGAATGTTAAGCTTCAGAAAAGTTTAAGAACCCATCTAAGGTCACCGAGTTTTGAAGAATAGACTTAAAATGAGAAATTAAGTAATTCATTCCTGGGTTTTATCTGCTTGTTTGTTTTGGTTTTTTCTTCAGTGTTTTTTGTTTGTTTCATCTTCATCACCAGACTAGCTTCCTGTGGACAGTTTCTTTAGCAATAGGATTCTACCTTAAGGCAGACAATGCAAACTCCTACTGTGGACACCCAGTCCCTCTTGCATCTATGCCTGGAAAGGAGATGTTGCTGACCTTGTAGACTTGGCTTTCCAGGCACTGAAAGGCTGAGAACAGTGTTCTAAAATAAAACAAGATTTTGAAAGTTGCTGTGAATAGTGAAAATAAAATTGACACTTTTGGCTGAGGGAAAAGTAATACAGTACAGCTTGAAATGTATTTTAAATTTAAATTCCACTGACAGAACATGAAAATGAATACTTGCGTTCTTCAAGAAATACCATTTTCTAAGTCAGCTAAACCAAGTGGCTATCATAGTTGATTCTTCCCGTAGTGAATTTCCACATGGTTTATTACAGGTAAACAGGCATAAATTCATAGTGATGGCAAAAAAAGATTTCTGTTCTTGGATGTATTATCATGCTCATATTCATCAGTTTCTTGTTCTGAAATCGATCCAGAACAATAAACCCATTTGTATTTCTTTAAAGACATTCATAAATGGGATTTTTAAACCTAGGTCGGCAACACGCTGTATCACTTAGACATTTTGTTTTGGCATGAATCCATAAATAAGTCAGCTTTTGTTAGTGGAAGATTATTCTGAAATGTTATTGATTATTTACATTTCTTAAAATACTGATGACTTTGTATTCAATATAATTTGTATTCCTTTGTCAACTGCCCTTCAATCCTTTCATATTATTATCTCTGGTGAGTTGAAGCCAAATATAAAGAGTAATTCCACAATGAATACATAAGCCACATTCCCACACTTTCAGGAAATAAGAACACCAAACCCTCAAGGGGTACGTTTTGATTTAAACACATAAAGCCTGACTAAATCCCAGTTGCATCTAGGCTACAGTTAAATATGAAATGTTATTGTATAGATGCATGTTATCAGAACCCTACCTTCCTGTCGTGTGTGTGTGCACGCGTGTGCACTCACAGAAAGACAGAACGAGTTCCATCCTTCTTACAAATGCTCCACTACTTAGGACGGGATAAGTTGAAAATACCACAAGTTGAAAATGCACTGAATACACGTAATGTGTTAAACTTTGTGGCAGTGCAGAGCACTGTAGAGTGATGGGCGGTCACCCTCGAGATCTCATGCTTCCCTGGAGGTGGCATCTAGCTGCACCACTCAGCATCATAAGAGAGTAGTGGATCTCACATCTCCAGCCTGGCACAGGGTCACAATGCAAAATGTGAGGTGGGAGTCTTACTGAATGTTCGATATTTGCACTATCATAAGTTGAAAAATTGTAAATCAAACCATCATAGGTTGGGGACCACCTGTGTCTAAGTATTCTGTATGCGTCTTCCTCGCTCTATCCACTCGTAATACATTTCCCGTGTACTTGTGGGCAACCACTTTTACCGGATGATCTACAGCAAACTCAAAATATTTGAATCATACATGCGACCAGTACAAGCTTCATTCTACTGTGACTATTGTGCATATACTTGCATTCCTTACTAACCGATGACACCCAGAGGGGCAGAGGTCAACACCCTAAAGGACTGTATCCTGTGGGGCCTCCCATATTGCTTTGTACCTGGTACGTTTTGAAATATACATTTAATAACTGGACAATAGTTTGTTACTTGAAATTGGATTTGGCTGTATATCGTAGAAAATGTCCAAGCAATTGTGGCTTATACAAAATAGATGTATGTATCTTTCCCATGTTAAAAAGATTACGTAGGGCAATTACTAGGTGTTAACTAAATTCTTTTTAAATTGTTGAGGAAATGGATACATTAGCTACCCTGCTTTTCACATTATGTATTGCATATGTGTATCAAGTTATCATGCTGTCCCCTATAAAATTGTACAAATGAAATAATAATTCTACAAAAACACTATGAAATCAGACAATCTAAAACTGATACAGCGACCCCATAATGTATTTCTTCCTCTGTTTGGTTATCTTTAGTACACTGTCTCAAGGTCCAAAGTGGTCTGTGAACTACAGCCACCATATGTGAATTCCAGGAAGAAAAAAAACCCAAATAAATAAGGAAAAAATACTATAATGACCCTTCCTTTTAAGGTGGCTTTCAGGAAAGCCTGCAGCACACCTCTGTTTAGATTTTACCAAACAGAATGTAGTCACATTGCCACATCTGACTGCAAGGGAAGCCAGTAAATAAAATCTTATAGCTAGACATATTGGGGTCTCAAATAAAATGTAAGTGATAAATCAATAGAGTTATTAAGCAGGTTTATTAGGGAAAGCATATTTCAGTCTGTTGCAGATGCTCGTTAAAGTGAAAAAACTATTAGCTATTTTAATGGAATATCTATTAATATATTACAAATGCTAATTTTAACTTCTAAGTTTTTTCAGTATTTTGCATTTCAGCCTCAACTTACTAACTCATTGGGCACATCAGCCACTCTACTAGGCCCTAGAGATGTTTCTTTTGAGGTATTTATATTTTCAATAGCCTGGACACCTTCTATTGACAGTGACAAAATTCTATTCAAACTAATATTTGTTGCTTATAATCGATGCACTTCGGCACATAAATTGGTACCGCTTTCCTTTCTTTGCATCAGAAATTGATTGATCAATTGATAAACATATTTTAAAATATGATTCTAATATATTAGGCACTGTTCTAAGTGCTTCATATGCATTACCTCATTGAGAGTCACAACAACCCTATGAATTAGATCCTGCTCTTCTCATTTTACAGTTAAGGAAATAAGCATGAATAAGTAAGCTGGGACCAACTGCAGATATTCTGGCTCTTGATTTCTTTGTAACCATGGTGCTGTCTTGTTCTTGGAATGAGTGCTTTCTAGGCAACATGCAGAAGAAAAATCAAAGACTCATTTATAAAGATGACTTTACATACTGCGCTAAAATAAAATTTAAACAAAGAGCTACATTCTTTTATAGTTATCATTTTTACACATTTCTTATTACCTGGAGTCTTTTTAGTATCACCATGAATGCTTGCCTAAGGCTCTATTTATTTCAGTTAATCATGATTACCATTCTTCTTTCGATGCTAAGATTCACCAGTGGGAAGCCCCCTGCCCCGACTCCCTTGTGTTTTTAACACTGTCTCTAAAATCCTTAGACAAACACTTACTTTTGACAGGAGGATCTTCCAGATCCATCTAAGTTTCCCTACCCATCTCCGGGAGAATGAGCTCCCTTTAGTGGTGGTTAAGGTGTAGACATACATCTTATAAGTACATGTGAGAGTTGGTGGTAGGAAAAATTGTAGTTGCTGCTGTTGACATTTTGATAGTGACAGAGTAACCAATATGTCCTCTTTCAGGGGTATGAATTTACACTGATTTTCCAATTGGACAGGTTATATTTTGTGCCTATTCTTATGAGATTTTATCAATTCTTTAAACTTTGACATTATGACAACAGGAAATCTAATTCAAACATAATGCAAAACACAAAAAAATACTATTTTTCCCCTAATATATTCTTAAAGACAAAAGCTTGATAGCACACTGTGTAAGTGAGGGTGAGGGAAATCTTACAATGTTACTGATTTATTTGGTTTAACACTGGTAAAACACAGATAGTAATCTGATAAAAGTTTTTAAAATGCACACATCTTTTTTAAAATAACTTTATTATCAAACACACACATACAAAAATTAAAACCATTCAAAAAAGAACAATGCAAGGGAACAAAACTACAATAATATTCAAATATAGTAGAACTCAACCAAAACAAAACTGAAAAACACTTAAACATTTTTCCATATAACTTAAAAAAGCACCTCAAGCACCAACAAGACACCAGAGGATGTGATTTGTTTCAGAAAGATCCCCAAAACCAACATAGAACAAATAGTGGTCTGGAAAAAAACCTCCAGTTAGCTAGCAAACTCCACATAAGCCAAGCTTCTCCCTAATTTAAATTTCGATACAGTCATATGACACGCAATGGAAACACAATCCAAGAAATATGTTATTAGGCAATTTCATCCATGTGTATCCTTAATTACACTCTCAGTCTCTCACACTAGAGAAACTATTCGGTATTTACACATGTGTGTCCTATTTATTTCACTTAAGAGGATGGCCTCAATATGCATCCATTTAGCTATAAATGTCTCTAGTTTCTGGTTCTTTATGGCTGAGTCGTATTCCATTTTATAAAACACCCACATCTTCTTTATCCAGTTTCCAGTTGATGAGCACTTGGGCTGTTTCCAAGCTTTAGCTATTACGAACTGTGCCGCTATGACCATGGGTGCACATATATCACTGTGGTATGATTCTTTTAATTCTTTTGGGAAGATACCCAGCAGGGGAATAGCTGGGTCAAATGGGACCTCTAAGCCTAGTTCTTTGAGGTATCTCCACACTGATTTCCATAGTGGTTGCACCAGTCTGCACTTCCACCAACAATGGAGAAGGGTTCCTTTCTCCCCACAGCCCCGCCAGCATTTGTTTTTAGATGATTTCTTAATAACAGCCATTCTTTGTGGGGTGAGGTGGAATCTCAGTGTTGTTTTCATTTGCATCTCTTGAATAACCAACCAGTGGTGTTGAACATTTTTTCATATATTTATTTGCTGCTTTTACTTCTTTGTCTAAGAAATGCCTGTTCATTTCAGATGTCCAATTTTGAATTGGATCTTTGAATAAAATGCACACATCTTTTGAGTCAGCAATTTCACATATGAGAATTTATCCTACCAATATGTTCAAATTGGTGCAAAATGATGGATATACACATTTACTGGTGTCAGTGATGTTTGGAAAAGCAAAAACTTAGACTCAATCTACATGGAACAGCAAGCTAGTGTTCATTAACAAAAGGAATACCATACACACATTAAAAAATACTGACACAGCTTTTAATGCAATGACATGGAAGACTATTCATGATATATTGTCTGATGAAAATAAAAAGAGCTAAAGGCTATATCAAATAAACTATAAGAACACTTTAAAATATTTTAATATATATGGTTATGCTACATACATGTGAAGTGTTCATATATCTATATGTGCATATGCAAATGTATCATCTTTATATTTTATATAAATAGAGTATCAGTAGGAGGATTAAAAACTAATGAATGGTTATCTTCAGGGTACAGGTTGAGATACTTGACTTCTACTCAGTACTTTTGTCCATGTGAACATTTTTTTTACTATTCTCTGCTTCCTTCAAATTAAATTAAAGAATGGAAGGCATATGTTGTAGTCTATTCATTACATAAAATAGAAATATTCTTTACAAAGATGCATGTACTGTGGTTGAGGGAAGAGCCAACGCCTGGTGTGAAGTGCTTTGCACAATTTTTTTTTTGTACCGGGGATCGAACTCTTGTGGCACCTTGCGCTTTCAAGGCAAGCGGAGGAACCACTGAGCTAAATCCCTGGTGTGCTTTGCACATTTGCCGAGTAGTGATGTGAACAGTGTGCCTGGGCAGCGCGAACAAATGGGAAATGAGAGGAAATGGGGTGAGGAAGGCAAACGGTGGTCATCTTGTGCAGGTCATTGCAGGTTTGGGCTTTTACTCTGAAGACGGAAGTCAGTAAAATATTTTCAGAAAAGGACTGACACACTCTGAGTTTTAAACTCATCATCTGGCTGCTGTCTATGAATAAAGTAGGCATTGTATAAGAAATCCTAGACTAGTTAATGAGGGACAGAGGTGATATGGCTTGGCCCAGAGTGATAAAATTGGAAATAGTGAAGTGCAGTCAAATCCTTGACATATTATGGCAGTGCTGCTGACAGAATTTGCTCCAAGGGACTGGGTGTGACATTTGAAGAAAAGACGAAAATCACAGATGTGTTCAAGGATTTTGATGATTGTTGATAAGTGGAATGACTGTAAGAGTGATGATGTTATTTACTGAGATGTCAAAGGCTATATAAGAGACCTTTGGTAAAAGACCTCAGATTCTGGAGAATCTATACATTCTGAAATCGCCTTTGGATATTCTGTTTTCTCTCTAAGGTCAAGAGTCAAACAGACCACTTGGGACCCCTGCTCTGTGCCATGCACTTTAGAGAGCCCTTCCTCAAATGTGTTCCTCCTTAAATGGCAAAGTTTCCATGGAAACAAGAGGGTATGTCACTGAGCCTCCGCTTCTCTATCATCCTTCATGTGGGACCATTGAATTCCTTGTCAAATACCCCAATCCACTTCTCAGGCCCAAGTAAGTGTCCTTTACCCACATATGAGCAAGACCAGTGGGACTTGCGTCCCTAGGCTAAATGTACGGCTGAAGGATGGCTGGATAAAGGGCAAGAAGGGCTGTGGGTGGAGCTTGGGGTCAGGCACTTGCACACACGTGTGCTAGGCCCTTTGTAGAAACAGACCGAGTGTGGTAGGACAGACTTTCTCCACTCTGCCACGTTTTGGCACGGAACTCAACTCAGAATTCTAAGTTCAATTCCAGCCTCACAGTCATCATAAAGGTACATTTATCAAGGTAGATAATCCATATTTTATTCAACACTTGTGAGCTTGACATAAATATTTAGATATATGGTATACAGACCTCCATGCATACTCTACTCCCAGGCCCTGAAAATTATAGATTTTCCCCTACATCATGAACAAGTTGCCATAGGTGTCAGAGAAATAATTACTTTTTTAGATGAGACCCTGAATGGAGACAGGTCTACCTTGCTGAACATATTACCACAACTTTCTTCTGTGATAATAAACATGGACTTACTTTTTTTTGGATACAATCCTAAGAAGAATCTTCCCTGCATGTGTTTGCACAGCCCTGAGCTCTCTTGAAAACCTGTGCTGAGTGTTGGAGAAAAACTGCTCTTCTCTTATTCTGGGTTCCTTCTCAGTATGACTGTTGCAAAAACTGCTAATCCTTTCTACTGTCAGTTTTCACACCAGTAAAGACCAAACTCATACCACAAAGACAGTTGTTAGAATGGGTAAATAAGTAAAATGTAAAATAAGTAAGTCAAATGCTTATCATACTTCCTCATACATAATAAGTATTCAAATTATTATTATCTTATTCTCATTACACAATAGCTTACATTTTTACCCTTTCTTAATTTTAGAAAAACATAAATAACTGCTGCAGCAATGGAAGAATTTGTGTGTTTTTCTATAGTTCACTGAATTCTTTTTCTCTTCCAGACCTGGGAGCACATTTTCTATCCAGGAGATCAATACTCCTGTGCTCTGGGGAGCTGGTGCTGAGCTTGCTGCGTGGCCACATTCCCATTAGTGTTGATGGTAATTACGCCTTCAGAACAAAGCCTGCCACGTGGAGCCCCTGCTGAGGAATTACTTTAATGACTTTGAACTTTAGGAAATAAACGTAATGAAGCTACACAGGATGAGGACTCACTCTTTCACTCCTGTAGCCTCCTTAACTATGATTTCCAGTTGGCAGTTCGAAACAGGTCACTACTAGGGCCATGATATTACTTTTGACCAAATGGGAAGCAGCATATGCCAGAGAACACACCTCTCAACGGAGGCAACTAACTCAATCCTGGATTGTCTGCAGTGGTGTGGGCGCTGCCTAACATAAAATGCCCCAGGTTTCCACTCAAAATCCAATCTGTATTCTAGAATACTGACAACTGTACAGATTATTGTAAATGTAACAATAGCATCGACCTAGATTATGATTATAAAACTCCTGATCACCAGTGTAAACAGAGGCCTCACTTCCACCCAACATTTTTAGTGTGGTCTTGCTAAGTTCTTGTTGTGTCTTTGTTCTCCTACTCATCATAAAACTATTTATAATCTTCACTCATCTTCATAGCTGTCAATGAGCCACAATGAGCAACAAACCATACAGGCATGGAAAGATGCTGTACTTTGAGCACATTAAGGTAAATTATACCAAATAAGTGTTTTTGTTAAAATTAAAAATAGAACTGCCATATGAGCCAGCAATTATGCTTCTGAGTATGTACTCAAAAGAATTGAAAGCAGAGACTCGGAGATTATTTGTACATGCACGTGCATATCGTGGAGTTGATAGCTCTACTCTGAAGGTAGAAGCAACCCAAGTGTCTCTCACAGCTAAAGATCAATAAAATGGAGCACATACGTAATCAAACACACTTCAGTCTTAAAAGAGGAGGTTATACTGACCATAGTGAAATTAGCCAATCACAAGCAGGCAGGTACTTGTGATTCCATCTATGTGAAGTGTCTAAAACAACTGAACTCATAGAAACAGGAAGTAGAATATTGGTTATCGGGAGCTGTACTGAGGAGGGAAAGGAGAGTCACCGTTTAATGGCTATAGACAACACTGATACACATTTTTAAATGGTTAAGATTATAAAATTTATGTTATGTGGGGTTTTTTTTTACCACAGTAAAGCAAAAAAAAAGAAACAAAAAAAAAAACCAGCCCCAATTTTTTGTTTTAAATTATGTTTGCAACAAATATACTTGTGTATTTACTTCATATCATACCATGTGTGGGCTCCATTTGGCAACAGTAACATTAGGAAGTTGTGAGTGTACACTATACTAAACTTTAGAAAAAAATACTGAGAATTGGTTGATTTTAGATACAGATAGCCTTAGAAAATTCTGTGAAGAAAGGAATCCTCTCTATTTCTGGAGAAATTCTTCTTCTTCTCCTGATGAACACCCTCACTTTAAACACCTTTTTTGACCTTCTATGGCCAAAGTGCCCACAAAAGCATCCAAGAGCAGATGTGTACCCAAGAAAGTGCTGTAAGTGCAAAATTCTGAACAGCAAAGCTATTTTCTCACTTATATTAAAGAGCTGGAGGATTGCTCTTATGGAAAACATTTTCATCTAGAGACATAAGCGGTGTGCTAATTAGATCTACAAAGGCAGTTTTTCAAGAATGCATCTACTCCCTTGGCAGAGTCCTTGGCGAAAACACACACACACTATTGACAAAGTTGTTGAAGTAACCATAAGATGGCTAACCCAACCCTGGAACACCTAGAGTTACCAGTGAAGCCAACAGACATTTGAAATTCCTGAACTTGTACTTCAACTATCTTACTAAACTCGGGGAAGAGGTTAAGTTATTCTTTTCCTTTCTTTTTTCTCTCTTTGCTCCCTCCTTTCCTTCCTTCCTTCCTTCTTTTTTTCTTTTCTTCCTTCCCTCTTCCTTCCTTCCTTCCTTTTTTTCTTTCTTTCTGTTTTTCTTCATTTCAAAATGTCGTATCAGAAGTTGGCAAATACTTCTCTAATAAGTCAGATAATAAATACTTTAAGCTTTGCAAAACACAGTCTCTATTGCAGCTCCTCAATTCTGCCATTGTACATGAAATCACCCATTAAATAATAAGTAAATAAATGGACATAGGCATTCTGATAAAACTTTATTTATAAAAGCAGTCACTTTTTAGTGACTGGCTTTGCCTGATCCCTGATTTAGGTCAGGACCAGGATTTTGGATTTCAGTCTAACAGCAGTGAAACCATAGGATAGTTTTAAAATAGAGAACAAATATGATTACATTTAGACTTTAAAAAAATCCCTTTGACCACTCCATGGACAATGAAAGTGCAATAGTCTAGATAAGCTCTGAAGGTGGCCTGCACTACAGAAATGATTGTGAAGGTGAAATGTAGTTGAATCCAGGGAGAGGCCAGATTTAATTATAACATAGATTTGACAAACTTTCACAGTCAACTAAGCAAATACTATTAACCAGTTTTGTGACCCAAAGTTTCTGATGTAGCAATTCAACTTTCCTAATCTTTAAATGTATTTCATTTTCTGGTTCTTTTAAGATCATTGCTGTTTGACCAACTCTGATTTTACTATTTAGCACTTACAGGACACAATCAGTTAATGTCATTTAAGTTTCCTAAAAAAATGTCAGTCTGTCATCCACCTATGATGGCACTTATAAAGCAGAATAATGAGATTATTAGAGTTGCAAGGGTCATTGGAAATCAATTCTTCTTCTGTATCTTATAGGTGAGGATGCTGAGGTGGTCCAATGAGTGGAGTTGTACATCCAACATCATACAGATGGAACCAAGACTAGAATTAAAAGTTTTCTGAATCTAATGCGTGCTTTTTCCATGTTTCTATGCTACCAGTGATGTCATTTAGTTCTAGTGTCTTGTAAAGCTTGAAATATATCTCTGTAATAATTTGATATTTCCTAGAGAGGAGAACCTGCTTTCAGCACAAAGCAATTTTGCAAAACAAATACAGCCAGCAAGAACACAAAAATGTGACCATTCACGGCATCACACTGGCCTATTGTCTCTAAAGAACACAACAGACAAGAACATTCATCAATAGTGTTACATATCAACTCTGGAGCACAGTGGATTAACTCATGCAAAAACAGCCAGTGGGTTTTGAGAACCTGTTTCTGGCTGCTGTTCTCTTACCAACAATCTTTCTTCTCACAGATTCCTTGGAGTGGATTCAAAAAAATTGAGCCATGTTTAACCTCATCTCAGTAAAGAGAGACATTATAAACAATTGGGGATATTTCCCCAGAAACTCAGAGCAAGAAATTCACCTCATGCTTTATTAAGAACTCTGTGAACCTCCACGGTTTGCCAACTCTGCTACTTGTCGTATCTGCCCCATTCTTGTGTTTTGCATTTTTAAATAGTTCTGCCAGTACTGCTCAACTTTGTAAGAAAGTGGGAAAATCACTACTGAGAAAAGGTGGTCTCCACCTTCAAGTCCATGTCGCCTCACCAATAAAGTATCTTCTCTAACAGAAATGGTGGGTGCGTAAAGAAAGCTACTGAAATTTGTAACGTAACTGAATATACACATGTTTATCCTGAAAGTTCCCTATGTAGATATAAAATTTTTGAATTTTCCAAATGCTTCCTCAATCTCTTATTTCTACCTCACCTTAATCCCATGGAGGAGGTAGCTAAGTGTTATCCACCCCAATTTACAGCTGGAGAACCAAACTCAAAGACTGAGAGTGATTTATCCAAGTAGCTGAGTCAGATCTTGAACACGGGTCTCCTGGCTTCAAGTTCATTTACCCTTTCAATACAAGCATCCATGGCCACTGACTGTGAAAGAAAGAAATAGTAGTAATATCGTGGTGGTGATGATGGAGGCCAAAGCACAGGTGAATTGAGTGTTTTAAAAGTCAGTTCAGAGTTTGTTCATTCTACAAACTGAGTGTTACTCTTGGACCTCAACTGAACTCTGCTTGCCTCTTCTTTGGTCTTCCTTGTGAACACACTACATAACTTTAATCTGTGTTTTCAAATTTTACTTAACATTTAACTTCCTGTAGTCTGTGTCCTCTTCTGATTGAGAACTAGGAGTGAGCTGAAAACTGGCAGAAAATAATGTGGATGATAATGATAAAAACAACCCAAGGCCAGTCTTCTCTAGGATTAGTGTTTCTTTTCAAACTGAGGAAGAACAGCATGAAAAAAATTTGAAGACAAATGTTAAATATCTGCCAGGAGATGAAAGAATTTCTTGTTCAGTGATTGATATGATCCTGAGGAACTAACTCCACGTGTTGAAACAGAACAGAAAACATGAGTACAAAGGTATTACACAAACAAAGAACAGTATTTCCATATGTATGAGTTTAACAGGGTCTGGCACAAGTCAGCTCTGGGGCACCTTCCCTAACACAGACATCCGAATCTGGGATGTGTATCTAAAATATTCTCTACCACGGTTAGATCACTGTTTACATAAATGTAGGGTAGTAGTTTCTGGTGGAGTATCCTGAGTGAGAATTTGCTAGGCAAGACAACATGAACACGAATTTTAAATGAATAAAAGGCATATATAAATAAACACAATAGTAACACAGGGCTGGCATAGCATGAGCTTATGCCAAGCAAAACAGGTGACATCTCTGTGGAAGGTTCTTCTGCCTACAAGTTTGCCACCATTTTGGAAGGACTAGACCATCAGAGAACACCAGGGATCAAATCTTGAGAAAGAATTTAACTTCTAAATTTAAACTGAAAAAGTTTATTCATATGGCTCCTAGGTCCATCCTAAAAGACTGACTGTGGAATTTTAATTTAAATGGAAAACTGCTCACTAAAAATGTTCATTCCCACACACACCTCTAGTCCTTGACTATGGAGTGAGTGTGTATTTTGTGCTTTTTGTAAAGTGACTACTACTTTGAATAAGGTCAATTATTATAATAATCATTAAGAAAAACAGTAACGTCAAAAGAAAAAAATACCAAGGTAATGTCTCCTCCCATCCATTGCATTTCTCCTGTCTCTGGATTCTCTTCCAAAGTCAGAAAGATCTCCGAGATTCAGGGGCTGGCTTCCCAATTACAGTAGTAGATATGACCAGGGCACTTACGTAATCCCTTTGAAGGCCATTTTCTCCATTTGCAAACAGAATACTTCCTTGCAGTTCAGAGGGCTGCTGAATTGAAATAAAAAGGTATTTTTCAATTTACTCTATTAAGCACCCTATAAAGGACCCCTTCTTTCTTTGTCTTTCCCCTTTTCTCCTCTCTTTCTTTATTTCCTCCTTTTCTTCCTTCCTTCTTTTCCCCCTTCCTTTCTTCCACTGGTCTCTCCCTCCCTCTTTTTCCCTCTTTTGTATTTGTCACTTCTTTTCTTCTAATTAACGCTCCTAATAGATGAAAGGCTTCTATTGTTTGCAGAGCTGAAAACCCTCTTGGCCCTGAGAGCTTGCTCCCTCTCAAGGGCACAGGGAGCACTGTGGCCAGCCCAGCGTCAGGCCTCTGCTCTCCAGGCGGTGAGCCTGTCTGCCTGCATGTGGCCAGGATGGGCAGGTAAGGGTAGATGGAGTCTTAAGTCTCCTTCTCTTCTGGATTTGATTGATACCAAAAGTCAACAGTTTCCAGTTCTATTTAAGGAATGGTTAAACCTGGGGGGAGGGGGATTGAAATAATTATGATTTTCATGGGGTCACTTTAAAAATACAAGGATCTTTTCTATTATGTTGCTTTTCCTTCAAATAACCCCAGAAGAAATGAGACTTCCAGGGATTAACTTGTCCATCCGACCAAATCTGGTCAACATCCTGACAAAGTCTGGTTAAAAGATGTGACCACCACAAGCTCAGCTCTCATCCCCTCCACCATGTTTTACTCATTACCTGGCAAAGGTACAAACCCAAATTCTTGTAAACCTCCTGATTTTCTGTTCATAGTTTGGGGAAGTAAACCATGGCTGAGAAACCACATAAAACTCCATTAAATGAGTCCAAATAAATGATAACTCTGCACATGAATCACCGCTTACCCAAATTCCATGCTCTGCAGAAAGACAGAACTAGTCAATAAATACCAGACTCCAATAACCAGAGTGCACAGACTTCCTCATCTCAGGGACAGCCCCCACTCAACAGAAAGGGAAAGCAATGTACTACTCCTGCTCACAGACAGAAAAGTGCACCTTAAACAATCGCGTCATGTGTTTGTGTGCAGGATAAATAAGGGAAAATGAGTAGGACCATAAACATGGATACCAAATTTAGATAGCAACAAAGAAAAACAAGATTTTAAGGACAGAGATTTTGAAAAAATGTACACAAAGTAACTTTGAAGTTATACAACATTTTTTCTGATCACAGTAAAGCTGTTTTCTTGACCAGGTTTGCTAGAATGTCCTTGAAATTCATTAAACAAATGTTTGTGGAATTCTTACTGTGTTTCAGAGAATGTGCTATGTGACTAGTACATAATTTTATATATCTATATCTAGATATAGATATAGATATAGATATCTCCTGAGGCAAATCCAGTCCACTGCCTGTTTTTAATAAATCAAGTTTATCAGACCACAGTCCATTGGTCGTGTATTATCTGTGGTTGCTTTCATTCTACAATGACAGAGCTGAGTAGCTGTTGCAGAGAGTGTGTGGCCTGCAAAGCGTGAACTTTTTTTACCACCTGGCCCTTAAAGAGGTTTGCTGATCCCTAATTTAGAGGGAGAAATAGATAAGTATAGGAGAAATTATAATACTGTTTAAGAAGAACTATGATTGGTGATTTTTTCAGTGTTTGGGGCAACAGGGAAGTGTACTGCTATGGTGCGTCTTCATCAAAACTCATGTTGAAATTTAATCCCCACTGGGAAATATTAAGAAGTGGGGGTAGGTGAGACTGTAGGGGTAGGGATAATTAGGTCTTGGGGTCTCTACTCTCATGAAGAGATTTATCCATTCAAGAATTACTGTAGATTCATTGTTTGTTTCAGGAATGGCTTGTTATAAAAGCGATGCCTCTGCCATGCACACTTTGGCTTGCCATGTGATACCTTTCACCATGCAGAGATACAGCAGGGAGACCCTCACCAGAAGCCAGGTAGAAGCCACCAGCATGCTCATGGATTTCTAGACCCATGAACTAAATATACTCTTTTCTTTGTAAATTACTCAGTCTGTGGTATTCAGTTATAAAAACAGAAAACAGACTACGACAGGCATTCAATCTGGATTTGGAAGCTCAAGGGAGATTCAAGAAACATTTAAACTAAGACTTAAAAATTGACCAGCGGCTAACCAGTTGATAGGTAGAGAAAGTATTCCAAGGGAAGGTCACATGCAGAGGTCTGGTGGCATTCAAGACTAAAAGTTAAGTATGACAACTTCAATAGAGCAAGGTGACTGGGGCAACTAGGAATGAGAGGTAATGGCAGAGAGAAAAATCAGATTTCAGTTCACAATTATCACTCAATTCATCCTAAGAAGTTTTGAAATTATTCTAAAGGTTTAAGCTATGGGGTGAAATAATCAAACTGTAGAATCTATAATTTCGTGTTTAAAATTTATGATAAGGCTTGTTTCTGACATTGATACTAGGAACATAAAAGTAATGAGCTTTGAAATTGAGATTCATCATGAAATGCAAAATTCAAATTAATCCATTGCACCAAACTCCTACAACCCATGGCTGGGGAAATTAAGTATCTGGAACAGCATGACACTAAAATTTCCCTGTGTCTCTAGGCCAATGCTTCAGCTGCAGCAGGCAGCACAACCACACACCTCAAAAGATGGTCAATGATGAGTGCTGAAAAGGGAGGCAATGGGTCCTAGGTGGAAACTGAAGCAATTTAGGTTTGACTTTGCCTTCCCCGTACTGGGTCTACTTCTCCCATGCTTTTCTTCCATGTGATTGACGGTTTATGTTCAGCTTTACTCTTGTGACCTCTTCTACCTCTTCCAGAACTCTTAACATTGGAACTTCCCAACATCCAATCCTTAAAGTCATTGTCTATCTACACTAACTCCCTTGTTGAGCATGGAAATGCATTAACCACCAGCCATAAGCCAATGACTCCCAATTGTTTAACCCTGGCTTTCTTCCTGAATTCCAGTTCTTGTGTTTCCTCTTCTTTATCAGACATCTCCATTTGTATATGTACTAAACACCAGTAACTCAGTATTTCCCTTACTGAATTTCTTCCTCTCAAAATACTCCATTTGTATTTTTCCATTTTATTTCATGACAATGACACTGTTTCTCTCTTCAGGCCAAACATATTGAAGCCATCCTTGACTCCTGTCTTTTTCCCACACTTCTCGTCTAATCTGTCATGAAAGTCTCTTAGTTCTGATGTCAGAATATACACAGAATCTAACCCTTCCATCTGCACTGCTGCCACTGACCACCAGTATCTTTCATGTGAACTTTTGAAATAGCTTCCTAACAGTTCTCCCTGATTCCATCCTTGTCCTTTCAAGTTTATTTTTGTACTCTGTTTTTCATTTTTCTTCCCTTTTATGAATATATGTTTGTAATACACAATAAACATATTCATCATGAGGAATCAATACCTGTACCTATCACATCTTGATCCTTTTTAATTCCCCACCCTAACCCTGTCTCATCTTCCCCAACAACCAGATCCTCTTCCCATCTCTACGAAATCTTATCTCCCTGTTTCCTATTTTTAACACAGGATTTGGAGTGATTCACTTAAAATAGGTCAAAATGGCTGAAAACACTGTATTGATTTCCCATCTCACTGCAATGGCTCAGCTCACCCTAGAGTTGGCTCCATTATTTCTCCAATCTTATCTTCTTTTATCCACTCCTTCACTCACTGCCTTCTACACTACTAATCTCTGATTTGCAAATATACCAGGGATCCTCCTGCTTTAAGGTTTTGGTACTCGTTGTACACTCCACCTTGGATTCTTTGCCCCAGATAATCAAATGGGCCATTGCTTCACTTACTGCAGTAAATGAATTTTGTACCTCAATTCTTCATTCCTCCATTATATCTATGCCCTTGCTATGACTTCATTATGGGGATGGTAAATTCCTATAGCCATTTGACTTACTTTAACTAAAAGTAAGTAGAAAGAAGTCACAGAGGGATAGTTTTTAGCTTATCCCTGAGGAGGCTCTCTCTTGATTTTCTGTCACCATGAACATCTTCCCTCTACAGAACTGCCCTACATATTTGGCCTATGCTTTAGTGTGAACATACACGGAACAGAACTGCCTCAGCCAACGTATAAATCACTGAGCAAGAACACATGATTTTTATTTTAAAACAAGGATTAGCAAACTTTTCCTACAAGGGACAGATGTTAAATACTTAGGTTTTGAGGGTCATATAGTCTCTATTGAAACTATTTTGCCACTGTGGTAGCTTAAAGCAACCACGTATAATATACAAATGAACACAATGGAAGTTTAGCTTTGGGACTCCCTCATATGGACAGGCAGTGAGCCTGGTTTGGGCCACTGGCCATAGTTAGCTAATAGTGTCTTAAGTCATTGAGTTACAGCAGAGTTTTTTAGGCACAAGAGCTAAGTAATGTATCCGTTCCAACACATGCATGTCTCTCTCATCTTCTCAATTAGACCCCTGATTATAAAAGACTTTATTGAGATATAATTCACTTTCCATTAAATTCACCAATTTTAAAATATATAGCTCAGTACCTTTTTAGTTTCACAGTGTCATTTTTTTATTACTGCTGTAACAAATTACCACATATTTTGTGATTTAAATGATACAAATTTATTATCTCCAAGTTCTGGAGCTCCAAAGACCAAAGTGTGCCCCATTCCACTAGAACTCATGCATCGGCCGGTCTGAGTTCCTTTCTGAATGCTGGAGGAGACAGCCATTTCCTTAACTGTCCTACATCTTAGAGGCCACCCTGACACTGGACAAAGGACCTCCTTGCTTCACCTTCATGGCCAGCAGCGGAGGATAGAGTCTAACCTGGGCCAACTCTCTGGTTCTGAGTCCTCTGCATGCCTTGCCCCATTTAAGGACTCATGATTGCACTGGACCACTCCAGGTACCTCTTTGTTTCAATCAACTGATTAGCAAATTTCATTCCATCTGGAGCCTTCAGTCCTCCTTGCCATTTACCATGCTGTAGTTATAGCTTCTAGAGATAAGAAAGTAGACATTTCATGGTAGGAAGAGTGACTTTAGCCTATCACACACAAGGGTGCATAATCACCATCATAATCTAATCTGAGAACATTTTCATTAGAGCTACCGTATTTCAAACTACAACTGCCCTTTCCTCTCAGCAATCCTGATTTCCTTAGCATGCGTCTTTTCTCCCATCACTTATGACCTTCTGAAAATACCACCTACTCCCTTATTCTGTTAGTTTAAAATTGTTTCCTTCCTCTCATTAGAATGTAAACTCCATAAAGCCAAGGGTTTTGTTTTTTTGTTCACTGATATATTCCAAACACGAATACCCTGTGTGTGATGCTGAAGCAGGTACTCAAATACTTGTTAATTATATGAATTACTTAACTGTCAATCTTGTACCAGGAAAACACTCTTTAAAAAACAGTATTTGATCTGAAAACCTAAGACCGACATTCTATAGAATATACTAGAAAACAACAAAGTTTGTTGTAACAAGTGGTATATGATGGTTCTATAGAAAAAATAGAGACTCCATCTCTTATCATTACAGATCACAATGAGAAAATCCTATACCCAGCTCTGGATACCTGGTCAGCGCTGCATACTGAATTTGTACTCTTAAGGGAGAAAGCAAATGTGGTTTAAGACTCGGGGGATGGAAGATAGACTTCTGATTCAGACACGGTCCCTTCGTCAACATGATACCATTTGGATAATGCAGCTGTGGCTACTGCAGAGAATAATCCTCATAGTTACTACTTCTTCACTAGCTAATAAGAGTGAAGTACCAACCTAGTGCTCTACTCTGTTATTTATCATATTCAACATAGTTCTGCAAGGTGAATACTATTATTTTTTTTTTTAAGTGAACCTCTGAGAGGTCTAGTGACTCTCTTTACAGTGACTTATTATTAAAAGGTGAACTAGGATTCAAACTGGATCTGACTTCAAAGCCTCTTCATTGACCACTATACCACTCTACTATCATTTCATCCCATGAAGACTAGAGAGCACTATATTTTGTTTAAAGATAACAGCATCAATAATCCATAAATATTGTTGATAAAATACACATCTAGCCAGTTCAACTTCTGCTTTGTCACTTTTGGGGGCAACTTTCAATTCTTAGTACATGACTGCTAATTTTACCAACTTTTCTAATTGAATACGGACTTTGTAACCTGCTTCACAACCATGTTCCTGGCTCAGTGTATACTTTCTTTGAAGCTACCAGATCAAGCATCCTACAGGGAACCCAACATCTGTTAGTCCTGGTTGGAACTTGAGTTGTCTTGCTCTGTCTCTGCGTTTAACTGTCTTTGGATCACGTCAACAAGAACTGACCACTGACAAGACTCAAGAGCCACATTTGTGGTCCAGCCTCAGACCATGCAGGATGAGCCCTCAGCCTCTCAACATTTTGCGAGTTTTCACTGCCACAAGTTAGCATTATTAACATTGCTGATCAATATCTGTCTCCATACCCTTTCCTTAGTCAGCAAACTTAAGCCTCAGTTTCTGCAAACAGAATCCCAGGACCACATTTCTTCTCTGTAGAAGAGTTCAGATGGACCCCAGAGAGGCCTGTTCATGCAGTTCATGATGGGAACGCTTCACTACTTTTCACTGACAGCCTGTTTCTTGAAATCTGACAGATCTCCTTTTGAGACTGGTTTTGTTACATAGGTATATATACTATCTGGCTAAATAATTTAAACTCCTCAATTTCCTTCTCTGTAAAAAAAAAAATTACATGATACTAAGTTCATAGTGCTTGTTTCAAAGGTTAAATGAGATACTGGGAGCTTAGATAACATTTACTATAAATAAATTTATACATATATATTTTTTCCTCTCAAAATTTTCTCCTTTACATTCAGAAAAGTTGACAACTGCCACTGTTTCAGTTACTGCAGGAAAGTTATGTGTGCAGGGAGAAAAGAATGATTCTATTAGGATTATTGCCTTTTATTTTAAAAGAAAAAGCTTTTAGGGGAAGGTATTCATGATTCAGGAGCATAGAAGCACAGGCAAAATATCTTGAAGATGTGTATAAGCAAAATGTTTTTCAGCATGGAATAAAAAGCTTCCCATGTTCTAGGGAAACCAAGCACTGTGGGTTTCAAAAGCAAAGGGGTTCTATACCCTGCTCTGGCAGTGACACTGGGGTTGGTAAGATCTTAAGAAATATTTCCCTAATGTGTGAGGATCCTGAAAGAATACAATGAGAGAAAAAAATCTAGGCAGGTATCTTGAATTCAGATTTGTGCCACTTTATAGAGTATGATTAAGAGAAAGCAAAAAATAAAATAAACCAAGGTAAGACTTGGGTGCTACTGTAGGAAGATTTCTGTGAGGGCAATCAAAATTGGAGAGAAACGCCAATGGCAGAGAGAAATTAGAGGGGAAAAAGAGAGAGATGTGGATTTATTGTCATAGCCAGGGCCTGAGTGATAAAAATCTCAAACTTGTATGGTATGAACTTCCAAAATCAGGGACTTTAATGGGTAGGTGAAGAAAGCTCTTTGACCAAGAGTTCAAGAAACTCTGTGGCCCTGCCAGGCGGAATTACAGTCACCTGTGAGCTAAACCAGAGCTTGAAAAGCTCAGGTGTTAGGAATGCTATTTAACCTGGCCTCGGCATGTGAGGCATATAATGGGATGGACCTTTTGTCGTCTCCTCAGCAATTCACTTAAGATAACTTCAGGAATAAGAGGTAGAAAATTGGAGGCTACTGAAAAGGGCAGGCTGAGTGGGGCTTGAGTAGCTCACTGATTGTAATGGCTTCAAATCAGGCTGGCTGTACTCTCACAGGCAAAAGGGTGTGTGCAGTGTTTTCTCTTACATAGCACTCCAGAATCTTTTTACCTGTTTTAGCGATCATTACTGCCATTAAAATACAAACTGAGCTCTCACTAAACAGTTCATATCACAAAGGTTTGATGGGTCCTGGTCAGGCTGAGGGAAGGTTTTTCGCTGCTTTTCTTCACAGATAAGAAAATCAGAATTCCCTTGGTGACCAGAAAGTGCTGACAAAAGATATTAATGACTCTGCCGCAAACTTTGGTCACTGTGCATCAAATGTAGAAATAAATGCCATCCAGCCAATTATCCAGGTAAATTCTGGTAGGATTACTTCCCAGCCTCCACTTTACTTTGCAAATAAAATATATAGAGGATTATGGTTTAACTAATTTTTACTTAAGGAAGATAAGACTCAAATATTTTGAGAGCCTGTTATTTCACAGGTCCTTTGGGCAGTGTTTGATATGCATTATTTCATTCAAACTTTACAATAGCCCGACAAGCTAAATGCTACCCTAAATGAGGAAATAGAGCCACAGAGAGTAAGATCACACAACAGAAATAAAATATGTAAAAATATATTGAAGCTGGGATTTATGTTTTTCTTTCAAATTTTACAAGAGATAACATAGGAAATATGCAGATAATGGCCAAATGGAACAACTACTGATAGAGTATTAAAAGAAAGAAAATCATCCCGCTGTCATAGATATGCAAATTAAATGAACTCTGTCTTTCTCACCACTAAACTCCAGCTGTCTTTCATTGCATAGAATCATGGCATGCTAGACTATAAAGGTACTTTCATTCACTGAACGTCTTCATTTAGCAGATGGGAGGGTGGAAGTTAAGTGACTCCTCCAAAGACAAGCAAGTTGTCAATAATCAAGGGTTCTTTTGTCTACTCCTGGGGTTCTTAATAACACACCTGAGTCCACTGGTCTATTAAATTGTGAGAACTCCCACTTTAAGGTCTATCTCTGTTGCGCTTTCTCTAAGAGTTCTATCATCTACAATTGTTCCTTCATCACCCAAATGTCTGTTTTTCATTAGTCTTTCCTCCCCAACTCCCTAGAGCAATGACTCCTAACTCTGAACTTCTAACGTTCAGTTCTCTTCAATCTGCTCCTGCTCATTTTCCACTCTGTACATGGTTCCTCTACCCACGTGGTTGCTCATGATGACAAATAGCACCATTCCCGATAAATCATTCATCCAAGCTGCTCATAGTCAGTTTACACTTCCTCCGTAACACCCGGTCACTTCATCCTGTCTCCGCTGCCTGCCAGCAATCTGGTCCAATGGTGAATTGGAAGAGAAGGTGGTGAACCTTCTCTCACCTGGCCAGTCATAGTGACCTCTTAAGAGCTAGCCTCCTCTGAACCCTTCATCTCGCTCTAACTTTTTCTCCTCCACTCTATCTTCCACACAACTAGCAGAGAACCTTTTAAAAATATTAATCTTCTTTTTAAAATCTCTTTAAAATGTCTTTTATTAATATGCATTTGTGATATATGATTACATTCCCTTAGGGGATTGGTACATATAAAAATGACTTCCAATCCACTTAAAATCAAACTTTAAAATCACATCACATCACATGCTCGTATAATCTAGGTTCACTATGTCCCGTGGTTCCACCTTGTACACCTCTCCTTTCCTCACTGTATTGCAGAACACATTGGCCATTCTTTACTCCTCTGCACCTTCAACTCATCCTCTCAGTATTCTACCAGCTTTACTGTAATTTCTAGAGATGCTTCGCCTGCTAGCTCAGTCTGAATTGTGCGTTCCTTTCATGATCAGGCATAGAAACTTTTGTTTTTCTTTTGTTGCCTGTTTTGGTAGTCGTTCACTGTTTGTCTCCCTCCCCAAACTATAAAAGCTATAAGGGGAGGGACTAGGTTTATTTTGTTTTCTGATAAATTCTATGCTTTATCAAACTGCCTTATACATTGTTGAAACTCAGGCTTTTTGGGTGAAAAGATGGATAAATAAAAACAATCAGTAATAGTCCATTATTTTAAGGTTGAGGATGAAATTCTCTCAAAACAGAATTTATCTAAATTTAATTTGCTTTAATTTAAAAACTTGACAGTTTTTATACAACTCTTGATAATGGTAAAAAGAGAATAAAAGAAGCATCAAGGAGATGCTGTGCAGATTGGGATTAACATGTTATATATACCTTTGATGTTGGGGAATTGACTTTCAAATGTTCTATTTTCTGAAATGTGTTTGATAAACAGCCATTGTCTCTGTGTCTTCACATTCAGTTTCTTTTCAATTGCTGAAAAGCAAGAAAGGTCTGGTCTAAACTATTTTACCATTTTTTTCTCTGGCAAACCTGGTCATGGAGCTGGCAAAATGTCCAAAAAGCGATAAATGATTCTGGTCTTACACGAATAACGTAACGAAGAGTAACTAATCCACAAAATGTGAGATCAAACTTGTTTTGAACACAAACCAGGATGCAAGGATTCACCAAAAGACACCTGCTTAAGAAGTGCATGAAAATAAGGAAAATACAAGTTATGGCCAAGAATTTACTGACAAACCCAATTATTCAATTGTGTGTGGATGAATTGCCTGATAGATACTTCAAACTGCTCATACTGAGCAAACCAAACAGGATAACTAGAAAGTTCAAGAAATTCAAGTAAAATTATATATGTGTGTATACATACATATACATATACACACACATATATATATGCACAATTCACGTATATTTATAAATCAATACTCTAAAGCCAAAGGAATTTTCCTTAGCATCTTGAGTTACACGCAAAATCTTTACTTAATTTTCTCTTTATGTTACACAGGCAACATAAAGTTACATCTCCTTATATAAATTCCACTTGAAGAACACAATTAAATTAACATAGAGCTAAGTTCACTATAATTCCAACAGCTTTTTAAGTAATCAACTAGATCTCATTCGACTCTTACTTAACTTTTTCCAATCATTTGTAGAATGAGACCGAGTAGAAATATTCAAAAGAAATAAAGTAACTTACTAGCTTTATCTTGCCTTATGAATGTTATAAATGTGGTCTTCACAAAAATGCATAAATCATTCTCCCTTGTGAGCCCTAACTGGGCTTCTGTTTACCAGATGGAAGTAAAAGTAACACGTGTAACATGTGCACCAAATCCAGCTGTCAAGACTTTCATAAAACCATGCACTTCTAAACATTCCACCATAGTCCAGATGTGTTGGGCCTGGTCTTAAAAAATAATAATAATAATTTAAAATAATAATAATAATAATATTAATAAAAGCTGACTATACATACAAGTAGGAATCTGTCCTAGCTTCTTCATGAAGGCTGTAATAATAGTTGCAATTTTTAAAGTGTAAAAATAATAAAACCCAAAGCACAGAGCTAGAACACATCAGGATCTGCCCTAGACTTGAAAAGGACAGGTTACTTCTAAGCTTCACTCACTGAGTCTGAAAGTTAGGTTACAGAAATTACCCATATTGGATTATAGGACTCTTCTGCCCAGCAGAGGCCAGATGGAGAAAACCAGGCAGAACTTCCTTCACGCTAATCATTTACAAACTACAGTACTTCCACCATCCTTTTCTTTAAAACTCACTGCAACCCTGTGGGAAAATGAGACCTTAAAATACTTGTCCTCCTGTCATCATTGCTGCTCAGTGACAGTGAGCACCCAGTTCTTCGTACCCCAAATCTAGTGCTTTCCCAAAAATGTCTCCAGTATCTTCTATCTACCAAGCTGATGCTTCTACTGAGAATATGACTCTTATCTTTCCTCACACATTTCTCAGGCCAGATCAAGATCAACATTCTTATCAAGAAAGATTTTAGAGTGGTAGGAGTGAGTACTGGGCTGCCTGGTACCGGATAAGTAATTGGGCCATCCTTTGCAACATCTCCAGCCTGAGACACCCTGCAGGACGGGAATATCCCTTTATTGAGTGAATGTTACCTCCCGAACTCTTTCAGGCAGGTGTGAGTTTAATTTTACTTTGTTGAATTCTCTTTAAAGAATCTATGATGAAAAAGTATTGAAGAATCTTTGACTCTCGTGACTCTTTTCTCTTTCAGCTGTTTTCTTTATAAAAATCTATTATCTTAAGTGATAGAGCAATAAAACTAAAACACACATGCTTTATTCCAACATCATACCCTTTATATTTATCTGTCCTTTGGAAGTCAGATGCAATGTTGTATTTTTCACAAAATGTTTTTCCATAACTCTGATATTTTAAAAATTATGCAGAAAAGGCCCGTCCATATGTGAAAAGTATCGATCTTAGTAACAAGTTAGCAAAATAATGTTGCATGAAAATTTCTTTCGTCATTACAACTTCTATAATATTTTAAATTATATACTATTATGCTTATGTTATTAATCAGATTATCTAAAGCTTTAAAATAAAGCAAAAAGAAGATGACTTGCTCTTCCAATGTCTTACTAGAACATTTCAGGGCAGACTCACCAAGGATTATTTGACTATCTGTGGTGATATTCCATTTCTAGACTTCTAGTCAAGAGGCCAAAGGCTGTATAGTTATGTGTTATCATGTAGCTTTGTGCCCAATGAAATTCAAATGATTTCTTTCTAGGACAAGAAGTAAATGAAAGCTAATGGGTATGCTCTGTAGGATATTAACCAGTTGTAGATATAAACTGAAAGTCTTATTCCAGCATTTTTTCAATGTTTATAAATACTAACTCTTTGAATTGGTTTTATCACACTTACAAATGAATTAACTGACATGCACCTATTCTATATTTATATGAGAATCATGTTTTTTAACTTTATTGAAAATTACATGGAAACTTACAATTCCTGCATGTGCCTTTTATTATTAATTCTAATTTAATTTCCCAAATATCCTATAAAGTAGTATTATCAGTTCTACTGCAGGAGTGTTCCTGATTTACACTGCTAGAAAGTCTAGAAAGTGGCAGAGATGGACTTGAAACCCAGTAATCTCTGATGTGGAGCCTGAGTCACAGTGGCAAGGACCCTTTTACTGGAAATTTAAGGGATGTGCTGTGCTCTGAAAGTGGGTCAGAGACCAGCAGAACACAAATGACCATCCATGAGCAAGGTATGATTTGTTACAGCAGCTTCATACACAAATTAGTTTAATATTATTCATTCACATATTCTTCCAATACATATATACTGAGCACTTAATATTTGCCAAGTCCTGTGTTTGTTGAGTGGAGGAATGTAGGCAGTTGGTGGGAAAAAGATAAATCAGGCAAAGATTTTATTCCTAAGAAACTTGGAGCCATGACAAAAATTCGCTAAAAAGTAAATGAGAAGCACAAAATATTACTGGTCATCTGGGCTAATTCCTTCAATGAATTTTAAATATTAAACAGTGCATGTTAGGCACTGTGCTGTACACTGGAGGTATAACAACAAATAAAACTGTAATGGTCTTTACCTTCAAGGTGTTTTTGCTACACAAAATACAGAAACAATAAACTAGTCATTATAGGAGTGCTGAGTGTCTTAAAGATATTAATATTATTTTCTGCAAACATGTACCTGGTAATTCTAGTCATTGATATTTTATTTTCTTTGTACCCTTCTGAATTTTCAAAATGCCAATAGTTGTGTAAACATTACTTTTCTAATTAGATAAATATAGGTTAATATTTCTTGAAACAGTCCAAGTTTAAAGGAGGCTTGAGATTTCAGAGGAAGGAGGAATAGCTTCCAACAAGGGCATTAAGGGGAAACTATATGATTCAATGGCATTTGAAATGAGCAATGATAACAGAATTGTGCTGTAAATCTCTTTCAGCGTGAGAGAATTTTCAGTTATATGGTCTGCCAATTTAAACCTGCTTCCCAACTGGAGGAGGCCACTTTCCCAACATACTCCTCCTTCTTCCAACTTTCAAGAAAGCAATACTGCACTGTAGAATGGCTGACCCCAAACCCAGTCCTAGCCCTTGCTATCTTCTAGATGCTTCTCAGCCCCCCTGCCAGGGAGGGTGGCCACGTGACACACTTCCATCCACTTCAGATGCAGCTGAAGTTCTACGGGAGTGGGAATGCACTCTAGGGAAGCTCTTCACTGCTAAAACAAGCGAAGACCACTCTTCCTCCTTTCTTCCTCCTGTGAAAGGATACATAGTATATGGGAATGGAGGATGGCCAAAAGTTGCCAGCCATCCTTCCACCATGAAAAAGATGCCAAGAGTATCACAGAAAAGGGGACACTAACATGGCTGAGTAGATACCGATGTCTGTCACTGCCGTGTCCTCACATTTTACAGTATAAGCAGGAAAGAACTTGTTTCTTTACATCCCTATAAATGAGCTGCTCCCTGTCAATAGGGGCATCTTTACAGGAACCAATTAGTTTTCCAGGAAAGAACAGAAAGAAAATGATTCAGAGTGAGAAAAAGAGATCGGCATGCATAGTAAGAAGCTGATGAATATATAATTCAACACAGAAGATAACTGTGGGAACACTTTATGCCTCGAGAGATATACAACTGGCAGCAGACTCTCTCTTCAGGGTAAATCCAGACCTACTGGGAGCAATTGGTCTCAAAATAAAAATTGCCACTATTAAAAATTCTAAGAACAAAAGAGAGACATGAAAAAATTATGTAGCTGTGTAAGAATTTTCCGACATAGATTTTTAATAATTGGGCACATTAAAGAAATATATAACAGCGTTAAGAAAAGTGAGGCATATAAACTGTGCATTAAAATGATTGCAACGACTTCCAGTTATACAACCAGGTGGAAATACAACCCTATCAACTGTCTTGCTGAACACAGTCTAAAATACTAGATAAAACATAAAAACTTCTTAAAATCATGAACAAACCATACAGAATTAAAAGACCAAATTCTAAGTAAGGGCAAGAACTCAAACAGTGCTTAGTAGACCACCAAAGAGGCTTGCATTCTGATATTCCCAGCACTGCGGGAGCCCACAGATCTGCCCTTTCTGTTAAATGGTGACTCACAAATAGAGCCCGTCCAGTTCACACCGGAAGTGTGTGCAAGACAGGTTTCTCTGTCACTCTGCATAGCAGTGAGGGAAAATTTTTAAACTTCTGAGAAACAGAAACTTTACATCAGGGTTCATATTTTTAAATGTTTTATTCTGTTTTTTAAATTTTAATTTATTAGTACTTGTACAGTACTTAATGTTTACATTTCTTGCAGAAAGTTGATGCATGTACATAACTACACCTTAATTTCCTCTTTATCCTCCCCTCCCTCCCCCCTCCATCCATCCCTTGAGTTCCTTCTCATTTTGTACCTGTTTGCAATACATGTTCACATTCCCTGTGTGGAGTGATGCAAACTAGCCCAAGGGAATAAGACCAAGTACATGAAAGAAAAGGAAAATATATTTGGAGAGCAGAGCACACATCCAATCAGATTTCCAAAGGAAAAGGAGAGGATTAACCAGGCAGAAGCAGTATTTGAAATGGGTGAGAGTTTTCTATAAGTGAAAGACACCAACCAATGGGTTCAGAAAGTCTAATCCCTGCTAGAAAAGACAAAAATTAATTCTGTGTCTGAACATATGACTGTGAAGCTACGTAACACCAAAGCCACAGAGAAAGCCATAAAGGCATCCCGAGAAAAATGTTATTTCTCAAGGAGCAAGAGTTAAAATGACAGCTAAGTTTTCAATAGTGACAGGCAAAGCCCAAAGATAGTGCAAAGACAAATTCATATGCTAAGTGAAAATTAAAAATCTGCATGGGCCAGGGATTTAGCTCAGTGGTTTCACTTGCTGCGCAAGCTCAAGGACCCGAGTTCAATCCTGGGTACCAAAAAAAAATCTGCAAAGTCATAATTCCTTACTAAATAAAAATATCTTTCAAAGATAATGATAAATACAACTTCAGAGACATGGCGGGGGGTATCACAATTCCAAACTTGAAATTATACTACAAAGATGCTGTGATAAAAATAGCATGGTACTGGCAAAGGAACAGACCTGAGGATCAGTGCAATAGATTAGAAAATGCAGAAACAACTCCAGACATACTCAGCCACCTCATCTTTGACAAAGGAGCCAACCACCCTCATTGGAGGAAAGATAGCCT
>NW_004624742.1:21772975-21813309 GCF_000247695.1 Heterocephalus glaber | reverse complement strand
AATAACTGATAATGTGAAAGAGGAAGAAAAGATACAAAAGGGTAGGGGAAGTGGGAGGGGAAGGGGAAAGGATAGAAGGGAAAGGAAAAATTATGAGAAAAGGAAAAAATGGAAACAAAGTCTTTGTAAATAGGGAAAGGTGGAGGCAGTGAAGGGAGGACAGGAAATGGAAAAAAAAATAAGAACCAAGCTACATCATGTACAGGTACAAGCACCCGATGATAAATGCAAATGTATTGTATACCTAAAATGTACCAATAAAAGAATTTAAGGGAAAAAGTCCCCTTTCTTGTTCCCTATATTCTCTTCCATTATATCTACACTTTTGGTGCCACACTCTAATTATAAATTTTGGTTAATTCCTAAAATTCATTGAAAGTTTATTCTGAACAAAGTATTATTCTAAAATTTTTATATTTATTTAGTTATGTAATTGTTACAGCAACCTAGAGGTAAATGCTATTATAACTATTTTACAGATGCGAAAACTAAGGCACAGACAGAATCACAAATTGCCAAGGGTCACAGATCTATTAAGATCCAAATATGTGGCTTCAAATGCTCAAGCCCTGAAAGTGTATTTATCAATGAATAGAATACAAAAAACCTTACAGCTCAGGGAAATATCTAGTTGCAGAGTTTCTTATATGCATCATTGAGGCCATTCATGGAGTACTTATGGAGTGCCATGTGTCTGTGGGTTTTTTGTTGCATGTTTTTGCCTAAATAAGGCCCATGAAAGTTTCTATAAAATGCAGAAGTCTAAATCCCCTTTTTCAATTTATTTCTCAAAATGGAAGAAGGAGCTAATTGTATATTTCAAAACATCTAGTTGAGAGGATTTTGAAGTTCTGACCACAAACAAATGTTTCAGATGATGAATATGCTGATTACACTGATCTGGTCATTACAAATACATGTATTAAAATATAACATCTTATCACTTTGGCAAGATGAGAAATATTTATTCATCCAATACTGGGAGCAATCTTAAAGAGTGAGGTTGGCCACAGGGTTTCTAACTTTGCCTTTGTCTTCTTGATTCCTTTTGTCATCTTGATTGCTAACCTCAATCATACACCTCACCCAATCCCACGTACTCAGTGTTCTTGATTTCCTCTCTCTTTGCTCCAACCTAAAAGCATCTTTCCAACCCCTACCCAACACTGACGCACTTCTTCCAGGACATGACAACTAATCTGCTAAACTGTTCTGCATATGAACTAATGAGCTAGTAGTTTCTTATATCATTGTTGTAATATAATAAAACACTAGTTTTGGTGTCAGAAGCTGCCATCTGCTGCTAGCTCTTTGGCCCTGATCAAATAACATAACTTCTCTGACCTTCAGTACTCATGGCTAATAGGGAAACAATAGTGACCCTCAGAATTATAAGGAATTTTACAAATTACAGAGTGCTGGGGAAATATATAAAATTTTTGACATGTTAGTCAAGAACTCTTTAGGGCAGTCTTATATCTGGAGATAATTCCTGAACTCATACAATGGCTTTTTATGATAAAAAGTAGGTAATATAGGTAACTGATACAGGAGTTAAAGGCTGAGGTGATCTTTCTGTGTCCTTTGAAACACACAACAAAGTTATGTGTTCCTTACTCCTGTACAGTGGACCCTCAAGTTACAACCAGCCTTACATACAAACAACTTGGCTTATGGAAGGAATTTTAGTTTTAACTATGAACAAAGTCTTGAGTTATGACCAGAATGCCAGCTCTTTGTGCAGTTGTAAATGAAGGCTCAAATGCCAGAAAACAATATGTAAGCATATGTGTTGGTTTGAGCCCAGATGCACGTTTGTGGATGTGATTTCAGTCAGTACTTTATATAATGTCTATGATTACTGCTATCAAAATGACCCCCAAAAAGCTAGAAAAGAAGCTAAGGAAAGAAAGGAAGGCAAAGAAAGCAATTACAATTGAAAAGAAGAAGGAAACTATGGAGAAATATGAGAGTGATTTTTGTGTGATGGACTAATATGTACAGCATGTTGAAATCCCCCATCTTGACAATCTTACAGAGAAAAGATTTGTATAAGAACACTAGTGTTGCTAAAGGTATTACTCAAATTAGTAAGTTACCATCAACAGTGTTAGATGAGGTAGAAAAGCTATTATTAGTGTGGATAAATGAAAGGCAGATGGCAGGTTACAGCATGAATCTATAATCTGTGAAAAAGCTAGGGCTATAAATGCAGATCCATCAATGTGACAATGTTGAAATATTTCACACCAGCAAGGGGTAGTTTCACAATTTTAAAGCAAGAACTGGGGTTCATAAAGTAACTAGGCATGATGAAGCAGCCAGTGCTGATAAAAGGGCCGCTGAAAATTACATACACCACTTTGAAACAATGACACAGAAAAATGGCTTTTGCTCTCATCAAGTTATCAACTGTGATGAAATTGGCCTTTTCTGGAAAAAAATACCCAGGAGAACATACATGATCCAGGAAGAGAAGAAAATGACAGGACACAAGCCTATGAAGGATAGGCTAACCTCATTGCTATGTGCCAATGTGAGTGGCAGCCTCAAGATAAAGCCTCTCTTCATTTATCACTCTGAGATGCCTAGAGTGTTCAGAAAACATAAAGTTATGAGGAATAGGCTAGAGGTCATGTGGACATCTAATGCAAAAGCCTGGTTAATAAGGGCATTTTTCCTTGAGTGGATCAGGGAGGCTTTCTCTCTTACTGTTAAGAAATATTTAGAGGACAAAGTGTCCTCTAAAGGCTCTCCTCATCATGGATAATGCTCCTGCTCACACACAAGATTTGGAATAATTGGCTGAAGAATTTCCATGTCTCTCAGTAAAGTCCCCCCCACCTAACACAACACCTCTACCATAGCCTATGGACCTGCAGGTTATAGCTAAATTTAAGAAGCTATACACTAAGGAACTGTTACTCATGTGGTTCCAGATGGTCTCAGAAACAGATTTAACCCTCAAAGAGTTCTGGAAGGAACATTACAACATGCTTCCCTGGGTAGGGTTAATTGAGAAATCCTGGGCCAACATTTTTCTAAGGACACTGGCCTAAAATTATAGGAGAGCCTGAGACTTCAATTGATCCTGTGGTTGATGACACTGTCACTATAGCAGAGTCTATAGGCTTGCAGGTAGACAACAGTGATGTTGAGGAACTGGAGGAGGAACACTCAACAACTTCTGGCTGAGCAACAGAGAATGGCACCTCAGGAGCTTTCTGAAGAGGAAGAGGAGTATCAACAATCAATGTAGCAAACTTCTTCTGAAATACAGTAAAGGAAATCCTGAAAAAAATGGACAGAGCTAAACATTTGTAGAGCCAATTGTTACATTCACTTGCTTAATGACAATGTCATGTCATACTACAGAACAGTGTTAAAGAAAAGACAGAAACAGACAATCTTAGACCAGTTTTTAGTTCTGAAAAGGTTGAGACCTAGTGAACCAGAAGCAAGTACTAGTGGGCTACCTATTTTCCCCAGGACAGAAAGGATACTAGACAGCCAGATTCCTGATGTGCTTGTGGAAGAAGAGTATGCTTCTAAACAATAATCACTTTCCATTTCATCCTCCTTTCCTGAAAGCCAAAGATAAACTTGAATGGTGAGTACAGTATGAAATTGTTTCTGGTAAACTAGGCACATTTTATAACTTTTTGGTCAATACACTAGGAAAATTATTGGTGTTTCTGTTAACTTACACACTTTTTTTTTGTACTGGGCATCAAACTCAGGACCTTGGGCTTGCGAGGCAGGCACAGCACCACTGAGCTAAATACCTGGCACTCTGGTAAATTACACACTTTATACAAGACTTTTTTATTTTGGGAGGTTTGGAATACATTATAGTACTTTCATATTTCTTATGGGAAAAATGGAAAAATAGTCTTGACTTACAAACAACCAGTTACAACCAGACCTCATGATCGAATTAAATTCGTAAGTCAAGGGTTCAAAGGGTTCACTTTATGACCCTACCTAGTACGCTGGTACACATTGGTATATTGTGTACATTTACCCTCCAATCCATTAGCAAACATAGAGTTGAAATTCTGAGATGAATCAGAGACTAGATATCAGTGATTGTTTTGGTTTTTTACTCAGCCCTCAAAAGAGTAAACTGTTCTATATACAAATCCTTATGAACACCAAACCTCAATTAGGGCTACAGACATATAAGCAAGATGTCTTAATTTTGTACAAACCTCAGGTTATTGCTGGAAGGCTGCTCATGTTTTTGAATGGCTGGAAAATATACTACCTTTTAAAACTATAATTAACTATTGTTTTCTTAAGCATGAGTCATTACATTTGGTCATATGCCATCTCTGAATTTATTGATATAAATTTATAGTTTGGAATATTAATTGTATAATATAATCAGCAATTATTGTCCACACAAATTAAAGCAAATTACACTTTACACTTTACAAAATTGCTGTATGAAGGGGAAAACAAAAATGAATGATCATAGATTTCATAAAACAAACACAATATTCCTAAAATAATTATAGACTTATCACCTTAAAAATATCCATTTGTTTCTCAAAAGTGATCAGTATTAAGTAAAGATATTTTCATCTCATATATGGAACACCAACTTTATAGTTAACAAATCCCTTTTGATATTTTTTATACTATTTTAGAAAAGTTGGCTTTTATTTCCTCTTCTGACAAAAGTATGTAATGTATGAAAAGGAGTACTAAAGTACATATGGATACATGAATTTAATTTTTAGAGAATTATATGCCACTATTATGTGAGTTATTATTTAATGGTTATAGACTTGTGATTTATCATTAACAAGTAACACAACTCATTTACCAAAGAGAATTTTTGATGGATTTTAAACTTGTAGGAAAGGTATTCTATTTTATTTTGCTTTTGAAGTAAAATTCAAACAAGCTAGTAATTAGGACAGACATTTGGAGTAAGCGTCCACCATACTGTACAAGCTGTAGTTTTAAATTAATCACTATATACATATATAAGCATTAACACAAAATACAATGTTTACTATACATTAGTTTATATCAGAAAAGACAGTGAATATACTCATATCTGAGCATATACTTAAAAAAAGAAAAATCTCTTCTTAGTCCTAAATGAACAACTTTGAAAAAGAGATTACCAATAATATCTTCCTGGAATCCATCAAGTTTGCTAAAATGGAAATAAAGAATTGTCCTGTGAAATAAAATTGTAACCAAAATGCTTATCAGTAAGGCTTAAAGTCTATATTTGATGACTCTCAGAATTAACTAGAAATTATCCAAGTTTGATTCCAAACATCTTACCTATCACCATTATACAGCCAAATTAAAAGTTCACCAAAAGCTGATGAATGCTAGTTTATTTGTTTTGTATAATCTCAACTTATAAAGAAAAAGTCACAAGGAGTTGGTTTTAAATGTTAATTTCGATTTCTAATGCTTGTAATAAATTAAGTCAACTGCTTTCTTGGTCCTGAACTGCCTACACATGATCTAAACTGCTCTATGGGGATAAAACACTTTAGAAGCTTATAATTCTTACAGAGTGCTTTGATTATTTTATACAAACTAAACTCAAATAGCAAAAAAAATTTCACAAGGAAAATTGCTGTGTGGTTTCAGACCACATAATCTGGTTTCAACCCTTTCTTTGCCTTGAATTAAAGGCATAGTCATTAATTTGAAACAATAAACTCAAACCTTAACATTTCTGGAGAGAATTCAATTCAGGATTTTGGCAGTATCAACAGTAAATGTTACATACAAACTACCTGTGATCTTATACAGATATACAGGGCACGTAGGTAACCAAGGCAGTGCCAAACTTTTACCACATATCATTGCTTTATATATATGGATTGCTTCCTTGCATGTACACAAACACATACACACACACACACACACACACACACACACACAATTTTCCTAGTTTTAACCATTTTCTGGCTTTCTCAGTGCTGAATTAGAAGTGTAGTATAACAAACATTTATTTGACTAGAAACATAAAATAGAACTGGAATGGTATCAATTAAACACCACATTAAGAAAAATGGAGCCATGTAAACATACATTTAAAGAATAACTATACATCTGGGGTTCATAGTCAAAGAGGAACCATACAGGTTAAATAAGAAACCTCTTAACACTTCAGCCAGATGAGATGGAATTAGATAAGGTATTAACACAGAAAGAAGAAAAATATGAAATCTATTAAATTATTTTCATGCATCCACTATTTTTAAAGGTCAGACTTCCATAACAAAAGAAAGATATGATCATAGAAAATTCTATTTAATTAAAAATGGGTTTGCCAAACAGAAACCTCTCATTCCACATTAAGCTTCTCACAGAGAGGCTGCTCCCCAAACCTTATGAATTGTAAACAAAACACTCACTGCTGTCTTGATTCACTCATGCTAGCTCCAAACTCTGAGCTGTGTGTGTCTGAGAACTTTGCTTCTTCAACCCAAACTCTGTCTATGCTGTCAGAACCTCACAAATAATCACCATGTGTGCCAGATGAGAGCATAGACCCCTTTTCATATCTCCTGCTTTATTATCCTATCAGTCAATATTAAATACAATTTGTTTACTTTTATTTCAGGTTCCCAAACATAATCTAGCATACACTACATATGCACGATATATGTGCTATCAGTACAAAGCCACTTATCTACTACTTTTCTACTGCAGTCTATTTACTCATTCACTTATTTGACCTGTAGTTATTAACTTCCTGTTAAGTGCCAAGCATTGGCACTATTTTCTTGCTGTAAGGAGCCTAGAGCCTTGCCAGTGTACTGAAAAATATCAATATATTATGGCAAATATTAGAATATAAGAAGAATAGACTATATGGGAACATCTAAGAAGAACACCTAACTAATGGGGTGTAAGTGGAGGAGCCAGTGTAGGTTTCCTAGAGGATAAGACTTAGAAGATCTTAGTATTTTAGGAAAAAAGTGAAAATAAACTTTTAAATTATCTCTTATATCCTTGAAAATATTATCAGTTACTAACTCTTTAGTCTTGCTATTCTATTCATTTTTTTCCAATGTTGTTTTTACAACTAAAAGAGCTCACCATTATCTTTTACTTTTTTAAATTAATAACTCATATTTATCAAGTTCTTACTGAAAGTTTGTTACTTATGTCATGTATTTTACTTGCTCTGTCCCAGTAATCCTCCTGACAACTTTATCAGGCAGGAAAGAAAAAAAGAAAGAAAGAAGGAAAGAAAGAAAGAAAGAAAGAAAGAAAGAAAGAAAGGAAGGAAGGAAGGAAGGAAGGAAGGAAGGAAGGAAGGAAGAAAGGGAAGCAAGGGAATACCTATTAGGAAGGAAGGAATAGAACTTTCTATGTTTGCAGAGAACATAATTTTGTATGTAAATACATGCCAATAATTTAAAAAGCAGGAGAGAAACCCTGCTAATAATTGATTGTAATAAGGTAAGGTGGCAGAATCTAAGGTTAACATACAAAAGTCAATCACTTTCTTACATATCAGAAAAAAACAATTGTAATCTGAAATGTAAAACCTGATACCATTTAAATTAGCATCCCCCAAATGAAACATTTAGTTAAAAATCTAACAAAATGAGTTCAGGATCTATATGAGAAAAAATAAATTGAATTCAATAAATGGAGAGATAGTTGATATTCACTAATAAGAAAGCTCAGTATTGTCAAGATGTCCATTCTTCCCAAGCTGATCTACATATTAAACACAATTCCAATTAAAATCCCAGCAGATTCTTTAGTGAATATTGGCAACTGATTCTAAAGTTTATAAGGAGAGGGAAAAATGCAGAATATCCAGCAGAAAACTGAAGGAGAAAACAGGACTGAACCTTCCAACTTCAAGACTTGTTATAATGCAATAGTAATCAAGATAAACTGGGTACAGTGGTTGACACCTGGAATTCCAGAACTGTGGGAGGCAGAAGCAGGAGGATCAAACCAACCTAAGCAATTTAGCAACTTAGCATGACCCTATCTCAAAATAAAAAGAACTAGGGCTGCAGCTCAATAGAAAGGCCCTGCTTCAATCCCCAGTAATGCAATAAATTAAAAAGACACCATAGCATTGGCAAAAATATAGACTAATCAATGGAACATAATAGAGAGCTCAGAAATAGACCCAAAAAAATGGAGTCAATGATAGTTCGAAAAGAGGCAAAGGCCATACAATGGATCAAAGACATTCTTTTAAAAAAATGTTGGACAACTAAATATTCATGCCCCCCCCAAAAAAATGAATGTACACCTAGATTCATTTGCACTCTTTGCAAAAACTAACTAAAAAAAAAAATCACAGATACAAATGAAAGATTCAAAACTTGAAAACTACTAAAAGGTAACCTAGAAGAAAATCTAGATGACCAGTGAGTTTTATTATAACTTTTTAGATACAATAACAAAAACACAATCTATAAAATAAATAATTTGTGAACCGGATTTTATTAAAATTTAAAACTTCTGCTCCACGAAAGACAGTTAAGTGAATCTGAGAAAAAGTAAAAGTGATAGATTGAGAGAAAATGTTTCTAAAACACGTATCTGATGAAGGACAAGTATCCACAACACAAAAAATGGGCAAAAGTTCTGAACAGACACCTCATGAAGAGATGCAGATGGGAAATAAGCATGCGAAAGATGCCAAAATCATAAAACTTTAGAGAATGGAAACAATGAAATATCATTACAGGTCTATTCACGAATAACCCAACTCCAAAATACTGACAAAACCAAAGGCTGATGAAAATGTAGAACAAGAAGAACTCTTCTTCACTGTTAGTAAGAATGCTAAGTGGTACAGACACTCACCAGTTCAGGATTAAATAGTTCATTTTTTTCCCCACAGTGTTCTGCATGTAATAGATGCTCAATAAAATATAACCTACATTTGAGTTGATTCAGGCCTAAGTTGTTTGAAATAAGTAATGAGCTTAAAGTTACATTCCCGTTTTCTTAAATCTAAGGAATGGATTCAATAGGCTCCCTATATGCTTGTTTGAAAAAAAGATCAAATTTGGACTGTTTGAATACAAAGCAAAGATTCAGTCAAAGTGAAGCCATTTAGCAGCTTTAGAGTTTCTTAACTTCCAGATCACTGTTAAAGAAATAAATGTGTTGCTTGTGTCTTAATCTTATTTTTTCCTAAATGTTTATTAATTATCATCTACCACCTGGAAATACTTTCTGGGCAAGAAACTACACGCAATTAATATCGCTAGCTGTTTAAAAAGACTTTTCTCATGGAAAAGTCAAGGCTCTCTTGGCCCTTACCCTCTCGGGGGTCTTGAGAATCCAGTGCTGTAAGGGACGTGTAGTTTATGGGTTTGACATGTGACATTTTCACTTAAAGAAAATGCATCCTAATGTACTAGGCAATGTTGCCAACATTATTTCATAAGACTCCTATCAGGAGTTAACACTGTGTTATAGCTCAAAAAAATTAAGTAGAAAACTTTTGTACCATCCATTAGAGGACTTTTAAAACATTATCCAATGTTCTTATGGTTACTATTTCAATTAATTACTTAGTTTAAAGATAATACTTAATTAAGCTGCTCTTGATAGTCTAACTTTTTATGTTCCAGCTCCTCCAATTTTACTCATCTGAGGTCTTTCATTCTTGATAATCTTTTGCAAGAGTTCCAGGTATATGATCTCCCTTCCTTAATTTTAATTACTTCTTTGACAATTGTTCTCATTCTGCTTTCCATTACTCATTAAAACGTTTTGTGTATACAGACCTCAGAAAAATTTAAATTATCTATTTCAGGGACCATTTGTTCATAATTCACAATTATAAAATAACAAAACTTTGCTTTTAAACAAGCCTTCAAAAATGTAATATTTTCAAATGGATGTTATTCTCTTCAAAGTAGTCACTTCGGGATTCAGATCTTGTTCATCTTGCTGTCATTTTTAATAACGTGGTATGAACTGTTCAGTGCATTCTTCAGTATCACGTCAGTTACACTGAATTTTCTTCATTTGAAGATGAAGTTTATTTTGCAAAAGAATCAATAGTTATGTGTCACCAAATCTAGGACCTAGTTATATGAGTAAGCAAAAAAGACCGTCATGTAGTCTCCAATAATTGTGAATATGATCCTGAAAGGGCAGCTTCCCACATTTATTACACATAGAAACTTTCAGCCTCCTATTGTTTTGACACCATGTAGATTATACTTATTTTTGTGTTATTTTAGGAATGTCTGATTGTTTGTGTTTAGTCTCATATCTCCCCCTGCACTTCTCAGTGCTATGTAAAATGAATACATATGATGGGCATTCAACCAATGTCTCGAGCAGTGAAACCTCTATCCTTTCTGTAGGGGGCAACAGGCAATCAGCAGGAAATGTAATAAAAACCACCTGGGCAATTCCTACCAACTCAGAGCCCTGGACTGAAATTAGTGATTTAGTTTTCATCAGAAATAGCAGTTGCTGTTTTTGTTTTTGTTTTTTTTTTTTTTGTCTTCCACTTTTAGAATGAAAGACACCCATTCTGATACCTAGTTTTTTAAAAAAATTCTAGACAGGTCTGGTTTTCAAATTTTAGAAAAATAAGATAGAGCTGCTGGAACCCTATGCCCAGATTCTCTTGGCTTTTCCTCCTACCGTAAACACATCCTTTGCCGTGCTTGGCCTGACGACAGAAATAGCTGTCTCCCGACAGGCCCGCAGGGAGGCGAAAACTAGCTGGCACAGGCCGTGGAGCTGAAGGGCTCCGTAAAGGGGGCTCACCATTGCGACACTGTGACGTGCAGGGCTCGCTGGGCTGGCAGGAAGAGGTGAGGAGAAGGCAAGGGGAGTTAAACTCACTGACCTTTGCTTAAGCTCTGCTTCCAGCTGTCCTCAACTTCTGGAATTTGATTAGTTGTTCCACTCGTTCCCTGCGTAGTCCCATGGGAATGGCAGAGCTCCTGAACCACAGCCCTTCAAACCGAGGATGTAACAGAGACCTGAGGAACCCAGACGTGGGAAGGAGAAAGAGGCAAGAGGAGAAAAGAGGTGGGGAAAGCTGAAAAGAAACAAATTGTAAAAGAAGAGAGATAGGGAGAATGACAACACAAAAGAGAACTGTGAAGAGAGGGTTGCAAAAAGGAATCAAAGCAGAAATAGAAGAGAAATTTAAAGGGAAAAGAAACCATAATGCTAAGTGAAATAAGTCAGACACCGAAGGTTAGATATCATATGGCTTCTTTTATACGCGAAACTCAAGGTTGAAATAATGTAAAGAAAGAAAAGGTATACAACAGGAAACAGGGAGACGGCAACAGGGAAGTGGGGAGAGACACACCACACAGGAAGGGGAAAGGAAAGGGAAGTAAAAGGATCAGGATGGGATTCGTGCATATACTGATTCCCACAATGCACGTATTTGTGATGTACTGCAAACATATACTAATACACAGGGCAAAAATAATATAAGAAGGACCCTCCTGTGTGACGTATTGACAATTGACAGGGGAAATTGGGGTGCTAGTACCCCAATGTCTGTTACTTACATAATACCAGGGAAAAGCCTGTAGAAATTTTGCCTTCTTTTTCCTTAGTTATAAAATAGACATAACGTGTTATTATAATATTGAAAGCCTTACCCTTTGAACAAAAATGTTGTTAAATCTCATTAGTAGAATGACTTGGCTAGAAATGTTGCCCAAGGAAAATTAATGTCAACATCTACAGTTATTTTCATTATTCTCAGGTTTTCTGGTATGTTCGAATTTTGCACTACCATTTTATATTATTCTTTTCAAATTCTCATATTCTTCGTATATTCTCACAACTTTATGTCTGACTTCCCCACCTTCCCCCTTCAGTTAGTCCTGCTCGCCACTGACAGATGAAATTTGTACAAGAGTCCCTCAGCATGGTACCCTGTGTTCAAAACCCTTCTGTGTGGTTCCATTGCTTGTTGGAAACTCCAGCGTCCCATCGTGCCATTTAAGACCCTTCCAGACTTAATCCCGACATACTTTATAGTTGCACACCCCGCCTCACTTCTCTCTTAAACTCTTCTATTTCCACCCAAGTGGTAGAGAGACATACAACTTTTGCCACTTACTCCCCAAAAAGTGCTATTTGCTCTCCAATAAACAGAATACAGCTTTGAAAGAGGGAGAGAACGAAAAGGCCCTATAGACATAACCCAAAAATGTAGAGAGAGGCATACCACCCCGACAGGGACCGCCACCAGAGCTTGAACAACATAAACATTCAGAGACGGGGACTCTACAGAAAGAAAAGCTCTCATTCAATCATTCATTCAACAAATATCTATGAAGCACCAACCACATGTTAGATACATAAGACTAAAAAGATAAAAACAGAATCCTTTTTGGCAAGAAGTATACTAATCTGTGTTTGGGGAAAGTTAAATTGCTACAGGAAGGCTGTAAAATGGTACCAAAGGGAAGTACAGTGTACCTTCTGTTTGTGAACAATTCAGTTTGCAAACCGAAGTGTTTGGCAAAATTTTGCTTCAGTTCACGAACATCACACTGGGTGAGGAACAGGACTGCAGCCGTCTTCCCCAGAATCATGGAACAAAGGAAATTCATGAACCGAGGTACCACTGTACTAGATAAGAAACCTGAACAGCAGCATAGGGGCTAAAACCTGAGGGTCCTTAAATACCACGCAAACAACTTTGATTTTCTTTTCTGTAAGCATTAAGGAACAATTAAAAATTTTGAGTGGAAGAGTAATAAGAGCATATTTTTAGAGAAGAAATTGAATTTCTGTAGAAGTGAAGATAATGAAGATGAGGACAAGGAGCGGAATGAGGAAGTTAAAATAATAACAATATAGAGAGGAGAGAAATCTGAATCAAATCGAGCAGACAGATGAGAATGAAAAGAAGGGAAGGGATTCAGCAGTGCAGTAGTATGTATATATGTGTAAAGGAGACTAGGGAAAGAGAAACAAAAAACTTCTGTTGTTAGGGCTTGAACTGCTGATGCTGGGAGGCCATTCACCAAAGTATAAAATTTTAATGAAAGAATAAGTTTCAGGGAAGAAGATAATGAATAAGTTTAATTTTCAATACACTGTCTTTATATCTTTTGTGATAACTGAGAAGAAAGGACTTATAATGCAGTCTATGATGAAGGGAATCTAGAACCCCCTGCATGATATGGAAAAAGGTAGAAATTAAAGAGAATTGTCAAATGAAATACAAAGAATTAAAAGTAGGATAGAAATGGGTTTAGATGTTTGGGATAGAATTTTTAAGATGCAAATTAAAAAAATACTGAGAGTCCATCTCACTCCAGAAAGAATGGTTGTTATCAAGAAATCAACCAATAACAAACGCTGATGGGGCTGTGGGAAAAAAAGAACACTTCTCCATCATTGGTGGGAGTGTAGACTGGTGCAACCACTGTGGAAATCAGTGTGGAAATTCTTCAAAAACCTAGGACTAGGGGTCTCATTTGACTCAGCTATTCCCTTTCTGGATATATTTCCAAATGAATTAAAAGCATCATGCCACAGCGATGTATGCACACCCGTGTTTATAGTGGCCCAGTTTGTAATAGCTAAATGTTAGAAACAACTCAAATGCCCATCAACCAATGAATGGATAAAAAAGATGTGGGTTTTTTTTTAATATAATGAAGTACTATTTGGCCCTAAAGAAGGATAAACTTGAGCCATTTCTAGGTAAATTGATGCACCTTGAAACCATACTCTTAAGTGAAAGAAATGAGAGACACGTGTGTAAATATCGCCCTGTCTCTGGTGTGAGAAACTGAAAGCAGAAGTAAAGACCAAAATGTATAATAGATATTGAGAAATAGGAAGAAATTGTTCAAAATTATACTGTATGAGATATTTTGTTAATAATTAAAATGTTTTCTAAAAAAGGGATAGCATTATTAGGAAATGAGTTGAGAGATAGATTAGCAAATAAAAATGTTCTTTTGAGATCATGATACACAATGTATTTACCATTTTTTATGAAAAATAATTTTTTCATAGAATAGCTTTTATATTTTCTTTATTAATATCTACTTGAATTATATTAAAATAAAAATTAAATAAAGTGGTGCAAAACAAAACTGAAATTCATTAGAATATATTAATTAGGTATAGTGGAAAGAGTAGGAGTTAATATAGGATATTAGGTGAAGGATACTCAAGGATAAGGAACATTTCCACCAAATGTTGTCACCAAACTCCCCTAACACCAAGAATAAACCTAACACCAAACTCCCCTAACTTTATGCCACCAGGGATACACTTTCATCATTGCTACCAGTGCCTAAAACACAACCTCGCAAATACTGGGAAATTATTGCCACTGCTGTTCTTCCCACCTTGTCATGGCTTATATCTAAATGTCCCCCCTCCCCCACAAAGTCTCATGTGCTCATAGGTGGGGCTTTTGGGAGTGACTGGATCATGGGTGTGTGATACTGGATCAAGAAGCGGTGATACTAGATTAGTCCTATGATTGGTTTAGCATGATTGTGGGTGATGAACTTACTGAAGAGAGAAGATTCACCTTGGATATGGATGACACTTACAGCTTGGATGAAATAAAGAGCAAAAGTAAGAGGAAGTCTCTTTTCTTCCTGCTTGCCATACCATGGACTGTTTCTCCACTAGCAGTCCTCTCTGCCATGCCACCCTGCTTTGGAGCTAACTGGTTATGAACTAAAACCTCTACAAACTGTGAGCTGAAATAAACCTTTTCCCCTTTAACTTGTGTTGGTTATTTTGTCTCAGCAATGAGAAAGTAATTAAGACACACCTGCACCCCAATGGAGGCACCACTGGGAGCATCTAACTAAAAGGCATAAGTCAAACTTACCCTAAGCGAAAAGGAAACTTGGAGTTTGTGTCCTGAATTATCCTTTGAGAAAGCACAGTAAGCACCAAAGTAAGCCATAAAATAAACAGATGAGAGAGGATAAAGGTGTCTAGAGCTCTGACCTATTAAGACTACAAAGAAATTCTTTTAACTTGATGGAGAGGAATTGTCAAATACGGTAACAAATAAACATGATAAAACCTATCATTAACTTAGCAACAATTATATGCCAAGCACTGTATACATACTACTTCTAAACTTCTTAATAACTCTATATGGAAGGTATTACTATGTCCACATTACACATGAAAAACCCGGAGTCAGAGAGGTGAGATTACTTGTATCACACAGCTACCAAGTGGCTATGCCAACGTTTGAGTGTGAATTGGTCTAACTCTTCACTTTTCATGTTCTTCTTCCAGAATGGCACTGACACTGTTTGGGAAACATTTCTACATGAAAGGTGTAGCAAAATTTATCTGTACTTAAACTATACATTTTAAGTTTTCCTTGAATAATTACCTTGATTCTAAAAATCTCAGTCAGTGATATCTGCCCTAGCTATTATAGAAGTTCTCAAGCCTGGGTAGGTACTATCAATTAAGAAATCTGGAAGTGCTCACAGAGTATAGAATGTTCCACAAATGACTTTAGACTTGGAGGATCAGGAGGTTCCATCTGGCCTCAGAAACACAAGGAATTTTCACTTTCCTGAGTATGAGAAGATTTGATTGTGCATTTACCCTCCCATTATGTTCTTCTACATAGAAGTCTTCTCTGGATTAAGGAAGGTCCTGCTGATGGCACACATAAAACAGTCCTGCTGTTTAAAAAATTTCCAGCAAATTTATCACCAAGACATATTTCTACCTTGTGAACTCCCATTCCTTTTTTCTGCCAAAGAGTTAAAATATATGCCTCTATGCTCTGGCTGAAATGCTATTTGGAAGGTTATAAAAGTTCCTCATAGTAAATCCATATGTAGGAAAATAAGAACGTGGCAAGATAAGGTCTTTTCTAGAGCTATATTTAAGTTTCTTTTTCTAATCATCCTTGAAGATTTCATAATGCCAACCACAATTCTATCAGATAATTGGAGCTTTTAAAGAAAAAAAACTCAAATGTGATAAAGAAAAACCCAAATTAAACTATGGAAAGAGAGAGAGAGAGAAATTATCTTATGTTTGTACATTTATGCATATATTTAAAGGTGTATAGTGATCTTATTTTTCATATGGTATAGACTTAGTTTCAAAATAATTTTAATTGCACTTCTAGTTGAAGGGACAAATGTTCGATAAATGATCCTTTTGTGCCAAAGCACATGCTGAATAAGTGTTCAATATCTTATTCAACACTTCATTTCTTGTCATACACTTTCTTTATGAAATTTACTAAAAGAATTTGAAGTACTTTCTCATCATGGCTAAGAGTGATTTTAAAAGTTTTGGACAACTAAAATCTCTGTTCTCCAAACAAACTCAGTGATTTTAGTATTAATCTATATAGCAAACACTAAAAGTAAAAAAGTACATGCTCTTTCAAAACGTAAAATCTTCACTTTCATTTAAATATGTTGGTAGTGGCTCACAAATGTTGCATAATGTAGCACATGTCCCTTGTCACGACCTTCAGTTCTGTCAGAACAAAATATCCCAGTCTTTTGTCTGACTCCCATAAAACTCAGCAACATGTACCTAGTCCAAAATCTGCAATGTCTTTAAGATTTTTTGTTCCACAGTTTGCATACATTTCCAACCATTTACTGAACTCTTAATCTTTCAAGAGCAGCTACAATTCACATGTGCACTGAATGGTGTGTGCATGTGTGTGTGTGTGTGTGTGTGTGTGTGTTTACTGTCTGGCTACACGATAATGAACTAAGCTTAATTATATCTTTAGGCAGGAAGTCACACAACTCCTCCTACCTTCACTGACTGATTGGAATTTTAAAATTTATTTTTTACTTAGTGAAATCTAAATAAAATAAATAAATTCTGTCAAAAAATATACTGTGGTACAAGACTACTTTGGTTGGTCTTGTTCATACACAATTATCTTCAATGGTCAGATATCCAAAGGGTATTTTAGTTACATTCTGAAAAACACATAATTTTACCATTTAAAATATGATACAGCTCTTCTATGTACAAGAATATACTTATTTTTTAAGCATCACTTTATAACACCTCTTATATATTTCTGTACTTTATCCTGTCTCTCCCAAGTTGTTGGTTAATGTAAATCATTACCACACTATGAATGGACTTAGTTTTGTTTACATGTTTATATATTTATCCATTTCAGGGTGACATTTATAACTACACTCAGCCAATCATTACAATCTGAGGCAAGTAGGGAGCTAAGTTACTCTGCACCAAGTTATTCTCAGCAGAGCCCTGAGAAGAAAGAGACGAGAACTTACAAATTTGGTTTCTGGTCCTGAAGAGACAAAATCCTAAGTCCCCTTAAGACTCCCATACAGTCAAACACTTTCTTGTTCATGTAAGCAAGGTTAAAAAATTGACTCTACTCTTCATAATTAAAGACCTGAACATGAACACATGAATTTTAGTTACTTAGAGAGTCAGGGTTTTCGGCATCACAGGCCACCCAGGGAAAACCAGCTGCATCACATTTAGTGTTGTCCTATCATAGTGTGGAAAAAATGCTCCCATCTTAAAAATATGTCTAGACCACTTTATTTTACTCCTATGTGATTCTTAGGTGGGAGAGGATTCTTAGGGAGAGAGGAGGTGGACGGGTAAGACACAGACAGGAAGTGAGTGTTCTACATGGAAATTCCTTCTTAAAAAGAGCCATCCATCTGTAAGGAAGCTGCTAAGCAGCTGGTGCTGACCTGACACATTGCGTGCATAACCACCTTCATCAGCCTGTGGCAGGGCAGCTACACGTAGAGCTTGCTGGATGTGTTTCATCTCCTGGACTCAGAAGCGACACCAGCCATGATTCTGAGAAACACAGGGTGTCTTTACAACACTCTCCTGATCGCCTATGTGAGCTCACTCCTTCCCCTTCCCGGGGTTCCAGGTTCTACTGTGCAACAGTTTGCCTGGGTCTGTTGTCCCCAGCAAAACCGCCACGGGATCCATCCATTCCTCATGATCAAAAATAACTGAAACTTGCTGGTGACTCTAATTCCATTAGGGAGTGAGAGTCCTGGCCAAAACTACCTTCAGAACTTACGACCATAGAATCTTGGATTATTTAAAAATGGGACTTCAAAGATATATCACAGATAAGTAAACTGATTGCTATAGAGAAATAGCCTCATTTCCTCCAGGTTGGACAATTATTTAATAATCTAGCTGAGACACCTCTGCTTTTCATTTCCTCCTTTGTTATTTTTATCTATAGTACCTTCAAGTTTTAGTCTTCTAAGGAAATATTATTTGGCATAGACTCTCCAAGCCCTTAACCCAAGTGAATAAGATGCGGAACTTAGATTCACACACACTTAAGATGAAGTCTACCCAGTCCACTGGGAATTGTTTCTCTAAAACAAACCTTTAAATTTCACAGCTTGAGTTACTGAACTGATTTTCATGCCTGTTCATTTCTGTCTGCATCTCAGTAGAGGATGGACTGTGAGATTTGCTTCTAGAAACCCTGACAATGACTATCATCCTGAAAGTCAAGAGAGTGATTGGGGTATTCAGATATGTGTGTTCTTTAGAGGAGGAAACAGGGACAGCCCTGATATGCCCTATGCTGTCCTATTAAAACAGGGGAGTGCATTCATCCAAGAAACTGTCACTAGGGTACTCGAACAAGGCTCAGGGATTAATATGCTAACACCGCTCCCGGCTGATAACAAAGAAGGTGATCTCAGATCTCAACCTGCTAAACAGCCCACCACCTGGGCAGTTGAACTGCCCACCATCACTGAGATTGGCATGGTACCAAGAATGAGATTTAAGAGAGTGTAAATAAGGACTAAAAAGTATAATAGATCATGTGAAATAGGAAGAAAAGGGGCAAAGGGGAAGGGGAAGTGGGAGGAGTAGGGGAAAGGAAAAAAGGGAGTGGAATTAAAATGAGAAAATGAAAAAAAGGAAACAAAGTCTTTGTAAATAGGGAGGGATGGAGGGGTTGAAGGGAGGGCAGGGGAAGGGGGAAAAATAAGAACCAAGATAGATTACATAAAGGTACAAATTGCCATGATGAATGTCATTATATTGTATACCTGAAATGTATCAATAAAATTAATTTAAATAAAAGAATGAGATTTAAAAAGCAAAATAGCCACAGAGATATCAGAAAGAAAGGATGCAGAAACCTCTTTAAAAGGATAGATAAAATATTAGGGAACTAAAAAATCACCATGTTAAACTATTGTTCAAAACATAGGAATACTAAGGAGTGATTGATTTGGTCCTAAACAAAGTGCCATTGTGCAGAATTTTGCTTTTTCTAACATCCTTCTCATATGATTTGCTAAAGTCAAGGTCATCTTGCTTAGGAGTGTTAGAGAAGAGTTTTGTTTTTGTTTGTTTTATTTCGTTTTATTTGAGACAGGATCTCACTAAGTCGATTAGGCTAGGTTCAAACTTGTGAATTTCCTGCCTCAGCCCCTCAGAGTGCTGGGATCACAGGCATTCATCACCTATCTATCTTTAAAATAGTTTTTAATGTGTAATCTTTTTCAGAATATTCTCAGTATGGCCACTCTTAGGTTCACATACATAAAACATGCCTGTGACTTCCCAACAAGAGGATATACTAGCACAGGGTACCAGCTCCCTTCCCCAAAATCAATGTTAGAGAATCTACAGACTTGGAAGAGAAATATGAGTCTGAGTAACTAATATAAAAACAAGAAGGAAACTTTAAGGGAGAAAGCATATGGAAGCCAGTGTATATGTTGCTGCATCCTGGGGCAATGAGCCACTAAGGACCAGTTTAAGGAGAGCTCTAACATTTTATTCTTAACCTTCTCCCCAGATTCCTTTGGGATAGTCATTATCTACCCCCTTTCCAAAAATGCACAACAACATTCCAGGCCATCTCCAGCAGGTAACATTAGGGCCGAATAAAAATTCCTATAGAATATATTCCTACAAGCCAATGACATGCTATAAATCAGTACTCCATTTCTTCCTTGTCTAAACTTTCTGACCTTGTAGGATTATAAACAAAAAAATTGCCATAACACCAAAAGCTCATTATTTGAAAGAATCAATAAGTTAAAAAAATCCCAAGTACGACTGATTGCAAAAAAAAAAAAGGATAGGTAAACAAATATAATATAGCATAGAAACAAAAGTAACTATAACACAACACACATTTCTAATAATAAATAGTATTATGAAAAATAATACTCAATCAAATTTTTAAAAATCTCAATGACATGTCTAAATTTCTGCAAAAAATTAAAAATTCAGCAGTATATATAGAAAGAAATAGAAAATTTGGGTGAACAAATTGGCATTGAAGAACTTAAAAATTCCCAAAAATGTTTCAGGCCAGTATGGCTTTACAGTTAAGTTCTATCAAACTTTCAAAGATAAGTTACTCCTGTTATAGAAAGGGAAGAACTCCTACCAATTCATTTTGTGAGGCTTAATATTTAGTCAAAACTTGGGTAAGGATAATATAAGAAAAGGAAATAATAGAGGCAAAATTTTAAGATAAATGTATTAGCTACATGAATCCTGCTCTTTATGCTTTTAAGTATAGCATTATGAGGTAGGAATTATTACAGGAATGGAATGATGCTTAAAACATGAGCAAAATCTATTGATGATATACAGTACCTTAACAGAACAAAAAGGATAAAGTTCAAAAAATACTACAGAGTAAAACCTTTAATCAAACTAAGAAACCTTTTACAAGAGAAGTGATTGGCTGTCATTATTGGAAGATCTTCTACAGAGGAAAAACAAATGGTCACCATATAAACTCTATGGAGTATCAGACCCACAATCCACATACTCAGAATCAATATCATTTCTCTATAACAGCAATAAACAACTAGAAAATGACATCATCTATAACTAACAAAAAAAGCATAAAATTTCTAGGAATTAAAGAATACCCTAGGTTTTATGGGGAAAAATTGAAAACTTTAATAAAAATCAAAAAAGAATAGCAAAATAGCCTATATTCTAGGAAGAGATGATAGCTTAAAGATCAAGTCCTTCTTCAAATAACTTTACAAATTCTGTGCAATTCCAATCAAAATCCCAAGTTAACTTTTTAAAGTAAAATTTATTCTAAGTTTGCTTTCAGAGAGTAAAATCTATGATTAGGTCAACTTTGAAGAGGAAGAACAAATAATAACAAAAATTAATAAGGAGGAAACAAATATGTAAGAAGAAAAATAGCATAGTATAGTGAGAGACACAGATCACAGGAATACAATAGTGAGTTCAAGACACATGCGAATATGAGAACATTGTATATTCTATATGATAACGGTGGCCATGCAGATTCTGGTAATAATGAAAATGGGTAGCTCAGAGTTCCCACTGGAGATGCCCCACGATGGCCCAGGACTCAGCCCGTCTGCATCTGCTACACAGGTGTGCCAGGCAATCACCGAGAACAGTGGAGACCACCTGTCAGGCCCCTTCCCACAAAGTGTGAACTCTCCTGACAGGTCGCTTTGCTTGGGCAATGACTCATGAGCCTGACCAAAGCTTTATTATTAGTATACTGAAGGGTGAGACTCTTCCCGGCCAATCCTCCTTCACAGGCACTAGTTGTTCTTTTCAGGATCTTCATGGCCCTCTCCTCTGTATCCTTCACAAGTGTTTCCCTAATTAATCTCTTGCACGTCTAAATCTGCCCTGGAATCTACTTCCAGGAGGATCCGAGCCAGCACATCAAAACAACCATGAATGGACTGATTATCGAATTAATGTTATTGCCTGCTACATAAAGAACAATATAATTGCGTCCTCTCTAATACCATGATTGCAAGTGAATCTCTGGTGGATTAAAAATTAAATAAGAAATGTGTAATTAAAAAATGAAAGAAAAAAATGTCATCCAAAGGTAAGGAAAGACTCCTTAAAACTCCAAATGCACAAATAATGTACATATATTAATTTGAAAACATCAGAATTAAAGATTTCTGCTTCATAAAGGATGTATGGTATACAGTATTAGAAATATATTCTCCCTTGTCTCTAACCCTAAAAGAATGTCTGAATTTTAGGTGGGAACATGATCACCTGAATAATGACTGCATAACTTAGCCTCCCTTGTAGCTAGATATGGCCTTGTGTCTGTCTACCTTATAGCCCATGAAATGAAAGGAAACTTCCAAAAGTGTGTGTGCTTTCTATGTCATGCCCTTTTCTCTCTCTTTTTGCTTCCCAATGGCCAGTGAGAGACACTTTGCATCATGTTAAAACAAACAATACCTTAGAAATGGGAAAAAAAGGATAATTTCCTTCCAGAGTTCTGCTTGAAAGAGAAATTTTTGTTTGATCCCTTGTTAATATGGGGCTATGCTACAAATGTCAGCATTACCTCCTAAATAACATAAACACCATGGAAAAAGTTAATGCTCAAGTCACAGATTGGCAGAATTTATTGAAAATCAAGAAGTTATCAAGCTTAAGGTATGTGAAAGTATGATAAAACTTCACACAATCAAATAAACAAGAAAATGGGATTTTTAAGTTGGCAAAAGCTAGTAACATGCAATTCACATAAGAGGAAAACCAAAAAACTAAAAAGCATATAAAGAGGTGCGAAATCTCAGTACTAATTACAGAAAAAATTAAATGATAATGTGTCAGTTACATCCATCAGACTATTTTTGAGCAAAAGCCAAGGACTGGTAGTGACCCCAGGGACTGGTAAGCACATAGGGACAGGATTGAAGTTTTGATAGGAACATAGACACAGCCATTTGGAAAGCAGCCGGGCAGAGGATAGTTATATTAAGTATTCATATACGTTTTAGCCCTGCAATCCTACATTTGGGTAGAAAGAAATCATCATAGAAGTCCAAAAGGGACCCCTCAAAGGCTGTTTCAGGTGGTAAAGAATAGAGGCTCCATAGGTCCCTATCAGAGAAGGAGTGATTTGCCCACAGGACAATTCCTAACTTTGTAGCCTGGGGAACCTCTAGGGGCCTGTATTCTTCTGCAGTGAAAATGATTAAGTTTTCATCGTTCATCTTGAAGAAACGGAAACCGAAAAAAACAGATCCTTGCTTCAGGTGAACAAGCCCTGATGTCCTCACTCTATTAGAGCAAATGGATTTAAGAAAAGTAAACAATAATGGGGAAAAAGGTTTAGGGAAAAACGATCATGGCCATTATGTAACTGCAAAGGCCCAGGGTTTTTTTTAATAAAACAGATCCTACTTCTGCAGCCGGCTTCCTAGGCTTGTGACAAGAGACGTCTCACAGGTGTCGCCGCCTCAGCTGTGTAGACCATCTCAAAATCCTCCCCCTCTGCCTGGGGTAGCTACCCCTTCAACTTCCGTGAAAGAAATCACAGTCCTCTCTCCCAAGCTTCCCGTCTGCCCTCAGCCAGAGACCTGAGTGCCATGAGGTTTCCAGACAGCTGTGCGCCTGCGTCTCGGGCTGGGACAGTAGCGGTGCCTTCGGGGGGGCTCGCTCTGTCAACCCCTTGTGAGCAGCAGGGACTAGGGCCATGTGCAGCAAACTGCACGACAGGCCTGTGGGAAGGGGCCATTGACTCCCAGGTCCCTGGCGCTTTCATTTTGTCCTAGTCCCAGAAACTTGTAGCCAGTTCTATCATCTAAATCCTCCCAGATCAGTACTACAAGGAAACTTACTGAGTAGGAAGAAGCAGTTTACACTTACTATGGCTCCGGCCCCCTGAGTTTGATCTTCTTCCGATTGTCTCAGTCCTAGCGCCACCATCACGCTGGCCTGGGATGTGCTCCTCCCCTACTGCCTTGTAAACTTAACTAGTCCTTTCTAGGCCCTTTGGTTAGTTAGATCGGTCATTCATTCATGGCACCAACGGAACCACGCCAGAAATTTCAGATGGGATTTGTTAAACTAGTAAAGAGAGCAAAGGAAGAATAAATGCAGAATGCACAGGTCCATTTGACAAAGCGAAAGTTGGACCCTAGGGTAGCAAGCTGGTTCTTAAGAAGCATTAGCTCCCCGACTCAACCCCAAAAGCCCACTCTATTCCCTTATCTCCTCCCTACAGACTTCCACTATAAACATTTTTAAATAATTTCAGAGACTCCTAGTTTTCTGAATGACCTATCTCTTCCAGGATGACTCAGACAGAAATTGTCACACTTCAAAGGAATCCCTACCTTCTTTAAAAAAATAAAATAGAAGTAGCTTTAGCATTATAGACTTAGCATAGAAATAACTATATTATAATAAGGTACACACTTATTCATATTTTAGGCAACATATAGTAACAAGAATATCATTTCCTAATAGTGGAAATGTTAGGATTGTTTTGTTTTCATTTCAAATACTCTAGATTTAAACAAATTTTTTCCAGGATCCACTAAATAAATCATAGATGTTAGTGACAATGCAAAGTTGACAGTTCAAGCTTCTCTTCAGAATCCTGACTGTTCTAAAAGCTTTATCCTATTGTTTTAACTACTGATTTATTTTTCTAGTATGACTTCATTGTAAGGGTGTTTGAGGTTTTATCTGTCTTTGGGGTGTTGCAGCTTGTAATTTTTTTCATATTTCTTTTGAACACAATTGGCTGACCTGCAATAATGACAGACTTTTAGGTTGAGTTAGTTACATAACTTTGGGCTTTCTGAGAATGGTAAAAATTTTAAAGTGAAAGTGGGACCCATAAATGGGTTTTTATTTTGTAAAGTGCAACACTGAACACTGAAACATACCGTCTATATTATTTTATAAAATAACATATTTCAATACTAAAGGAAGCCCTTTGAACAAATTAGGCAATGAACTCCCTATATTACCAATTTTATGGGAAACATTCAAAAGAAAGAACACCAAAAATCATCACTAGACAACCTCTTGAATCAGAGGTTGGAAAAAACTTTATTTCTCTCCAAAATTTATTTTAATATTTTTGTAATTGTTACAAACCCTTAGATATGACAGCACACGAGATTCAACACTATGGACTCTGGTTTTACAATAGCATCCTTAATTTGAAAACCTTTGACCTAAGCATCTCACTGTGGTTTGGTTTGGTTTTCGGTACCAAGAATACTGAACAGAAAGCACTGGAAAGTGCTACTTTTCTCTTGAATTCATCCAGAATATTTTTTTTGTCTTGTGCTCTTTGTATTCAAAAGCATAGAATGCCACATTTCAGATACATCATGACCTTACCTTACTTTACATGTTTAATACACAAATTTGACAAAAATAAGCCTACAATTTAACTCTTGATATCAACATAAAATGTCTTCACTCCTTATGAGACTGTCTTGTACATACAAACTCTTCTTGGAAAATACTCTTTCTTCATATACAGACATGCAGATGAGACTGTGATGAGAATTTTTAAAATTCTGATGAAGTTCTTTGATTAATAAATGTTGAGTTCTTATGTGGATTTCAGGATGCCTTTAAGATTTTGTTACCTGCACAGGAAACAGAATACTACAGTGGAATTAATGAGAAGCTCAAACTTGACCCTCACCCTCCACTGCATAATAATCAAGGTAAGATGTTAAAAGAAACTATTTATTATATTAAAACAAAGGATATTACTGTGATAGCTGTTGGGTCTAAAATGTAACATTTGACTTTCAAAGCAGGACTCAACCAACAAAGGATCGTGAAGTTAAGAAGTCTCTGTTAATCAATGATAAATTTAGTACTTGTTGCTACAATTACAAAGATAATAGTTCCTTTATGTCAGTGCCTTTGGTTTTGCAGCTTTGAAATTCAGCATTTCAGGGAATAGAAATTAATAGGAGGTCATTTCTACCAGAGAAATTTTAGGGGCCCATCCTCTCTAATCATCATTAAAAACTAAATCCGTAGGAGAAGAGGCACTTTACTGATTGTCAAGTGGAAGCTATTATTCATTTGATGAAGCTCTTGGCACTGTGCCATTGATTCTGTGCTCCAGCCTGCTGCTTGGTCCCCTTCATCTCTGCAATCAGGCTTGTTTCTGCCTCCCAGGAGCTATTTATAGAGCAAGGGGGGAGAAAAGCTGATATGTTCGCCTCAGAAAACAACTTCCAAACTTTGTAAGTACAAATCTGCTTTTCTCATCAGCAGACTGCGTGTGCTTATTTCATTGATGTAGAAGATAAGGACGCTGACTTCCAGGCGACTGCCCTACCTATAGTGACGGTGGATTTGGTAGAGTCACGGGCTGCCATCCTGCCCCCCACCTCTGATTCCTCAGCACTGCACACACGGTTTATCTATTCATAATATAATTCTGTCATCTTTACATGTCTGTGTCATTTCCAACAAACACTCCCTCCTTTCGAATGCATATTAAAAACAAACATATTTGACAGAAAAAAACGCCTCAAAATATGAATGTAAACCAATATTGGAGGCCTAGGGTTTTTAAGGATTCGTTCAAACTGGTTTTTCAGGTGTGGGTGAAACTGTTCTTCCCACAGTTGCAAAACAGTTTAGATTTCCATGAATTTACTTAGGTCTCAAGATGTTATAAATCTCTATTATTTATATTTTGTCCACATGATATGGACGCGGTAATTCCAAATTTCTGCAAGCATTTTCATTGTCGCTAGTTGTGGTTCTGAAAAAACATTAAAACCTGCACTCTTCAGGATCTGCAGTACATTTTTCTGCCTCTATTCTCAGTAGTTGTAAAAACTATTTACACTGTTTTAGCCTTTAATATACAAAGTAAAATCAAATAATACATGCATTTAAAATATTTATTATAGACAGTAACAATACTAATTACTAAAATTTAGTTTATTTGAGATGATTTGCACTTTTCACAATGGAAAAAAACCCAGTAACTTTAAAAAAGCACAAAATCTCAAAATCAGAGAGCTAAGAATTGCCTGATTGAGATTCTCTTGGAAAATTTAGTTGATGAAACTAACAATTGTTTTTACAAAGTGCTTTTTTTAAAGTAGCCATTATAGGTCTCTAGTAAAAGTCTGGTTACAAACAGAACATTGAGGACCACTTAATCATTTAAAAATACAGCAGAGCGTCCGCCAGAGGAGTCGCTCTGCAGAATAACTCAAGTTAGCAGGCTGGGACAAAGATCAAGGGTTTTGTGGGGTTAGCATTATAGGAGGCCTACACATCAGCACCCTCTTGGGATGAGACTTTTCCAGCGAGTGGATTTGCAGTGGGGACCAGAGTGGTGTGTTTACTAGTGAGTCAGGAGTACCTTTTCTCCTGAACCTACCTGCCTACCACTGCAGCCAAGAGTAAGATTCCATGGGAGGTTGGATTTTGGACTAAAGCTACAGAATACAAATGGAATTCTCTTCTGTGCATCCAGCTATTTTAGGGAATCATTTGAAATAATAAGAAAATATAGAGTCCACCTGATTCTTCATCATCAAAAGTAATCCTGCATGACCTGCAGTTCTAGAAAATCTCTAGCCACCCCCTCTTCACTTTTAGTTTTCAAAATCCCCTGCATTCTTGATGAGAAAATTGAGACAGATTTATGAGTTTTATCACTGGGGGACAGAAGGTAAGTCTGGTGGAGATAATGGCTTTGTCAAGCTTTTAATAATTTACTTAACAAATATTTATTGAACATCTATTAGGTACCCAGCAGTTTCTCTAATGGTTGAGATTCCATGAAGAAAGAAAAATTTGCAAAATTCCTATTCTTGTTGACTTACACTCAAAGAAGTTTCAGCTAAAACAACAGAAAGGTCATGAACAACATGAAAAAAACTTTCGTGTCTTTTGTGTTACCCAACGTTGCTGCAAATACACTACACTAAACTGAGGACCAACTTCTGAACAGTTACTGTCTCTTGAGCTGTCACCATGTATGCTAAGTAGTGTGTCCAACATCTTTTCACACATTTTCCAGCTTAATCTCATCTTTTTTGCTCAGTTTTTATTTTTTATTACTACATGTTTACAATACAAAACCTCATATACCTTGTGGGAATTTGGTACGTGTACACTACATATCTCAACTCTTTTTTTTCATTCCTTTCCTTTCCCCTTCCTCCCCTTACTCTCTCTCTTGATCCCCTTCTTATTTTAAAATGTCTGTCTCCCTACTTCCTAAGATCTCTTTTATTTTGACCTTCATTTATATTTTGGGTTTCTCATATAAGACAAACCATGTGATATTTAAGCTTGTGTGTCTCATTTATTTCACTTAACACTATAATCTCAAAGTGGACCTATTTCCTACAAATGACTCAAGTGTATCCTTCTTTATGGCTGAGTAGTACTCTATTGTGTATAAATGCCACATTCTCTTTATCTATTCTTCTGTTAATGGACAAATAGGCCGCTTCCAAGATTAGCTATTATAAACTGTGCTGCTATTAACATGAGTATGCATGGATCACTGTAATATGATGTCTTTAACTCATATGAGAAGATACCTAGAAGGGGAATAGTTGGGTCAAATGGAAATTTCTAATTTGAGTTTTCTGAGGATTAATCTTCATCTTCAAAAATCCCCACTCTATTGATAAAGAAGTAGAAATTTGAAACTTAAGATAAAACATTTGCAGAGTTACAGAGATGGCAGATTTAACAAAGGTCTCTCCCCGCTGTAAGAATACCAAGCAACTCTCCACTGAGAGCTTAGTAGCATTTGTTCAGCATTTATCCAGCAAATAGTAAATGAGTGTCTTATATGTGCCACTCATTTAGTATTTGCACGATTTTAAACACTTAAGATACATCCATGAATAGAAAAAAGTAAAGATCCCTTCTTTGGTGGAGCTTATAATCCCAGTTGGAGCACACAGGTACTGTAAATAAACAAACAAATAAGTAAATGCCTATTGTTAGAAGACTAACATTAGTTCACTGGGAAAAATGAAGCCTAAATTTTTTTCTAAGCAATTTGAGTTTTTAAGTGAGAAAGAAAAGTTTCTACTTCTTCAGTTATAATTTAATAAAGGGGATTCGAGGACCTGTGAGTTAGCAAAACACCTCGGAGGAATTGATGGAGCAGAATAGAGTGAAAGAACTGACTTCTTATTAAAGTCAACTGACACCTGTCTGCCACCTCCATGAGAGGCAGACTTCTGGTAAAAGATTTGTGAGTTTGATGGTGAGGAGCTCGCAAATAAAGGACAGAGCAGGTATTGGTAATGGCCCAGCTGGAGTGCAATAAACACACAAAAAATCACATGCAATTTGATGACATTTATCCACTTTGGCTTCCACTGAGAAGCACGCCAAACCCCAGACATCAAAATGAGTAAGGTTGGTGAATAAATACCCATCATTAAATTTCCAGTGTTTTAATAATTGTCCCTCTTCCTGGAGACACGATTAAGCCTCCCACAACAGCAACACGTCAACAAAGTTACTGGGCATCAAAGTAAAGGAAAGTAAATTTGAAAAAGAGAAAGAGAAAGTAACAAAGGAAATCAAAGAAGAGAGAGAAGGAAAGGTAGAGATAGCACAGACTGGAGGGACTCTCTTTGGTGGTCATTCTCAACCACTTTCCAACTTCTGATGATCACTCGCAGGTACTAGACGAAGTAGTAAGCAGAACTTTGGGTGAGCAGGCCATCCTCCTCATTCCTGGGAAGAGACAAGCTCAGTCCAGCAGAGAAAAACTGCACTAACAGGAAACATAATTCCACCCTTGCACCTAGCTTGCTTCCTAGAGCGGGAGGAGTACATCTTCATCTCACAAAATACGGTGAACATCATCTCTCCCTGGGGAACTGACTACCTTTGGTCCATATTGCTTTTGCAAGAGAAAAAAAACTCAAGCCTTTCTTTTAACAGTACATTAAAGGGTCCCGGAGTTATAATGGGCCTCCTCCTCCGTCCAAGTTTCTTAGAACAGTTGAAAAACTCAGAATACCTTTATATCTGTGGAGCTTCAGGGCATAGCCCAAGAAACAAATTCTTAATTATTGGCTGAGACAAAGAGAAATGACTTGGCCACACAATGGTGAGATCAAAGTCTATGATTCAGACACAGATTCCTTCTTCATTTTTCCTGTTTATAAATTGAAAGTATACTTCCACCTGCCTTGCAAGCGCAAGAACCTGAGTTTGATCCCTGGTACCAAAAAAAAAAAAAGAAAGTATACTAGAAGGCTAATTCCAGAATTATGTCTATATTCCCTACCATGGTATCTCTAAGACCGACACACCTAAAAAATAATAGCACTTAAGAAGTATTTGACCAAAGAAATACAAGTAAATGAATTTATTAATATCATTTTGCAGCCAAGCATAGTAGCACTTGCCTGTAATCCCAACACTCTGGGAGGCTGAAGCAGGGTGATTACAAGCTCTAGCCCACCCAGGGTAACTTAGCATCTTAACAAGACCCTGTCTTAAGATTAAAATATATATATATATGAAGTACTGTATATGACAGCATTTTATGTATATCTATGTTTTCCTGAGTTAATTATATGTCCTATAAAGGTAATGTGACTCAAATTGATCACACTGCATGCCTTATTATTTACTTTTATATTACTTCATCTTATTAAACAAAAATATCAGTTGCTCTCTGGCCAACATAAAACAAATAAAAGTAATATTAATTGAAGATGCACTAGAAGTAGCATATGCCATAGGCCGTCATCTACAGCATCTCATTTTTTCCAGAGAACTTTGATAAAGGAGCTATATTATAAATTCCCTTTTTACAAAAGAGAAAACATAAGTTTAGAGAGATTATCAACTTGCCTTACATTATGAGATTATATAGCCAGTAGGCAGCAGAGTACAGTTCTAAATCCACTTTGAAGTTCATATTCTCTCTTTACTATGTCAAATTGTCAAAGGGAAATATAATCAAACTGCAAAACCAAAGATTTCTCTGTCAGACAAAGAAACTTCTCTCCAGTGCTTGTGTGGCTGAGCAAGCACCCATATGTTTACACTGCAAGAATTCTAGCAAAGGAGAAAAATGCTGAAGCAAAAACCCCAAAACATTTTTCATTAAAGATTTTATTCTATAGTAATACGTTAAGAAATTGTTCTTTCTAAGAGATCATTTCATTGTCAATGCTGATTTCCTCCTTGTGCTTTGGCTTGGTTTACCTTTGTCAGATTAATCAGAAGAAAAAAACGCAATTCAAAGAAACTCACAAACGGAAGCAGATAATACAGAGAAGAGAACTAGAGAGATCCTGAGCCACATCCTGATAAATCCACTGACATCCACCAGGGAAGACATGAAAAGAAAAGCTTTCTTGATGAATACCAGTTTCCTGGAAAGGGTCAATTATGCTCTTGTCTTCCAGAAAGTTACTCAGAAAAGCCAGCATGACCCCTGCTTGAGTCTCCCGTGAACAAACTCTGGAAGACGTCCTTGGAAGTGTAATTCTATATGAAATTGAACAATCCTACAGCAATTAGACTGATTGTGAATTTAAGTCTTAGGGAAAATGTCCAACACTGGTAAGAAAAGTTAACATTATTGGTGTTTAAACCACTCGTTTCACTTGCACATAGATGTTAGGCACACAATTAGATTAACTATCAGAGATCAAAGCGAAATGCTTCTGTCTGTGTATGTCTGTGTGTCTCTCTCAAAGAAAAAAAAACCCTCACCAAAAAAAATGCCTTGTTTTTCAACAGGTCTAATGTAGAAAATTCCTTAGGATACATATGCGCTGAGTTGAAGAGGAAATTTTTCAGCAAAAATTATTGTGAGAAACCTTCAGATACAAAGTGCTTTGATTATCTGATCAAAGTATTCACATTGGTATGGAAATTCTCTATAAATAAGATCCTACCAAAAGTAGATATTAAGACAGGAACACTGATAATATAACTTACTAATTGATAATATAACTTACTATTGAGAATCATAACTTACTTAAAAGTGGTGCATGCTTTCATTACCAATCTGTACCGTGTGGCAGTCTCCTTCCCTAAAAAGACTGTAATAAATAATTTCTCTGTAAAAGAAGATATTTTAAAGCACCATGAATTTCATAAATAGGCAAATGACTATTTAGTTGGAGAGATATTGAAAGATTATATGTCTCAAAATATATTATCCTTTCTTCTCATGCACATACAATTCTCAAACTAAGAAATTCATCAGGAATGGCACTTTTTTGGTCTAAGATATAATATATATTAATTGTCCATGCAACTTCACACCTCTTTTCCTAAAAGCAGAACTGAAGATAATGGTCAGAAATTGGATCTATTTTAGTATGAGAAAGAATAATATTTTGGAATATATCCACAGGAAATAAATCAGATTGCTACATCAGTCAGATGACAGAAAATATGACAAAAGAAATTTGGAGTAAAGGTAAATATTTCTAATATAATAACACAATTCATCTATCTTATTTAGCAAATGAAATAATGCCTGCAAAGCTCTCTGAATGCCTTGAAAAAAAAGCATAAAATATAGTTAGTAATGATAGCTATATTGTCTAGTGCCTAAACACATCGTGCCAGAAAGTCCCATTAGGTCATTCAGATCACCCTTTCTCTCCTAGTAAACCCACAAAAAGCTACCACGTGCCAGGCAAGGAGCCAGAGCAGCCTGCAAGGACTGTATCCAAGCAGAATTCAACTTGGGCAGTGCAACAATCTGGTTTACATGTTTTTAACAGTCATTTTTCAGACACTTACAGGAGAAATAAATTTAACAATTATCTCTAACTCCTGTTCCTGAACAGTAGGGAATGAAAAGACTGCCACCTGCCTAGGATTTGAGTTTCATAAGCATAGTCCTTACATCAAAGCTTCAAGGGACAGGCTTTGAGGGAAGGCACACAAGATCAAGAGACTGAACATTTAAAATATGACGCAAAACCTACAACGTAAAAAGGGATCAAGTGCCCTCTTTATTCATTTACAATTCTGAAAGACCTTAGTAAGTTAGGCTTAAATTTACTGTATATCTAGGAGATGCAGACATACCTTGTCTAAAAGGGAAACAAATGTATTTCATGGGTTTTCTTGTATTAATAAAAGTATTCTGCAAGGTGCTTTGAGATGTAGAGGTTAAAGATGACTGTAAAGCTGTTTAAAATATTCACATTCCCTAATGTTGTGAGAATATGAGTGACTTTGTTGGCTGTTGTCAAACAATTTTTCCTTATTTATTCTTTCCTGGTGCTATCAATATGAAAAAGAGCTATGACACTTTGTTGTTAAGCTGTAAAGATCAAAGGAACATGCATGCTATCTTTTTTTATTCTTTCTATTCTAGAGGCAGTTATTTTTATCTTAGCACAGATCAGGCAGCTGAGATAAAAAATTGTTTTAGTGATTTGCTCAAGGTTACACAATAAGCAAATAGAAGAAATAAACATCAGATCCATGCCTCTGGACTCCCACTCAGCGGCAGTTTGCCTTACAACCCAGAATTGCTTATCAAGTAAAGATATAGACAACCCGTGTTTGCATATTTCCTAAATGTACTTGATTTTATTATTAAGCTAAATTGCAATAATTTTCATTGAGGAGAGCAGAATAAAGATGCAGAGTACGACTTTTACGAGGTCCACACTAAGCAAAGTGATGAGAGGATTGAAATTGTCCCTAGGTGTCGCTAAGAGTGACCGTTTTGCTTGTTCAAAGTGATTTCTTTAGTCTGGACCCAAACCTGTGAAACTGAGTCTTCGCAAATTTCAGGACGTGTTGATGCAATCCACATGCTGTGTGCATAAAAGTCTGCCTAATCCACAGCCCCAGGGGCAGGTGGCTCCTTTGATCTTTCCAGTTGTAAAGGAAACATTTGGTAATCAGAGTGAAAAGAGACTCTGGCCCAAAACAGGAAGGCATTTATACAATGACACGAAACTCTTCTTTTTCTGTCTAAATCTCTTTCCAGAATGAGGAGAGTCTGCAAGAGAATCCTTGGAGAACAGAAAGCTTCAGAGACAAGTGGATCTTTCAACACCAATAAAAATAAAAGCTAAAAAATTAAAAGTAGCTCTTTCCATGACAACTTGTGACAGAAGGTCCATGCTAGTGTACTTCAGTTAGACTTTGCTGAGTAACAACTACCCACAAGTTAACGTCTTCAAAGCATGTATTACCTTTCATTCTCTGAGGCCTTGTCTGGGAGGTGCCTCTGGTACCCTCACCTATGCTTGCTCTTGCTGCTGCATTAACCTGGAGACTCTTCTGGGGGTCTGTCAACTCCCTGGTGATGAGAGAAGTCACATCACAAAAGTCTGTAGACACAAAGAAATATAAATCTTTGGAGGTCATTTTGGAATAATCTGTCACATTGGGGTTTTCAAGATCATCTGGGAAACTTTTGAACAAAACCCTAACAACTGGTTATGATGCCTGAAGACCTTGATTTAAGTGGTCTGGGGTAAAACCTAATCATTGACATGTTTTGAAAACTCTCCAGGTGATTAAAATCAAGCCAGATTTAAGAAGCACTGCTTTATATCGTAGTGATTGAATTTCAGCGGTTCCAGAATGAGTGAGGATACTTTGCAATAAGTATTCTATATGAATATAAGCGATGGAAAATACATTAAAATAGAAGCCAGAAAAGGAAGATAACACATGTGGCCCCACTGCCTCCCATGGCCCTGTAGGGTACCTGGGCAGCCTACCTTGAGTGTCTAAGACTTGCTCATGTGTTCTATGTCCCTGAAGGTAGTCACGCAGCCTGCCCTGCCTGGCACTGTCCAGTAAGTTGTTTCTGAAAACACCCAGACACGCCTGCCTACTCCCTCATAGCACCAGGAAGAAACCAGTCAGCTTGCTCTAAGGAGCTTGGTCCACTCAGGCCCAAGAAGCAGAGGAGCAGCTCCACACACCCGTGCTCCTCCAGGTAAAGCAGCTGGACCACCTGCTCTGAGGGAGTCGGCCTTTGCAGGGCCACAGAGGCATCTGCGCAGTCCTTAACACTGACAGAGGACCCACCTGGGTCCACTCCTCGTGTGGTCCAGCCCTCACACGGCTTCCTGGCACCCCACCCCCGATGAGGCATTCTCTACCACACCTGTGTGGAGCCATCTACGAGGTTTCCACACCAAACCTGTGACGGCCCATGGGTGATCCACGTGTACAGCTGGATGTAACATACTCAGCAATGCCGGGGAAACCACCTCACCTAAGGGCATGGCAGCCACGCTTGCAGGGCAGCTCCCAACCCCTGTGGCCTAGGCCACTGACAGACATCAGACACTGCTCATACATCATTCATGTGGACTACAGCCAAAGAAGCTTGATGGATGCTACACAAAAGTGCCCATTTGGAACCAAATCCAACACAGCCTAGCCAAATGACACCCTAGAACATACTGCCAAGAGAATTTCTTTTACAACCAAAGTCACCCTATAAAATTGGTAGAGGCAACTGGTCTTCTGGATGCACACGTACCTAAATTGGGACAGAAGCATTGAAAGAAGAAGATAATATAGTATCTCCAAAGGAACAAAACCTTCTAGCAAGAGATCCCAAACAAAAGAAAACTGATGAATTCCTGGCAAGTACTTCAAAATAATGTTTTTACAAATACTTACTAAAATTTAGGGCAATATAGACAATCTAACAGAATTTAGCAGAAAATTCCTGATCTGAATGAGAAATTCAGCAAAGAGATAGAGATCATAAAGGAAGAACCGAAGAGAAATTTTGGAGATAAAGAACTCAATAAATGAAATAAAAATACAGTTGAGAGCCTCAGCAGCACAGTTGATTAGGCAAAAGAAAAAAATCTGAGGTCAATTACAGGATTTTTAAATAACCCAATTCACGAGGATGGGGTGGGGGGGTGGGGGGGTGCAAAGAGGGAGAGAGGGTAAGGAGTGAAAGAGAGAGGGAGGAAGGAAGGGAGGGAGGAAGGAAGGAAGGAAAAATTAAAAGAATAATGAAAACCTTCAAGACTTGTAAGACACCATCTAAAAAACAAAACTTGCCAGGCATAGTGGCCCATGCCAATAGTCCCAGTAATAAGAAGGTAGTGCATACCAATAAGGGCCTTTATCAAAAATAGAAAAATATCAAACAACCTGATGATACAACTAAAAAATACAAAGACAAGAACAACCTAGATCTAAGCTTTCTATAGAGGAAAATATAACAAAGATCAGAACAGAAATAAGAAAACAATAAAGACTGAAAAATAAGAAAAAGAGAAGACACAAAGGAGGCATTATAATGATAGCTCAAAAAGACAAAAGATCATTAGGGACTATTATGAACACAGGCATGTTTAGAAATTGGAAATCTAGCAGATGTGGATACATTTCTAGACATACATGACCTACAAAAATGGAATCATGAGGGCATAGAATACCTGAACAGACCCATAACAAGTAATGGGATTGATTCAGTGTATTAGTCATGTTTCCAATATTGGAACAATATACCGGAAAAACACAAAAGAGAAAAGATTTAGTTTGGCTCATGATTTCAGAGGTTCAAGTCTAGGATCAACAGACACCAAAGTAGAAACATGGTGAAGGGGCATGGTGGAGAAAGCTGCTCACCTTGTGGCATCCAAGAAACAGAGAGCAAGGAAGTGCCTTCAAAATGATGTGACTTTTAAAGATATGGCTCCAGCGACCTACTTCCTCCAACCAGGTCCTATTAGCTCTGGACTCAATAACGGATTAATCCACTGATGACCTTACCATCCCCAATACAAGAGTCTCTGGCAGACTTCATACTCAAACCCTAAGAATCAGTAATAAATTCTCCCCAAAAGGAAACCCAGGACCAGATGGTTTGACTGCTGCATATGAGTAAGTGTCTAAAAAGCCTAAAACCAATTCTATCGGGAGGGTGTGGTAGAGCAGAGCTGCTTACTTCACCGTGATCAGGAGGCACAGCGGGTAACAGCGCCAAGGAGCCAGGGACCAGGGAAGACCAGCTATAGCACCCAAGGCCCCTCCTCCCCAACCCACCCAGGTGTACGCAGAAGTGTGCCTTACGAATCTCCTGGGAGGACCCTAAAGCCCATAAATTGACACTGGACCTTCTCAGCCCACCTTTTATCAACCTGAAACCAAAGCCATCTCCTTATGCCATATTTCACCTCCAGATAAACAATAACTCCACTAACATGCTGTGAGTATGTGTACACAGCTGGAAACACTATAATCCCTTTGCTGAAGTCTTAACAGTTTCAGCATTTTTCGAAAGTCAAAGTCAAAGTATTTTCTGATACAAAGAAAACTCTTTGCTGTAAACCTCTGTAAAAATCAAAAACAAGTTACATAATCTTGAAGTACAAGAGCACAGGAAAAGCATTCTCATTCCAAAGGCAGGAATAAGGAGATAGAGAAGAACAAGACGAAGGCAAAACCAAAACCCGGTATGGAAAACATCCAGCCCTATATAGCTTCATATTTGGCATCTGGGCACACAACAGTGAGATGTGAGTTCCATGGGGCTTGGGTGGCCCCACTCCTATGGGTTTGGTGGTTGCAGCTCATGTGACCTCTGTCTTGGGCTGGTTCTATTCATGGGCCTCATCTTACTTAGCAGACATTCCACAGTCCTGGTATCTCTAACTTCCTCGGGTACCTACTGTACCTGCAGTTTCATTCCTGCAACTTCATATACTGCTCCCGCGGGGGTTTCTGGTCTAGCCTCCCTGGCATTCCTTTGAAATCTAGGTGTAAGCCTCCTTAACCTCCAGCTTGCATTCTGCATTCCAGTAAAACTAGCACCACATCAACAACCAAGGTCTCATGCCAGCAGGAGCAGTAGTCTGGCCCCCTGATACGGCTGCAGCAGCCTGTGAGTGCCTTGATGGCTACAACAGACAGTGAAATGAATCCTGGAAAACCAACTCCCCAGAAGGCCCTTCTGGAGCAGAGGACTGAGGGACTCTCTTCTCACGTAAGAGATTCACACTTTCACACTCTTGTGCCTGCAGTGAGTGGGATCTTGCTGATTTGTGAGAGACCTTCAAGGCATCTTTCTTTTTGTCTCTCTGCAAAGTACTTGGTTTTTTTTTTTAATGGGCTAATCTTCTCAGTAACCACACCTTATTTGGCCCCAAATTTACACATGGTTGCTTTTGAATCAAAATTTAAGTTTTTCAAATTGTTCTGCTCTGTTTTTTGCTCACAATTCTCACTGTAAATGTGGCTTAAAGTATCCAGCAGTACCCAATGCCACAGCCTGAATGTTGAGCTGCTTTGAAACTTCCTTTGACAGGTCAATTAGCCCACTGCCCTTAATCTCAGCCTACTACAAAGTCTCAGGACTTCAGGAAAATGTAGATAAATTTTCTGCCAGAGTGGAACTCATAGAGCCTCTATTCTGACTGCCAACTTTCTCTTTCCAACTGAAACCTCTTGTACCTGGCCTTTATGGTCTGCATTCTTATCAGCATTCTGGTCTTCTGAGTTATTACCAGACTCACACATCAGATCTACATACAGTATTCTAGAGCTCCTCCAGCCAGCATTTCCAAACCTTTCCAAACTCCTCTCACAAACTACTTTCAAAAGCTTGAAACCACATGGTCCTGTATAGTCACAGGAATGGTCCCAGTTCTCCAGTATTAATTTTCTATATTAGTCAGCTTTCCCATCCGTGGGACAAACTACCTGACACCCACAACTTAAAGGGAAAAAGATTTATTTGGCTCACATTTTCAAGGGATTCATTTCATGGCTGGCTGGCTCCAAAGTAGAAACATTGTGATGGAAGTGCATAGTGGAATAAAGTTACTTGGTTCATCATGTTTGTATAATTTCTGTGGTTTCTTCTGCTGGTAACTTTTAGTTTATTTCCATGTGATATAATAAGACACTAGAAATCATTTAATTTTTTATACTTATTAAGACTTGCTTTATGGCCTAAAATATCTATTTTGGGAAAAAATTTATGAATGGCTCAAAAGAAAATATATTCTAGAGTTGTTGGGTAGAATATTCAGTGGACATCTGTTAAATTCAAGTCCCTCTGCTACACAGTGTAATTTAATTCTGATATTTCTTTGTTGATTTTTTTTTTTGCCCAGATGACCTATTTATTGTTGAGAGCAGGGTACTAAAGTTACTCACTATTATTGTACTAGAACCTATCTGTCCCTTTATGTCCAGCAACGTTTGTTTTATGGAATTGAGAGCACTAAAATTTACCATTGTTATATTTCTTGGTAGATCATTTCCTTTAGCAGTAAGTAATGACCTTCTTTGTCTCTTTTGGCTTGAATTATAATGCAAAAATATTAATCAATTAATTAATGTATTTAATTTGGTAAGACTTACTATGTTTTCTTCCCTGTATCCCTCTTCAAAAATATTTATTTTAAATTAAGTGGCCCTGAAACATGCAGCTGCAATAGCATATTTTTCCACTCCCCAACTCTAGAAGGCTCCACTAATATTGTAATCTGAAAACAGTTTTGTAGCCCTGGAGTTTTATTTCAGCTTTCCTTCTAGTAAATTCAAATAAGACAATATCAAATGATCTCCTTTATGGGAACATGGAATTCACAATCAATGTATTCATAAAATTATTTTGACATGAATAGCTATCCTTTTGTCAATAAATATGCGGCGATAGTGTTTTTCAATATTTAAAGATTATTTAAAAGTGAATGAATGTAGCTACTTAATAATAATTAACTTAATCATGTACAGATATGTTCTATTTGGTAGGGAGGAGAAAATATGCTAGGTCCCAGGTCTGGACATATTCTTTACTTTGATCAATCTGATTATTCGTCCATCACCCATTTTATCCTTTCTAACATTCCACTCTGTCTGGATCCTAGGGACCAACACAGCCTAGGAAACATCATTTTGTCCCACACACTTAATTCCTTTTTCTTGGTTTAGATTTCTTCCTGGAGAGCCTAAAGGAAATATTTAGCAATATGACTTCATCACCACAGCCTCAGCTTATTAGACAAGGATGGACACCAGGTCCAAGGCTAGTTCTTTTCCACCCATGGAGTAATGCTTATCTGAGGCAAGAAGAAATAGGGACTATAGTAATTGGTGATAGAGCTTAAATTGGACAATCATGCCCCATGTTGAGGCATGTGAAGGATGGAGAAAATGAAAGTAGGTTGCTACAGAAAAGAAAGAATTAGACACCTTCAGAGAAACATAAAGAAATTAATCTTGAAAAATATGTGGGCACAGAGATAAAACATAAAAAGAATGTATTTTCCAATGCTGAGAAGTATGAATGAAAGCTTTTTCTCATTCCCTATCATTAGATGTCCATAAGATTATTAACTATATCCTCATAATAGCTTTCTTTTTCTTGAGCTAGCTTTAATGGACTTCCCTTTTTATTCACAAAGGAGCTGTCGTTGGATAAGTACAATATCAGTCTAGGGCCAGGGATTTAGCTTAGTGGTTCCAGCACCTGCCTCGCAAGCGGAAGGTCCCGAGTTCCATCCCTGGTACCAAAAAAAATACAAATAAAATAAAATAGGAAAGGAGTTTCCTGGTTTGTTCTAAAGCCCAGCCCTTTCTGG
>NW_004624742.1:21643147-21772875 GCF_000247695.1 Heterocephalus glaber | reverse complement strand
TATATATATATCAATCTAGATAACCTGTGGTGTTATTTGGGTTCTAAAAGTGCCTGTTATGATTAAAATTACTACTAAAGGCAGTAAGGAATAGGAAGAACAGAATCATGAACTCAAGCCAAAAACCTTATGAAGTGTGACGATCAAACCATAAGTACCCCGTACTCAAGTTCATGGGTATGGCAAAATATGCAATAAAATCAGAATTATGACTGAGTAGGACTGATTTACACTTACGTCAATGGGTAACTAGGCTGTTTAGGTCAATCTTACTAATAACAACCAGGAGAGAGGGAAACAAACAATGGTTTCTTTGGGAATTTTTTTGTTTGTTTTGTTTTTCCTTTTTTCAGTGCCATGGATTGAACCATGAACAACTTGGGCGGATATTCTACCTCTGATTTAACCCCAAGTCCCTAGGGAAACAATTTTAAAATATCAATTAGACCATTTTATAAAAGATGGCAATGAGAATTTGTGAAGCCAAAATCAAGATGAGGAGCCAGGAGAAGGGATTCCAGAATTCAGGGGCACTTTGTCTTGGGTGATGGCTAATTCCAAATGACAGCATAGTGACTGACAGGCTAAGAGCTTGAGAAGCTAAGGAAAGCTCCCAGGAGCCTCATGATTCAAGAGGATAAAATGCAAGAGTTCAAATATATCCAAGGAGGGCTATTGAAACCTCCAGTGCTTACTTGGGAAAATGAAGGATTACACGCCAATGTGTAAGAAGTAGAAACACTTCAACAGAACCAATACTCAGCTTTGGATCGTGTTGAACTTTGCTAGAATAAGGTGATCTTCCTTTAATTTGACCACCTGTCAGAAGTAAAAGTAAACCCTCTCTGGAGGATAAAAAACATCATTTAGACCTTAAGGCACAATACTCAACACTTAAGTCAAAACAACAATGCATAACCAAACAAACCAACGAAAACAGACTTGAATAAAATGGGGGAAAAACAAAAAGAAAATACAAGCAAATCTACATGATATATAAATATTGTAGTTTTGAATACAAGGTATAAATCACTGATTAATGTGATTATGTAATTTAAAGGCAAAGAATTCTAGAACAAAACATTAAAATGAATGAGTTTAAATACTCATTGATAGACTTAATATACAGACTAGATATAAGTGAAGAAAGCATTTGCGTAAGACAATGTGATATAAGAATATATCCAGTCTGAAATATAAAGGGGAAAGATATGAGCTAGAGAATAAACGTTTAATATACATGTAACTGGAGTCAGGATGGGGGGGGGTGAATCAATAAAAGCAATAACAAAGAAGCAATATGGGGTGAGGAGCAGAGCTGCCTGAAGCCTTCCGCTGCACCACCCCCTTTCGGGCCTTCCAGCCAGGAGTGCTCTGGTGAGGAGCGGATCCGTGCAGGCACCTGCAGCACCAGCCCAGCCCCCTGCTACCTCTGGCCTCCTGTTTGCACCTATACCTAGATCTACACCCCAGAGGCACAGGGGTTCATAAAGGCCATTGTCCTGAGCTCCAGAAGATAGAGCAGAAGTGAACAACAGAAAGAGGGCCTCCCTCAGGCTCCTTGATGAAAATTGAAGCCCACTGGAAAAGGGAAGAGAATTTTTGCAATAAAGGCACACCAGACCACCATGTGTGGTAACTTGGAGGTATCATCAGCTCCCATCAGAACCTGGACTATCTTCAGAGGAAAGGCGCCTGGAACCTGTAATAGAACCTTGCAGAGTTCAACCCTACAGGAGGACAGGGAGCTCAACTTGGGACTTGCAGCCAGAAATCTGTCTGAATCTCACAGGTCTGATGCTGGCTTGCTGAGACTCATTGAATTATATCTGCACACTGCTGCCCACGTTGTCTATTGTGACAGTGGAGACATACCCTAAAGGAGGCCCTTCATTTTTATTTTTTATTTTCAAAATTATTTTTTTCTCTTATTTTTAGGTTTTAATTTTTAGTTATTTCTTTCTATTCTTTTCAATTTTTTCTTTCTTTTTTTTTCTTTTCTTTCTCTCTTTCTCTCACTCTCTTGCTCTCCCACAATGTTCTTCATCTCCTTTTTTGTTCCATTCCTTCCTTAATTTGGATTTCTTCTTTCTTCTTCTTTTCTTCTTTTTCCTCTCCAGATTGTCATTAGTTTCAAAGGAAAGTGAATACAGTTTCTAGCTTTCTTATTGCTGATAGGTTGTTCTGTCCTTGTCTTTGTTCTTTCATTCTGTCTTTTCCTCTTTTCTTCAACAGTTTCCTAGAGTTTGTGTGATCTTCCTGTGTCCTCCAGTCTCACTTCTAACCTTTCCCTATCCTTCTACCTACCTATCCCTCCCTCCTCAACTTCTTCTAAGTCCCCAACCTGAATGGTAAAGTTGCTATATTGAAGAGTTTATTCGCTATAAACATATTTTGGGCTGGTCCTCGATTTTGATTTAATTCACACAGTTAAAAGTGATAGATTAATAACTACCACAAATTGTCTTTTCCTAAGCTGTACTTTATACTATTGTTATTGCTGATTGTAACACTTGGGCTATGGTGTTGTGATTGATCTAATCGGTTATCTTTCCTAGTATAATGAAAATGAGATAGCCCCAGAGTCATTAGAGACTCAAAACCTTAAGACCAGCTATATACACTTCTGAGAGGGAATCATTCCATAAGGGTTCTAAATACAAGCAACAAAGATACCTACAATAAGCAATACTGAAGTATCAACCCAGGAACTCAACCAAGGACAGTACCAACAACAAAAATAGAAATGAGAAGACATTTAAGCAAGGCACTATTGCAGACTTCCAGCTCACCAAAGGCAAACTCTGGAGGAAACGAGGTGGAAAAGTCTGATAATCAACCTGGACCCCCTGAACTGATAGCACAGGAAGTAACAAAACAGATGAATGAGGTTCTAGAAAAATTCAAAACAGAAATAATTTCCCAGATAACTACAGAGATGCTGAACAGAATAAAAGACATGATTAGAGACTCTAGAAAAGAAACAGATAAAAAAAAAATAGATGAGTTCAGGACCATGATGGAAGCCATGAATGCCCAGTATACAAAAGAAATGGAAATCATGAACACCCAACAGAGGAAAGAAATGAATTCATGAAACAGATTCAAACAGATATCCAGGAAATTAAAAACTTTATTGAAAGTATGCACAGCAGACTGAGCCAATCTGAAGACAGAATATCAGATGTACACGACAGGATGGCGGTCAGTGACCATGAATAGAGAGATCTTTTAAAACTAGTAAGGGACCATGAGACATCAATCCAACAGCTCCTATATGATGAAAAGAAGAATAATATAAGGCTGATAGGAGTCCACAAAAAAGCAGGAGAAAGTACAAATGACATTAAAAAAAAAACTGTTAACAGAATTAATGACAGAAAACTTCCCAAACAGAGCAAAAGAATTTGACATACAGATAAGTGGGGCACATTAGGACTCCAACTAGCCATGATCAAAAAAAAATCTACACCTAGACATATAATAATCAAGATCCCAAAACCCAACAGAAGAACAAAATACTACAAGCAGTCAGAGGAAAAAAAAAATCACATGCCGAGGAAAGCCCATCAGAATCACAGCAGATTTTTCAACACAAACCCTCAAATCAAGGAGAGACTGGGTATTTCAAGACCTAAAAGAAAACAACTTCCAACCTAGACTGATGTATCTTGCAAAACTACCTTTCAAAATTGATGGGGAAATAAGATACTTCCATTGACAAAGAACAACTGAGAAACTTCATGAATACCAAACCAGCACTCCAAACAATTCTAAAAAGTATCCTAGAAAAATGCAATGAAGGTCACAACTCCATGAGGCCCAACAGAGCAAATCCATCAAGCAAGGCAAGAAATTAATGGGAGAGGGAGAAAAAAATAAAAAAGAGCCAACAACAGGAAAATAACATGACAATGATAAGTCAATGCATATCCATTATAACCATAAATTTTAATGGCCTCAACTCACCAATCAAAAGAAACAGACTGGCAGAAAGGATTAAGAAGCAAAATACAAAATATGCTATATACAGGAAATGCACCTAGTTCTAAAAGAAACTATTAGACTGAAAGTAAAAGGATGGAAAACACTTTTCCAAGTGACAAGAACCCAGAAAAAACCAGGGGTAGCTATTTTATTTGTAGACAAAGTAAATTTCAAATCAAAACTAATTAAGAGAGACAAAGAAGGTCACTACATCCTTGTAAAGGGAACAATCCAAGAGGAAGAGATGACAATCATAAATATATATGCACCAAATACTAATGCCCTCAACTGTACAAAACAAGTATTAGAGGACATGAAAAACCAAATAAGCACTAATACAATTGTAGTGGGGGACCTCAATACCTCACTGTCACAAATAGATGGATTATCTAGACAAAAAATCAGAAACAAAATACTAGAACTGAACCAGGCTTTTGAACAAATGGACTTAATAGAAGTCTACAGAGTGTCCACCCCATAAAATCAGAATATACATTTTTTTCATCTGCACATGGGTCATTCTCTAAAATAGACAACATACTAGTTCATAGAAGTAAATGCAAAAGAATTGAAGTTACCCTCTATATATTATCAGACTGTAGTGCAATAAAATTGGAGGTCAATAGCATAAGAAACTGCAAAACCCCCACAAATGGAAATTGAATAACACTCTCCTGAACAACCAATGGGTCACAGAGGAAATTAAAGAAGAAATTAGACAGTTTTTTCAATTAAATGATAATGCCAGTACAAATGAAAGCAATTCCATGAGGGAAATTCATAGCAGTGAATGCCCATATTAGGAAAACAGAGAAAACTCAGATAAATAACCTAATGTAGAACCTCAAGGTCCTTGAAAAAGAAGAGCATAACAAACCCAAAGCTCATACAAGGGAGGAAATTACGAAGATCAGAGCAGAAATCAATGCAATGGACACTAAGAGAACAATACAAAAATTCAACAAATCGAAGAGTTGGTTTTTGGAAAGAATAAATTAACTTGATAAACCCATAGCCAACCTTATCAAAAGAAGGAAAGAGAAGACTCAAATCCATGCAATTAAGGATGAAAAAGGTGAAGTCATAACACATGCAACAGAAATCCTGAGGATCATCAATACCTACTTCGAGAACCTGTACTCTAATAAAATGAAAAACACAGAAGAAATGGACAGATTTCTAGATACATATGAATTACCAAAGTTGAACAAAGAAGATATAAAAATTCTAAACACCCCAATTACAATCAGTGAAATTGAAAATCTAATTAAAAATTTACCAACAAAGAAAAGTCCAGGTCCTGATGTCTTCACTGCTGAATTGTACAAGACATTTAGAGAAGAATTATTGCCACTACTCTTTAAAATTTTCAATGAAATTGAAAGGTAAGGAAGGGGCTGGAGATTTAGCTCAGTGGTTTCGCCAACTGCTGTGCAAGAGTAAAGACACGAGTTCGATCCCCAGAACCAAAAAGAAAAAAAGAAAAAGAAAATCAAAAGGAAAGGTAAGCAATACTTCCAAATTCATTCCTGGAAGCAAGTGTTACTTTGATTCCAAAACCAGGGAAAGACCCAACCAAAAAAGAGAACTACAGACCAATCTCCCTAATGAACATAGATGCAAAAATCCTCAATAAGATACTGGCAAACAGAATACAGAGGGTCATCAAGAAGATCATACACCCTGACCAAGTCGGATTTATCCCAGGGATGCAAGGATGGTTCAACACCTGTAAATCAATAAGTGTAATACACTATATTAACAGAGTCAAGGACAAAAACCATATGATCATCTCAATAGATGCAGAAAATGCATTTGATAAAATTCAACACCCATTCATGATAAAAACCCTGCAGAAAATTGGAATACAGGGTCTTTATGTCAACTTGATAAAGGCTATCTATGAAAAACCAAAAGCCAGCATCATACTAAATGGTAATAAACTGAAAACCTTCACATTAAAATCAGGAACAAGACAAGGATGTCCACTATCACCACTCCTGTTTAATATAGTTTTGGAAACATTAGCCACAGCAATTAGGCAAAAGAAAGAAATAAAATGAATAGAGATAGGAAAGGAAGAAGTTAAACACTCAATATTTGCTGATGATATGATACTCTACATTGAAGACCCAAAAAACTCCACCAAAAGACTTCTAGATTTAATTGACAGATACAGTAGAGTAGCTGGATACAAGGTAAACACCCAAAAATCAGTAGCCTTCTTGTATATAAATAACAGTCTCACTGAGAGAGAAATTAGGGAAACAATTCCTTTCACAATAGCATCCAAAAATGAAATATCTAGGAATCAATCTAACAAAGAAAGCAAAAGACCTCTACACTGAAAACTACAGCACTCTGAAAAAAGAGATCAAAGAGGATTAAGAAAATGGAAAGACATCCCTTGCTCCTGGTTAGAAAGAACCGATATATTGAAAATGGTCATACTTCCAAAGCTGCTATAAGGATTCAATGCAATCCCAATTGAAATCCCAACATCATATTTCACAGATTAAGAGAAAATAATGCAAAAATTCATTTGGAACCAGGAGAGACCTAGAATAGAAAAAGCAATTCTAGGCATTAGAGACATGGCAGAGGTATTACAATCCCCAACTTGAAATTATACTACAAAGCCACTGTGATAAAAACACCATGGTACTGGCAAAGAAACAGATCTGAGGATCAGTGGAACAGATTAGAAGATGCAGAAACAACTCCAGACATGCTCAGCCACCTCATCTTTGACAAAGGACCCAACCACCCTCACTGAAGGAAAGATAGCCTCTTTAACAAATGGTGTTGGAAAAACTGGATTTCAACTTGCCAAAGATTAAAACTAGACCCCTATCTTTCACCATGTACAAAACTAAAATCAAAGTGGATTAAAGATCTAAATATTTAAAAAGAAACACTAAACTTGCTGGAAGATAAGTTAGGTAGAACTCTTGAAGATATTGGCATAGGAAAAAACTTTATGATCAAATCCTCATTAGCACAGGAACTAACACAAAGAATCAACAACTGGGATCTCATCTTATTAAAAAGCTTCTGCACTGTAAGAGAAACCAGCATCAGAGCTAAGAGACAACCTACAATGTGGGAAAAAAATTTTACCAGCTGTTCCTGAGACAAAGGTCTACTACCTAGAAAGTATAAAGAACTAAAAATAAATCAGAACCCCTGAATATAAAGACCCAATCCAAAAATGGGCATGTGAAATAAACAAAGAAGAAAAAGCAAGAAATAAACATATGAAAAAATGTTCAACATCACTGGTCATTTGAGAGATGCAAATGAAAACAAAGCTGAGATTCCACTTCACCCCAGAAAGAATGGCTGCTATCAAGAAATCAACCAATAACAAATGCTGGTGGGGTTGTAGGGAAAAAGGAACCCTTCTTCATTGTTGGTGGGAGTGCAGACTGGTGAAACCACTGTGGAAATCAGTATGGAGATACCTCAGACAATTAGTATTAGAGGTCCCGTTTGACCCAGCTATTCCTCTGCTGGTATCTTCCCTAAAGAATTAAAAGAATCATACCACAGTGACATATGTTCACCCATGTTTATAGTGGCACAGTTTGTAATAGCCAAAATTTGGAAACAGCCCAAATCCCCATCAACTGAAGATTGGATAAAGAATATGTGGTTTTTCTATAAAATGGAGTACTACTCAGTCATAAAGAATGAGAAACTAGAGACATTTATAGCTAAGTGGATGCACATTGAGGCCATACTCTTAATGAAATAAACAGGACACATGTGTAAATACCAAATAGTTTCCCTGGTGTGAAAAACTAACAGTATAAATAAGGATCAAAATGTATAATTGATATTGTGAAATCGGAAGAAAAGGTCTAAAGGAGTACGGGAAGTGGGAGGAGTAGGGGAAAGAAAAGAAGGGAAAAGAAAAAATATGAGAAAAGAAAAAAAATGGAAACTAAGTCTTTGTAAATAGGGAAGGGAGGAGGGGGTGAAGGGAGGGCAGGGGAATGGGGAAAAATAAGAACCAAGATATATCATGTAAAGGTACAAGATTCCAATGATGAATGTAACTGTATTGTATACCTAAAATGTACCAGTAATCTTAATTTTTAAAAAAAGCAATATGAACTCCATCCAGAATAAAGAAAACTATATGCAACCTTAATTTACTATAACTACTAAAAACCAACTATAATGAAAAAATCTGAAAGGCAAACAGGATAAACTTTACTTCTTTTAATTGAACAATGAGAAGACTTAGAAGAGAATTATTTTAATAGAAGTAATAGAAGCTAGGAGTTCATGGGATAATATCTTCAAAGTAGTGGGGAGAAACATCACTAAAACAAGATGGAATATGGTAATATAGCAGAAGTGAAACAGTAAATCATAACAATTAGTTAATTCAAAGAAAGGCAAGAGAAAAAAGAAAAATGAATACAAAATAAATAGACAAAAATAAAATTTATAGATTTTTTCAATACAAATATATAATTGTAATTACATTAAATGTAAATGAGTACAAAATTAAAAGATAAAGATCATCAGACCTGAAAAAAATGTAACAGCTATATGCTGCTTACAAGAGACATAATCCTGAATACAAGAAAGACAATTAAATTAAATGCAAGCATATGGAAAGGTGGGAAGTGCAAGTGTGAGAAATGCGCTTTGCAAACATTAAGCAAGATAAAGCTGGTAAACATATTGACACTAGAAAAAATATATGTTCAGGCCTGGGATTAGCTCAGGATCACCGTGCCTGCCTCGCAAGTGCAATGTCCTGAGTTCGATGCCTGGTACCAAAAAAAAAAAAAGGAAGGAAAGAAAGAGAAATGCGCTTTGCAAACATTAAGCAAGATAAAGCTGGTAAACATATTGACACTAGAAAAAATATATGTTCAGGCCTGGGATTAGCTCAGGATCACCGTGCCTGCCTCGCAAGTGCAATGTCCTGAGTTCGATGCCTGGTACCAAAAAAAAAAAAAAGGAAGGAAAGAAAGAGAGAGAGAGAGAAAGAAAGAAAGAAGGAAAGAAAGAGACAAAGAAAGAAGGAAAGAAAGAGACAAAGAAAGATTATATGTTAAGAAAGTTTTAGAAAAACAGAATATTGTACAATGATAAAACAGACAATCTACCTTGCTAGAAGTTAAAAATCTTAAATGTATATGCATCTACTAACAGGTTCAAATATATATGTATTGCAGAATAGACCAAAAAAATACAGAGAAATATATGAGTCTGTATCTGAGAGAGAATGAAATTCTTCAGTGACGTTTTCCTGGGTCAGGCCTGGAAGTAGTGTGCATCAATTCTACCCACATTCTGATAATGTTAATATTTCTAAGCAACAGTGCTTCTCTTATGAAGTAGAGGATTAAAATCTAAATGAGAGGATTAAATAATTTAAGGGAAAATAGGACTCAGTTCTAGAGAAAGTGGCTAGCTGAAACCTAGTGAGAAGATCAGAATCCTTAGCCTCTTAACTGGAATTCAAGATTATATTATATTATATTCTGTGGGAGAAGCAAGAGGAAAATATGTAGACTATCCTGATACCACAACCTGAGGAGAAGCCGGTTAAGCAGCCTGGTCACATGTGGTGGAGGTTAAGTAGGGAACAATCACCGCTAGCACTGGAGTCACTGTCTAGAACCTTAGACAGCGAGGAGAGACTGGAGTAGTCTTTCTTCAGTCCCTATTTGTAAATACAGAAAGACTAAATCTCACTGGCCTCTGATGGACTGTGTGAGACCAGCAAAAGAGATGCATAATTATAGACCAGGAATGGAAATGGGACAGGCAGATCCTGATAAAAGTAGTGTTTCTTCTGAACTAAGTGCTACCTGAAAGACTCTCTCCCCACGACTAAAAATTCTTCTTTTCCAAGGGGATTTCATTTCTCTTATTTTCAAAGGATTTTCTGAAGCACATCATCTCCAACGCTTTCAGTGGTAGCTTAGGTCTTTTCTCTTTATCCACTTTATTTCTAGTACATGTAGGCTGTCTAATTCATATTAAGGTTAAGAAAGAGAAAAAAGAGATCTAAGTAGACTCTAAGCAGAATACAGAGCTCCAAAGAAAAACAAAAGTCATCAGCTGTCAAAATAAAGTAGAAAGAGAAATAGCAAGTGATCATGGAGTGATCAGGTCCTGAAAACCTTAATCACAGCAAGGTGACAAATACCTGAGATATAAGTGCATGTCATAAGCTCTAGGAATTTAGCGACTCGTGGTTTATTTTGACAGAATGAACAGGAAAAAAACAAATGTGAAATTGGCTGGACTTACACCAGGAAGCCTAGAATCAAGAACTTTCACATAATGTTTCACATAGAATTTAGAAATCCACGGTTATGTGGTCAGACAAATCTTAAAATGCTACATATCCGTCATGTGAAATCTTGGAGAGACTTCTCTTATGTGTAGGGAATTTAAGTTCAAGCTAAACTTTCATGAAGAGAAATTGGCTAGAATTCTGAACCCTGAAGCCAAGAGAGGAACTTCAGATGTGCTAGTCACCGATGTATTTGTCAAAAATAGGAATCGAAAGGATTTTAGCCTGTTTTCATATTCAAAAGGCAGACAGGGTTTAGCTTGAGCAAAAAGGTAAGCTGAAAAGTTCACATTTTATAATCCCCCAAATCTCCTTATATGTCTACATGTATCTCCCACTACCTTTCTTTGGAGACCTGCAGAGGTCTCAGGCAAAGCTGAGCCCCAGAAAGACCCACATTCCTTCAAATTGTCCTGTCTACCTCATTCCTTACCTCTCCTTTCCAGAGAAACAGGAGGCTCAGAGTGCCTACGCAACTAGCTCAAGATAACATAGATTAAATGTGGTAGAGCTCATCTACTTACTTCCCTTGTTTATCCATTAATTTATTAACTGATTTCTTTAATAATTGTATACAAAGATCACGCCATGCACAAAGCATCTAACTTTTACATAGAATCTTATAAGTGTTTCATATGTATTTTTCATTTAATCCCCACAGTAACTCTCCAAAGCATACATGTTATTAACCTCATTTAACAGATGAAGTTATTAAGGTTCAAGGAAGTCAAATAATTACTCTTAGGTTACCGGGTTTGCTGAGTGTCAGGGCTGAGACTTGAACATGGGCCCTCTGATGAAAACTTCAAGAGAACTTCCCATTAAACAGGGCTAAGGATGCAAAGCAGATAAGAACACACTCTTCCAACCTTCACACATTTTTTTCTAGTTGAAAACCAAATACAGATTAAATAACAACATAAAGCTAAATAGGCACCATCAGAACATGGTGCCAATTGAGTTACAAAGACACTAGGTGCCCTGGACTCTGAGAGGAGAAGGGTTGCTGGAAACTGAGGGATCATAGAAAGGGGCAAAGATTCAGACCGCCTCAAAAGATTAAAAGGACTTAGGTAGAAGAAGAGGAAAGACTTTACTGGCATAATGTATTATTTCCATAGTAACAAGGAATAGATATTGTACTAAGTACATTATATTATTTTAATTAATTTTCATTATCCATTCAGATATGTAATATTATCCCCATGTTACTGGTGAGAACTAAAGAGAGCTAAATTTCCTAAGATCTCACAACTGGTTATTTGAAAAGCTAGGTTCAAATACAGACACAAAACCTGTACTCTTAATCACTAAGCCATACTCTGAGAATAGAAATCAGTGGGGAAATAACAAAAAATGGGTGGACCTTGAAATCATCAGGTTAAAGCAAAACATACTACAGACAGTGAGAAGGCATTGAAGGCTTCTGGGCAGTGAAGTGCTTTAGAGAGATTTATCTTTCCACAGAAGTCTAGGTGGATCAGACAGCTCTGAGCCAAATGAGTATCAAGTAGACACAAATATCTCCCAAGTGAACTTTCAGAAAGTAGGCCAATGTTTTTGTACTTTAAATTGACTAAAGATGTATCCATCTCTGTGGCCCCAACATCAAATACCAACAGAAAGGTTGAGGCTTCTATTGGCTGATTCCTAAATCCATTCAAACCAAACTATAATGTAACATTCTACTGCCTAAATGTAGATGGAGACATTCACATACAACCATATTCTTCTTGTGATCTACAATTGAAAGGTACAAACAACATGAACTAGAATATGTGTGTTAATTCTTCTTGACTTAATGGAAGATTAAGTCCTTTCCTCCCCCTGATGTTGTGCCCAATTACAAAGTATTGCTAGAAAAATCCATACAACCATGGTTGCTACTACTCTAAATTCATGATCTTCAATCTCAGCTGGGCCTGACAACATTTCTTGGTAGTTCTAGCCATATATGGCCCCTATTCCCTTCAGTGACTATTCCAAACTTTTTACCACTCAAGCCTTCTCCACCTCTTCTCCAGTCTACCGTCTTTAATATCTTCTACTCTACCTACCTTGCTCAACAGATGACCTTTTCTGAGTTTTGCTGCAAAATAAATTTAAATGCAATCATATAGATATCCCCCAGCTCCTCACTTGCCACCATTATGTATTAACGAGTAAGCCTAATTATTTGTATATCTTTTCCTCCTGGATCAGTGAAAATGTATCTTTCCCTATATCGAAAACTAATCTTTTCATCTGTAGTCTAGATTCCCTTCCAACTCCACATCACTACGATAACTATTCCTCTTCCTTCTAAACACTGAAACTTCCCTCTTTTCTGGCTTTCTCTTCAGTATATTTCCACAAAAATCCCGAGTGTTTAAAATTCTCTTTTGATCTTGTCTTCCATCATCTACTTCTTCTCTTTTTCCTTTCAAAGTCAAGCTGCTTGAGAAAACCTAATATTCTTTGTGGCCCTTCACCTCTCCATCATTTCTTTTGATTTTCCTTGTCCACAGCATTGAGTTAATCATAACTTTTGGTTCATGACCACTCATTGATTCATGCACTAGCCACTTTTAATTACCTAGTTAGTCAGTCAGTGACCGCCTGCTCTCTTCCCTTCTCCCCTACTTCCCTGACAGATCTTTTCCTACAAAGCTCCCTTATTGAATCTTACAGTCTGCATTCCTAACTCAAACTCAGCTTCTAAGAAACCCAACCAAAGGCACTAATAGTGGTAGAGCAGAGAGATATTTTGGAAAGCCTGAAATACTGGTGAAAATGTGGAACTACTTCATCAGTCCTGCACTGTCTCACTCTGGACTTGCTGTTACTTTAACAAAAAATAACTTTTTTAGTTTGGTTAAGACCCTTTAGCTGGTTTTTCTGGACTTGCATTTGACCATAGTCCCTAAATCCCACACCCATCTTTTCCAATCTAGATCACTTTTAAATTCTAGCTACACATTTATCAGTACTTTGATAACATCTCCACTTAGTGTTTTAAACCCTATTTGCCCAAAACTGAGCTCATCGGTCTGCATCTTGAACAATGATGAATATCACCCTGTTTGCTTACCCAGAAAAAAATTCTGAATTACAAGCAGAACCCTCTATCCCTTAGTGGTCCCTTCCACATCTCTCTGTAGTACATTCTTCTGGGCCACCACCTCAGGGTTATTTAATTACTAATGCTGTGGGTTTAATTTCATAAATATGCCTCAGATCTATTTTCTTTCCATTCATACTGCCATTTCTGCCCCCTTAGCACTCTGCTCTTAGATAATAGCCTTCTGCTTCATCTACTTACTTATCTTGATCCTCTTCAATCCATTCCTTACCCACACTTTCACTGGGGGCTTCTGTTTCAGCAAAAGACAAAAAGTTTTCTTCCCTTTTCCACAAGTATTCTGCATGGTAAAATAAGATCAACTTCAGGTGGTTGTTTCCTGGAAGAGGAGAGAAACAAGAAGAAAGGAGTTGAATTCTACATCTTATTTCACAGGTTGAAGATTAAGGACACGCTCAAGATAAGGAGAGGACCCATACATACATCAAGTAGTTCAGCAGGAGTAGAAGCTTCAAGGCAGAAATGCCAGGAGATTCCACGACCTTCTTCTCTTCCCTCCTTCCCTACCAAACGCCCAGGGAAACTGAAAGGGGCACAGGACTTCCTCCACTTGTGGCTTGAACTTGTAGTAAACTTCTTTTGACTTTGAGATATCTTCGTATTGCTCTGAGTACAGCTGATTATAACCCAAATCTGATAATATCAATCCCTCTACTTTGAATTTTTCAATGATTTTCTACCACCATCAGGAAAAATGTCAAGCATCTTGGCCTAGCCCTCTGATCCATCTATAGCAAATCACCTCCCTGGTGAATTTGGGGGTGGCCACCTCCCGACACCCCCATATTCATATGTCCAAACCCAGTACCCAGTGTAATGGTATTTATAGGTGGACCCTTAGGGAAAAAATACACTTGATCTTAGCCAAAAGGCCGAGAAGCGATAGGGAAAAAAATAAATCACAAGGGCAGAGCTGTCATTGATGAGATTACTGCCCTTATAAAGAGACTCCTGGGAGCTATGTTGTCCCTTCTGCCATGTAAGGACACTGTGCGAAGGTGTCATCTATGAGTTGGGAAGTAGATGAATCTCTAGGACCTTGGTCTTGACTTCCCAGCCTCCAGCACTGTGAGAAATAAATTTCTGTTCTTTATGAGCCACTCAGTCTGTGGTGGTTTATTACAACAACCAGAAGGGATTCAAAAAAGTACAGTGCCCAGGTCACAATGCCTCCTGCTTCCCACATCCTTCTACACACTCTTCCCTGACCGGCACACTGCCTTGTTCTACCCTTTCTTTTCTCCTGGTAAGTTCTATTTTCCCAAAATGATCCAGTTGAGGCCTTTTTTGACCTATCACGTCAAAATGTCCTTCAATATGGTTTAAAAATCACTCTAGGTGAACTGTCCAGGCATTTCTAAAACTACATAGCAATAGCTGTGAACCTTTTGGAGGAAAAGAATACAAATCTGTTTCCAGAATAGCTCTATGTCTCATCTATGGTAAGTATCCCTCCTCCAAAGTTTATTTAATAATTTTTATCCCTATTTACTATTTACTATTTGCCATGATCTGTAATAAGAACTTTGTGTGTACTTTTTTCAATCCTTAATAAAGCCTTATGATTGCGTACTATTATTAATCTCCATTTTACAAATGAGGAAAACAGGGCACATAGAGGTTTAGCAACACATCTAAGTTCACATGGCTAGTAAGTGACTAAGAATGTGTCAACAATCTACATCCAGGTTAACAATAATAAACGTTTGTAAATGCTTTGAAGGAGAAATGGCTATGTGAGAATACATACACATACCGTAAAACAACACAAAAACTCATTCAAAAAATGTTACTGAGGGCCAACTAAATGTTAGATCCTTTTCCAGGTGTTTGGAACAAAACAATGAGCAGAAAGGACACCTGCTTTTATGAAAGTTACATCCTAGTTTACAGAAAAGAAACAGAAGTATAAAATGAGAGAAGGGGAGGAGGAGGAGGAGGAGGAGGAGAGAAGATGGCAGAGAAAGGAGAAGAGAACAGAAGAGAAGAGGTAAGTGGGTGAAGTTCTATGTTTTCAGAAGGCTTTTCTGACAAAATATATTTTCAGCAAAGATCTAAAACATGAAGGAGCTTGGAGATAGCTAGGAGATAAGTATTTCGATAAGTATTTTTGGACTCTGAGCAGGTGCGCCCTGTGTGTGTTTGGAGGAACAACATAAAAAGCAAGGAAAGAGTGGGCATGTTTGTATACTCTCGTTTTTCTAAGCAAGTGTTTTTGCTCTTTAAAACAAGTTCACAAAATGAGTTAAAATAATTAAATTCCATAATGAATTCTCTTGATTATTTTGCTGCAAGGTATGTTGACTAATTTCCTATAGGTCCACCATGATTTTATCCTTCCGCAGGCATGCAGGTGAGATGCAATGTTCACAATTCAATTGAAGTACTGCATAGCTTTACTGGAGATAAATTACTTTTCATTTATTTAAGGCAAATATCAGAAAATTGGTGAAGAAAAAGAAGAAAAAAATAACCACATAAAGTTCCTCATGCATGAAATATCTGGAAAAAAATAAGTAGTTATGTTAGTTTACTGATAGATAAGCTCAAATGAATTTAAAATAATTGTACTAAAGTAAAAACCAGGTAACTTCCAATCTTCAAAACCCCAAATCTACCACTCAAAACAACCCAATATTAAATACAATAGATGTTCTTTCCAAAGATATAGCAAAAAGTAAGAGCATTCAAATAGCATTTAGTCTAAAGTTAAGTGCTGATTTGCCAAGCAGACAGGCTATTAAAAACCTGTGGTTTGGGTTGTTTTCAACTGAACCTGAATTTTTAGATGTGTAAATTAGTTTACCTCCCTGGAAAGACATTATTTCCTGTTTTGAAGAGAAATGCAGAGTTCTAAAAGATTATTTAAAAGGTTCAAAAGCCGACTTGGGCATCAAATAACTATTAAAAACAATATTTTGACTATTTAAGTGTAAATGAATCAGAAACATATGGATTAAATTTTCCTTAAATTGCACATGCTCTAAACTTAAGGGTAAAAGCATGGATAAAACCTGTTTTGGATTTCAGAGAGCCCAGAACTTTGAAAAATCATCTGAGATGTTCAGTGAGCTCAAAAGTAGGGCTGGATCTTCCCTTCCCTATCACCCCTATCCTTGGCTTCTGGTCTTAATACAAAGAAGGGTGTAAGGACACAAATAGCTTCAAGGTAAAATGTCCAGACCTACATTTAGAGGAGATATTTCAAAGAGAAGAAATTTTAAAGCTCTTTTGTAAACTTATCTTTATAAAGAAAGATCTTCCATTTTTAAAGAAAATCAAAACTATTCTTTGAACTTTTTATATCATTTTTCAGGTTCTTTGTTAAAGATTGAATCATTCTATGATAAAAGGGAAAGTAAATTAAAATGTTTTGATCTTCTATTATGTTGCAGGCACTATACTTGGCACTTTTCGATCTTTTTTTCCTTTTTTCATTCATTCTCACCCAAAACCAGGTTGAGGTCTCCATTACACACAAAGAAGGTAAAGCATTTGTATTTTACTCAGTTCTCTTCTCTTTACTTTGCACTCTTGGCCTGTTTTTAATAGGTGAACTAAAAAGTATACTAACTTTTCTTCATCAAATTAAACTCACAGTGTTAAAAATTGAAGACCATAGCCACTTATACAACTGGGAAGACAGCATAAAAAGTAATCAAGAGAACATTTTTGAATAGCAAGTTATTTAGTCTTTTTCTGCCTGTCTTTTATATTTTGTCTGCATAATTGAAGTAATTACACTTAACCTTGTGAGATGATTATGAATATAAAATGATGAGTTGTATGTTATTTGGTTAAGAATAGCTACTCAAAAAATAAAAACTACTAAACATGGGGCTGGGGATTTAGCTCAGTGGTTTCGCCACCTGCTGTGCAAGCACAAGGACCCAAGTTTGATCCCCAGTACCAAAAAACAAAAACAAAAACTACTAAACAGGAAATATATATGTACATTGATATGCTCAATACTTTTATACAACAATCATGCAGAGAGAGACTGTAGTACATCTTGTGACAATTCCCAGTGTGAGTTACTGCTATGGCTTCCATCCAAAATGTTCCTCAAAAGTCTTATATATTTAGATCTGAGGCTTTTAGATGATTGGATCAAGGGGGAGCTCTACTTATGAACAGATTCATCCATTGGTGAATTCATAGCTGAATTTGCTCTTAGGAGATGGGAGCTGGTTGGGATGGGTCACTGAGGGTGTAACCTGGCCAGAACACCATGGTGTGTTCTTTCTTTTTCTACTTCCTGGCTGCTATGGATTAAGCAACTTTTCTCTGCCACACCTTTCCACCATGCCATCTCTGCCTTGGAGCCAGCCACCCATTGACTAAACCCTTTGAAAACCATGAACCAAAATAAACCTCTCCTTCATTAATTTGCTGGAGTCAAGTATTTTGTTCTAGAATGGAAAGGTGACTAACACAGCCACTCTCTTCTCTCTCTAGATTCTTTATGGTGAACTAATACCAGCAAAGTACACAATGAATTGTTTCCACACATCCTGAAGAGATGGTTTGGAAACCCCTTCACTACAGTCTATGACTAACTACCTCTTGGTGTGTGCACCATGCTGGCTATCTAGTAACTGAGTCTACGCCAGCATATGTCAAGTCCAAAGTTACCTATACCAAACAGGAGGACCTGCAGTGACCCATCTTTTGCAAACTGAGATAGAGCACAAGGTTATAGGTGCTTGCCTTTTCCAATCAAAATGCACCTGGACTCCTCTACTGCCAGTTTTAGGGGGGTTCTAGACTCAAAGAAGTTATAGTTCTTTCTCACATATACCCAAGATTCTTCATTCTGCTCATCCACTCCACCATGGCCAGTGGAGATAGAACATTCCAATGTGCAACCATATTCAGTCTGGCTCCAAACCAGACACATTAGCTCCGAAAGAGATAAGGAACCGTTTCCCTCCGTACCCAAGTGTTCATATCCAGGGGCCATTCCTCTCACTCTCCATAACCACAAACTTTTGATCAAGAAGGGAAAAGGAAATGGAGTGTGTGGAAAGAGTTCCCAGTACCGTAGAATTATACGCCAAAAAATGACCCCAGGATATTTTTCCTTGACTCTCCCTTCTTCCCAAAATACCTACCCAGTCTATCCTTTCTCTTGGGAAAAGCTCTGATTCCCCAGAGCAATAGCCGTGAGGCTTTCATAAAGTCCCCATGCAGTCTTTAGACTCTGGACTATACCCAGCCTTGTCAGATGTGCTGGTTTGTCAAACTTTCCATTGCCAGTTAACTGTGAAAACCTGACCAGATGAGGCGTTATGACCAGCAGGGATCTGTGAATTCCTTACTTCCGTGGGACTTTAATGAGCCACATTAACTCAAGCACTCTGACAAATCCATACATAAGATAATTAGTTATAAATGCCTAGTGAGAGGCTGCATGTGGAGTGAAGGTGTTGAATGTTGTCTACTCTCCACAGGTAAGAATTTTAAGAGGCAACCTAATGGTTTGAGAGCCATCTAATTATCATTAGGTTGCTCTTCGGTTGGGTTGCTCTTCGTTTTAAGTTCACAGGACCAGGAACTAGCTTCAAATCATAGCTTAAGATGGAGAGAATGCATGGCTCTTAACAGAGGGCCCACTCCTCAGCTAGGTGCTCTCTGGAAGAAGGAGGAAGGGAAATAATGGGGCCCTATGCCCTTCCAACAGCGAAAGAAGTATTCAATCTTACTTCATTCATCAATGGCAGAGTTAAAGCTAGCAAAGTATAACTCTGGTTCCTACTTAATCTTCCATACTCCACCAAATACACAGTATTAGCATTCTGGCCAATCTGGGACATGCTGCCAGTTTGGTTAATGATGAAAGGAGAAAAGTCATTGTTGGAACTGCTTGGATGGTAATAGAAGGGAAAATGAATGAAGTCATCACTCAAAGTAATAGCAGAAGTCAGAGCAATCTCAGGCATTGTGCAATGGCCAGTGCCATAAGTAGATTTGTTAGACCAAGCACTGAAGAGTGAAATTTAAATAAGAATCTACGTGGGGTGTTCTAGTGTGCTGTAACTGAGATCCAAAGAATCCCATCCAAGTCTGAGAGATGGCCAACCATTGGTGGTAACTGTCGGTCCTGGAGCCCTCAAGGCAGCAAATGAGATATCAGGATCTTGCAGGAGCCTGAGTTCAGGGCAGACACTAGTTCTGCAGGATCAGTAGAGAACTGGAAGATTAGGAAGGGTAACCAACCAAGCTGCCAAGTAGGAAGTGCAAGTGCACTGGTCAGCTTTTCACTGCTATGACCAAATACATGATGTGCACAATTTAAAGGAGGACAGGTTTATTTTGGCTCATGGTTTCAGTCCACGGTCACTTGGACGGTGCTCCTTCTTTCTTCTGGGGTTTGCACATCTTTTCTTGGCTACATCTTACTCCTTCACATCCTCAAAGACAAGTTGAAATACAAAAACAAGTTTAAATAAAGCAATAACTGTACATGATAATTTGAGAAACAAAGCAAAGATCCTTAGTTCACAGAAATGTTGCATTTGAAATCGGTCAGACTTCCTAATCCTGTGTCCATTACTTAATCAAAATACTTTCTATTGATGTAATTGATACTTTCTCATGTACTGAGATTTGTCAAAATCTTCTATTCCTGGCCTATGCACATGTACCTGGAAAAAGCTGGGTTACTATTCTGTTGATTGGGAAGGTTGTTCACCATCTAAAGATGACTAAACAACTACTGGGGGTAGAAATCCAGGCTGCACACTGCTCAACAAGCTTTATGTCACCCAGTGGAGAGGACACCTTTATCTAATCCACACAAAGGTAGTATAGGTCCTGTCAGAAAGGATTAAGCTCAGACACTGTCATAGTTCTAGGTGATCCTAGAAAATCAGGCTTCTGAATTACATGTTCCAGAGATCCCACAGTGTCTCACCAATGTGAGAATACACCATCCTGCCTTATAGCCATCATTACTTTGAGCCTGAACCATCAAATGGACCTACTCAGCCCTTGACTATGACAATTGGTGCTTACATGGGAAAGAGCCAGACTTTATACCAGATAAAACAAATAATAAAGGTTATGCAAGTTTGCTTGAGGCTAGGGAGGAAATAAAAACTCAGCCTCTGTAGACTTGCTTGGTTCCAAATTCTTTGACTGCACTTGGCTGGTAGTACCATAACTCAACTTTTGGAGAGCACAGCTTTCCCAGAACGTGGCTGGCCTCTTAAATATCAACTGTTAGACAAACTTCCTGCATCTGGTTTCAGTCTCATGACTCAATCTTTTCTGTCTTATTTTATAAAGAGGTTGACCACTCTTTTCAACTCTAGTGAATGCGATCCCAGGACCTACACAGGGCCCACTAGAGGAAAAGGTCTGATAGAGCCCAAATGATGAGGTGGACAACATGGTAAATTTTATGGGGTCTAAATGATAAACTCCACAAAAGTATTTTTCTAGTTAAATATTATTGCCATCTCTTCTCTAACTACCTGTTGTTAATATTTTATCCAGTGAGAACAAAAAGATTCATTATAGTGTTAATAACCACAAAAGCAATAAAAAACAACGAACACACTATTTAAGACTGTGGACCTGATTTCTAGAGACCAATTACATTGTTGATGGGAATGTAAATTAATAGAGCCAGTATGGAAATCAGTACGGAGGTTCCTCATAAAACTAGGACTAGAAATTCTATTTGACCCAGTATTCCCATTCTAAGTATCTTCCTGAAAGAGTTAAAGACATCATTGGGCTGGTGATTTAGCTCAGTGTTTCCACCACTTGCGTCGCAAGCGCAAGGTCCCAAGTTCGATCCCCAGTACCAAAAAAAAGACATCATATTACAGTGATCCATGCATACACATGTTTATAGCAGCACAATTCATAATAACTAAATCTTGGAAGCAACCTATAAGCCCATCAACAGATGACTGGATAAAGAAAATGTTGTATTTACACATCATGGAGTATTATTCTCCCATAAAAAAAAACTTGAGTCATTGTAGAAAGATGGATACACCTTGAGACCATAATGTTAAGTGAAATAAGTAACACAAGCTTAAATGTCACATGGTTTCTCTTATATGAGAAACCCAAACTATGAAGAGCAAAATAGAAGAGATGATAGGAAGTAGGGAGATAGATCTTTCTCAAATGAGAAGGATGTCAAGAGATGGAAAGGAGGGCGGAGGGAAAAGGAATGGAAAAAGGAATTAAGACATGTTATGTATGTGTACCAACTCTACACAAGGAATGTAACCATTATGTACCACAAACATGTAGTAATATAAGTAAATAATATAGAATATAACTGGCATTGGCTACCTCTTTGGAAAGGCCATCAAGGTGTGAATGTTTCTGTTGTGTTGGGTTAAAGAGTATTAATGGCAATGTTGGTGGTCTCATCCTGGGTAAGACAAATATGTGATAAGCTTTTGCTTTGGGTGCCATGTGGCTAAGTTCAGAGACTGCAAGTTTGCTGTTGCCGTGCTGATGGGCTGAGAGCTACACATGCAAGTCATATTCATATGTTTGGTATGAAATTATTAATTAATTAATTAAACATTAATGCAAATATTACAATCCCAGGCACCAAGCCAGAAGAAACTGGGTAACTGTGGTAATGAGACCACAGTTTTTATTCTGATGTCATAATAAAAATCACATGTATTTCTATTTGAGTCTCAAAGCAAGTAAGCTCATTTGAAATTACTTTGTAAACTCTACAGATAAAAATATTGTACTTTCTTTTTATACCTCAAACAGTAAAACAAAATCCAGGTCCTACCCCTGGAAGTTGCCCTATAACACTGTACCATTTCTCAGGATAAGTCTCATTGTGGAAGGTCTTGGGCACAACCCGGATGTGAGAGGAATCCCAGGATGGCAAGAAGATGCAAAAGGCAGGAGAAGGCATGAAGGCATGTGAACGGAATGGGGTAGACTAATTTGTGTATGTGTGTGTGTGTGTGTGTGTGTGCGCGTGTGCGTGCGTGTGTGTTACCGGGGATTGAAACCAAAGCCTTCACACTAAGATACATACCAAGCCCCTTTCTCATTTTTTATTTTGAGACAAAATCTCCCTAAGTCACTAAGGTGCCCAGCCAGTCCTGAATTTGTGACCCTCCTGACTCAGCTTACCAAAGTACTAGGAGTAGACTAGTTCTGTGATGCACTGTTTTCTTAAGGCTCAAACTGTTGCTGCATCCTCTTCCTCCCTTGTAGACTCCTTCAAATATGAACCTAAACCATTTGTGATGTGTTCGGCTCTTTTGTTACCCTCAGATTCTCTCCTTTTCTCTCTTAAAGGACACACTTAGTTTCTGTGTCTACCTTTTCAATTGAGATTGTTTCTTACTTTATTCAGGATCAGCTCTAAAATCTCTTCAATCTAGTTTCTTCAGCACTCTCCAATGAAGAGAATATTCCTTCCCCACTGAATGGACTCATGTTCTTTTCAAAAATCAACTGGCAATAGACCTATGGGTTTACTTTTAGAATCTCAATTCCATTCCATTGGTCTCTGTGTCTTTCCTTATGTCCTTGATGAATTTTCCAGTTATTGCATTAAGAAAGCCTGACAGCCCCTGGGTTTCTAACCTATTGCTACCATCTGTAACAAATTAATATAAACTTGGTGGCTTAAATTAAATAAATTTGTTATCAGAGTTCTGGAGGTCAGAGGTTCAGAACAGGTTTCTCTGAGGTAAAGGCACGATGACAGTGGAGCTATGTTTCTTTCTGGCAGGTCTAGGAGAAAATCTTTTTCTTTAATCTTTTCCAGATTCTAGAGGCCAACCATAGTCCTTGGCTCATGGCCTCCTCCATCTTCAAAGCCAGAAAAGGATAACTTGAGTCCTCTTCACACTGAATTTCTCTGACTTTCCCTCCATCATCACATCCCCTTCTCGAATTCTGATTCTTCTTCTGCTTCTTCCTTCAACTTCGAAAGACTCTTGTGAGTAGGTTAGCCACCAAGGTAATCCAGGACAATCGCTCCATTTTAACCTCAGCTGGTTCAATACCTCAATTCCATCCACAATGCTAATCACCCTTTTGCATGTAACATAACATCTTCATAGATTTTCCTCTATCATCCAATATTTATGCTCTGCATTGAAAGGAGGATCTTCAGAACCCTATTTATACTCACAATTCATACTTCCTCTCCTCCATTCTCTAGTGAAGCTGCCCTAATGAGGTTTTCTTCCCAACATCTCTTTGAAAACTGCTTTTGTCAAGATCATCACCAACCTCCTATTGCCACATTCAATCCTCTTCTTCCTTGTCCTGCCACAGCATTTGACCCGGTTGACCATCCTTTCCTTTTTCAATTGTTTTCTTCAACGTGACATTTCTTTCTTCATTGGAAGTATTTTTTTTCCTTTTCTCTCATTCCTAATATAGGCCCCTGAAACCATCCAATTTCCTGACTAACAGAATGACCATCTTTGCTCTAATAGTTGGTCTCTGTCTCTCATTCTGACACAGGTTGTAAACTTGTTGGAATTTCTTGAGGTCAGAAGAGTCTTGTGTGCTAAGATGGCGACTTCTGGATGAGTGTTGTCACCAGAAAGACCACGGTGTGATTAGAGGAACTTTCATCCGTACTCTGGACCTCCAGGAAGCAGAGAGGTCCTGAAGGTTGAGTTATCCACCAAGACCCAGTGATAGTTGTGTCTTCATAATGAACTAGTAAATGTAGGTAAGAGGCACTGCTGGTTCTGTAAGCCCCTATAGCAAACTATCAAGTCTGAGGAGATGGTCTTTGGAACTTCTGGTTTATAGCCGGTCACTTAGAAGTATGGGAGGCCCAGGACTTGTGGCTGACACCTGAAGTGTGCGGATCAGTGCTTTCTTGTGAGACTGCATCGTTAGCCTAGGAGGTCTGAGCCAACTCTGGCCAGGTAGTGTCAGAACTGAACCAAACAACTGGACACCCAGTTGGTGTCCAAAGAGTTGGCAATTTGGTTGGAGATAAAACACCCTCACATTTGGTGTCATAAGTACTGAGAGTAAAAACTACTCACTGCAGGCATTACAGCGGTTGGTCCCTTCCTCAGCACACTTAGTTCTCCTGCACAGTCTTCTCTACTGGCTCCTATTCAACTTGCTGAACCCCTTTCCTAGGATGCCCCACGATGTACAGCTCTCTGTCCTTTAGTTGAATTTACTCTTGAGATGATCTCATCAAACTCCTGCTGTAAATACTATGCACAGACTGACAGCTCCTCACCATGTAGCTCTGACTCTGTGTTCTTCCTTGCATTCCAGAGTTGTATGTCAAGATTTGTTTAGTGGATTTCTCCATTTGGAACCCAAATAGTTATCTCAAATATAATATTTCCCAAACTAAAGTCCTATATTCCAATTTCTATTTCCACCTGTATTTCTACTATTCCTAATCTCTATAAATGACAATTCCAACTGTTTAGGGTGATTGTCCTCTTCCCATCCTTTCCATCCCCACTTCAAAGCCGTATGCAAGTTTTATGCAACCTACTTCAAATTGGTTTCAGTCTAGTCATTTATCCAAGAATGCAGCAAGCAGACAGAGTGTTCCTCTTTTTTTTTTTTTTGTACCGGAGATCGAACTCGGGACCTTGTGCTTGCAAAACAGGTGGGTCATTTTTAAACTTGTATCAGATAGTGTCATGCTTTTGCTTAAAAATCCTAAAATAACTTCCCTTCTCTTTTAGATGAACACCCTCATCACTCTACTCTAACAAATCAGAGCTCCCTAGTGTTTCTTGAACGCTCCAAGGATTTGCACTCATTTATTTTTCTGCTTGAAATAGTCTTCCTACTTTTTTCAATGAAGCATTCTCCTTCATTTTATTCAGATGTCTATTTAAATGTCACCTTAACAGAGCACCTGAAAGAGTTATCCAATGTCCATCACTCTCATCACTCTCTATTCTTTACGCTACTTCATATTTCTTTATAGCAGTCATCACTCTCCTGTAGTATATTTTTTCACTGTTTTCCTCATTGTAATATAAGTTTCACAAGTATACAGAATTTGTCTTTTTAATTTTGTTATTGCTGTAGCCTACATGCATAGAACAATACATGCCACATACTAGAAGACTTCATAAATATTTGTTCAATTGATAAATAATCTTAATCCCCTACTATATAATCATTATCTTGGTCAACCTTACAACCATTTGGTGATAAATGCTTGGGCACTGATGTCAGGATGGTATGGGTCTGATGCTAATTATTTCACTAGGTGTATCAAGTTAGACAAGTTTCTTAACCTCTCTAACCCTCAGTTTTGTTATCTATATAATAGAAAATAATATCCATTTTGTAGTATTATTGTGAAAATTAAAAGGGATGAGGTATGAAGAGCTTTGCACAATACCTCAAAGTTGCTTAGTATTTTGTAAAGTGGGGGGCGGGGGGGGGCACCCACTTTCCGGTCCCTCTTCTGTCTGTCTTAGACAGAAGCTATCTTTCTCTCAATAAATTTTCCTACTCTTAAAAAAAGTAGCTTAGTATTAATACAGATAAGAAAAAGTTAAAAAATGTGTAAACCCTAAAGTCAGACATATAAGTTATAAAAATAGAGACTTGGAGGGGGTAGAATACAGAGCTCTAATCCTGGAAAGTTTATTTACTTGTGTTTCATTACTCTTGAATCTAAAGCTACATGAATAGATTTACCACCATTTGTTCCTGCACCTAAAAAGGAAAAGAAAGCTTTTGTTTTCTAATTTTTTTGAGAGCCTATTAAAGTATCCTGTTCACTGGAATGGGTATTATTTTTCATTTTTAATTATCCCCATAACAGTCATTTGACTAAAACTTTATAATCTACTCAGAAACAAAAACCATGTATTTTAATGACAAAAAAGGATGGAACTGAGATTGCTGAGGAAATCCAGGGGACCGTCATAGGGTCTGTTCATCAGTGAGAACACCTTCCTGTTCTTCCTCCAGTCCCACCTCAGCAGCACTGTCTTCATAAAGTCCTCACCTGCAGGCACAAATACGTGAGGGTGACTGACATCCACGAACTCTCCTTCTATATGTTAAGTGAAGCTTAAGTTCCTCACTTCTCTTTCTCAGAACAAAAATGCACAGATAATCTTTTGGGAAGTAGACCAGAGAGCTCACTGCCCCCTCATCGGGCTCTCAGGCTGTTAAAGGTGCCTCTGGGTACATCATGAAGAGCTTTAATGAAGAGCAAACACACTTGAGTTTTACTTATCCTGGGTTCAATAACCAGACTAACGAGTTCATGAAGGGAGGAAAATGCAGATAATTTTTTCAAAGCTTTTTGTCTACTTTTGCAGTTTAAAAAAACAAAGCTACATCCATTTTGTAAGATTATTTACGACCTCTGGAGAGAATGAACACGAAGCAGTAGTGTACATGGATACTGTCATGTGTTAAAAGAAACACACTCACAGTAGGGCTGTAAGGACAGCGTTCTGAGGTTGACTTTCAGGGTTTATTGGGGTAAGGGAGTGATTCATAGGGGTGTTGATATTTTCTATCCAACATGGGAATTCAGGGATTATCCTAGGAAAAGTGCAGGGAGGGGAAAGTTACATGTCTCAACTTTTGATTTTAATGAAGGTAAATTTTGCAGGGATGTCAAGAATTGGATGGTCCATTTGCCAAATCTCTGTTTTACATATGCACTTTTGTTTCCATCTTATTCTGCTCAAAAAGGTTTTCCCAAGAGTCATCTCTGCCACGGTGACAATGCCAGCGCTGTCCAAATAAGAAGTGGTTCACTGTTAGAAAGAGCTAGTTGCAGACCCATACATGCTGCATAGCTGTTGGAAGCCCTTCTATTTGAAAGCCTCTCTGAGTCACATGAATGTCACTGTATGACATTCTCCACCCCTTAACCCAAAGACCCCCCTTCCTCCTATTTATGGTAACTTCAATATGTTGTTTAAAACTACATCTGGTCTGCAAATTTTTTTTTAATGCATCAGTTATAAGCAGAGTTGTGACAATGAGATAAAATCCTTGCCTTTACTGCTTGCACTCAAAGGCTTGGAATTCTCACTTGGGATTCTGTCTCCCAAAGTGAAAACCCTGGGCAAAATTCTCTCAGCCTCAGCCTCCACATTAGAAAACCAGGAATTATAACATCTACCACAAAGCAATGTTCTCAAGATGTAAAACTCTAACCCTCATGTACTTTTAACACACACAGCACAGGGGACAGAAACACTCAGTAAATGTGGATTGAGGGAGGGGAGAGTACAGAGGTTTACAAGCAAACATTCCTATTTTCTACTCTGCCCTCCACTCATAAACTCTCTTACTTTGGCCACCTGAGTGTTTTAGTTTCTATGTCTTAAAATGGAAATGACATGCTATCTGTCTCACACATGTGTGATAAATATAATACAGCCAATGTGCTTACCACAGTGCCTGACCCATTGTGAACGTTCTATACATTTGGCCTTTGTTTCTAACTCTTTACTCCTTAAACACTTGCAAAAACAAAATAACATCTTTCAGAAAAAATCTTCTGTGAGAAAAGCTCCTTGTCCAATAAGGTTGAAGACTGACCGGGGACCCTGTCTATGGAGAGAACTACAGAGGTCTAAATTAGATGGCCTGCATGCCCAAACTGATGAGGCGTTTAGGATCTCCCAGTCTGAGCACATCAGTCCTGCCGCGAATGTCCACACAATGACTCTGACCTGTTGCGGACCCCACAGGTGCTTTGCAGTTGCAGTCACAGACACCTCTGGAGCAGGTTAGGTGTGCAAAACAGTTTGACCCCTTGTTTTGCCTTCAATGGGTTCTGCTCCAGCTAAGCTGGCTCCTACAGCCACTTTGTTTGGCTTCCTTCATTTGTTTGTTTTCCTTTGGCTTCTTACTCAACAGCTCACTAAATCCCAACTTCCATGAACTCATGATGGCTTCTGCCAGAGGTTGGCTCTTGATCTCTAGTCTTGCTGGAATCCAGAGTCATTTTATCTTGTAGGCATTGTTTGTTTCCTATTTCCAGCTAATTCTAGATAAAAATTATGGCTTTGCACATACCAAGCCCCAAATCAGTCACCAAGCATAGGAAGCACCCAGCGAGAGCCCTGATGCAGCAGTTGGAGCAGAGACAGAAGTCACAGTGAAGATGCAGTCCAATTGCAAACCTTTCTATCCCCCAGAATTTCTGGTTGTTCCTGCACTCAGGGAAGGATATGGCCTTTTGAAAAGCAAAAAAACCATCTACTTTGTGATAGACTGATATGTGACAATCAATACGAAATTATTTAACTCATAAGGAACTCACTTCATCCATCCATTTTTTACAACAAATGTGTACAGGGGGAAGGATAACAATGTCTGACACCTCTGGAACACTTTCCATATTTCACTGTTTTAAGCACAGAAAAATAATCGTCATAAAAGGAAAATAAAGTTCTTTCTACAAAAGTAATAAGATCTACTCCATCCCTTCACAATGTTTACATTCCCATGGAAAAAATCAGTCAAAAAAAGCAAGCAAATAGTTTCACTAAGATCTGTGAAAAGGATAGAAAATGAAATTTAAACTATTGGAGAAACTAGTTTTGGTACAGTGATCGTTATCGGCTAAATTGTATCCCCTCAAGATTCTTATGTTGAAGGCCTACCCTCTACTGCCTTGGAATGTGACTGCATTTGAAGGCATCCTCCTAAGAAGAAAGCAGAACACAAACATTGAGTCTTCTGAAGAAGATGACTATCTATAAGCTGAGGAGACAGGACCTCAAAAGAAACCAAACCCCTGATACCTTGGCCTCAAATCTCTACCCTCTAGAACTGGGAGAAAATCAACTTCTGCTGTCTGAACTACCCAATATGTGATGTTTTGTTAGAGTAACCCTAGAAAACCAATGTCGGGGGGAGGGAGGACTTTGTTGGAAGTAAGGATGATTAAAATTAGGTCACGGAGATTAAAAAGAGTAGAAGAGTGTTCCAGCAGAGAAAAACGAAAGAACAGAGGTCTTGAGGTGAGAAGTAAAGGCTTTAAGCGTTCATCTGGTTTCAAGAGTCTTTCTAGCTCCCTCTTTAAGTGATTATTCACAAAGCACTTTATAACTTGTGAAGCATCATTCTCCATTATTCATGGTAACAACCACATGAGGAGGAAACTAACTCTTCATTGCATAGCTGAAAAGTAAGGCACCAGTGATGTTAAGTGTTCAGTATAAGTTCACACAGTAACTCCAGAGCCAGAAATGGCATCTAATTCCTCCAATGCTGAGGCAATCCTTTTTTCTCTTACACCAAACCTTCCTCCTAACCAAAAATGTAGTGTATAAAGGACTCTAGGAATGTTTGATATCTCATTATAAAAATTGTGTTGTAAGGAGGTATATCCTAAGGAAAATCTAATATCATTAGCTTGAGCCATAGACGGAATCTTAAGGCATATCTACAGCAGCAGAATGCAAATTAAGAATTGAGAAATTAAAATTGGAGCAGTCTTCTGAATACTCAGTTTCCATTTCTTTACACACTTCACATTTCTAGCCCTATACCCTCTTCTTGTCCAAAGTAATGATGGCATTATCTTCTGGGTTATATTTTTTTAAATGTGTTCTCATGAATAAGGTGCTTTAATGGTTGTAATTCCCCCCTCACTTTGACTGGGAGACTCATGAATTTGACTGGAGAAACCTATGAATTGTCTTCAAAATAGTTTTGAGTTTAACTGTAGCCTTTACAAAATGGAATCCTAACAATTACCTACAGTGCTTACCAAGAGGGCACGGAAAGTAATGTAGGCAAAAGAGAGCTCCATGTAACACATGTGCTCTAAGTGCAAAATTATAATAATTAGAGATGGCCAAGACTGAGCTGTCTATCTCCAGGAAGGTCAGTGAAAGATTATAAAATGTTTAGTCTAGGCTTGGGCCCATTCTCCTAATGCCACATAAAGTGAACTAAACCATATATGCTTTCTCTTGTAGATAATTACATGATCTAACCAAATGCTGTTCTCACATTTTTGTACAATGTCATGACCCATAACTCTATCACATTTCCAGTCAGTTCTTCCCCTCTTGGGGATTTGGGAATCCAAATACTGATTATCACTTAAATTATTCAATAGATATATTTGAAGTTCTCTTATGGAGAAAGCACTCTTTAGTACTGTGAAATTTATAAAAATAAAGACAAATGATAGTGCTCAAAATGAACAGCATAAAACTGTAGCATAAAAATGTCATCAAAAGTTATACCTATACTTCAAGGAAGAATTTGGTGAATTATGGAGAAAGAATTGAGGAGTGAAAGAGGAAATTCTCCTCACATTGTGAATACCAGGGAACTTTTCACATTAGAGAAATTACCTAAGTTGGCCCTTAAATGGTTTCAGCTGTAGGGCTGAAACTGGTAGAGATGGTAAAGTGAAGACTTTCGCTTAAGGAAAAAAATGCAAGAGCAAAAATGAGAAAGAGTGAAGCATTTTCAGGGAACAATTTGATAAGAACTTGCATGTCAGGCTGGGAAGCAACTAACTTATTTTGTAAGCAATACAGAGCCAGTAGAGGTGTTTAAGTAGGGAGAACCCTAACAGGCAAGCCTACTCACACCAGGCAGCATGTTTGGCCTAGTACATGTGAGTTTATATTGTAATCTCCACAATCCATCTATTCAAAATACTCGAAGATAAGGAAAATGAAGCTTAAGAAATTTAAATACAGGGCCGGGGATTTAGCTCAGTGGTTCTGGCACCTGCCTCGCAAGTGCAAGGTCCCAAGATCGATCCCTGGTACCAAAAAAAAAAAAAAGAAAAGAAAAGAAAAGAAATTTAAATACAAAACCAGCAAAATTATGCCATGATCAGAATCATGATCCAAGAAATGAGTCTAATAGCCCTGTAATAAAAAGCTCTTGTTTATTAACACAAACAAGGAAGTGAGGAAAAGATTATTTAGGATCAGAATCATGACATGCTGAGTTTGAAGTGAGTAAAGGCCGTGAAGTGGAGATTTCCAAACAGCAAGTTTAAAGATGAGAATGGAATTGGCATAAGTGGTCACAGCTAGATGTAGGTTTGACTGTCACGCCTACAGAGGAGACAGAGCAAATCTTGGGGAACACAGAATGAAGAAGAGCAAGCTAAGAGAAGATAGTGAAGTACCACCATTTAGGAGGGGAGGGTAGGAAGACTTGTCCATGAAGAAGAGAAAAATGGAAGAATGGAAAAAATATTAAGGTGGGGAATAGTAAGATTCAAATTCCCGTTATACAATAACCTTATAGCAATCCACAGAGTTGAAAGCAGCAGAAGAAGGAAATGAAATAATGCAAGGGTAGAGTAAGAAACTTGAGATAAGTACAAAATATTTGGGAAAACTGTGGGTAAATGCAACCTGAGTGGGATGAAAATATTATCCAGCAATAAGGTCCAGCTAACGGAAAAGCAAGGATTTGTGGTGGAATGAGAGATACTGTGACTTTCACCAGCAACACTGTAAGCCTGTAAACATAGCTAGACAAATAGCAAAATAGCAAGAAGTCAAGGAGAAAAGGGAACAGAGAGTTTTGGAACCAAAACTGAGAAGAAAGACAGTGAACTCCATTTTTCCCATTATCCTTCACAATCCTAATTGTGGCTGAATGATTTTTTTTAAAAACAAAAGATCAATAGTAATTGCATGTTGCAAATTCAAAATAAATATCCAAGCTTTCCCTGGGAAAGTAGGCAGATTAGACATGACTAATAATATAAAACATGTATGGTATTTAAGAACATTAGATTTAGCCAAATTTTGCCCTGTGATAACCAAGTTATAAACCAAATTCTTACTTCATGTAAGTCCTACTGGCCTTCTCATTATTTGTGTGGAAGGTAGCTGTAAAGAACTCATTTAGAAACAGAAAGACACAAAGTAGAACAACGCTAATATTTATTAGCAGTGTGATACAAAGAATTTGTTTCCACTATGAGTTTGTCTTCTTAGAGATAGTAATATTACATACATTCAGCAAGATGACATATGTAAACCAACAAATATTTGTTTCAACAATATTTATTACGCCTATCATATGTCAGGATCTATGTGAGGAACTGGAATTTAGTGACAAATAAAACTACAGCTCCATCCTCAGAGAACTACAGGTCCAGTAGAGGTGACAGTTACACCAATAAGAACAATGCAAAAAGTAGAAGAATGCAGAAGATGCAGATGGAACGTAAAGAAGAAATAAGTAACTATTTTAAAAGGTGTGCAAGAGGTAGGTGTACAGGAACTCTTTCTGGAGAAAGTGACTTCAATAACTGTAAGTACTTGATATATTTGCCCGCTTCTTTGCACGCACACTTACACATAGGACCTGGAAAACCTAAACACCACTATTTTTGAAAGATTATTCAGGGGGATGGGGGGATAGAATTGCTCAAATGCTGGCTTTGATCCCTATGTAGTTTCCCCCTCTTTATTCTTTTCTAGAATTCTAGAATTTTAAAGCTAGAAAGGGCCCTAATGATCTCAATCAAAATCATTAATTTTATACTTGAGAAAATCAAAGTCCAGAGAACCTCAGTGATATTTGTCCATGATTAACAGCTAGCAGACCAGGGGCAAAACTAAGACTTCTGGTATTTTCGTTTCATAGACCGAGAAACAGGTGAGCCTGTGCGCGCGTACACACACACACACACACACACACACACACACACACACACACACGGAAGCCCTCTAGAAATGTTTTGGGCAGAGAATGACCTTCAGCTTGGGAAGCTTCACTACTCCTCTCCCTCCTAATGACAGCTGAGCCATTGGGCCTCTCCCCTCTATCATTTGTCCTTTAGTTTCCTGAAAATTAGATTAAACAATACTAATAGAAAATGATAACTTTTCAATCATTGTTAATGTTTCTGACTATTGCCTTGAGGTTATTTTGCATTTTTTGTATACCCTAAACATATTCCGGGTAGCTTAGCAGTGGCATAAGCAAAGCCTGGGTCCGTAACTGACATAACACAATAAGCAATGAAAAGATTTTTCGTGCAAAGTTCCTACATCCTTAAACTACAGACAAGCACAGAGCTACTTGGATCTTGATGCCTGACACATGGGAAAAGCAGGCTGGTTCTGTCGATTATTTCATGTCTGAGATACCTATCTCATTAAAATCCAGGCTTCTTTGATGATCATATTGGCTGAGTGAAAACATACCCATGGTGCTCTTAAGGAATAATTGTGAGACAACAATGTTCCTTATTTTGTCTTTAAACCTCCCTTTGTCGGGTAGGGGTAGTGGGAGGGGCAGGGGAAAGGAAAGAAGGGAAAGGAAAAATGATGAGAAATGGAAAAAATGGAAATAAAGTCTTTGTAAATAGGGAAGGGTGGAGGGGATGAAGCGAGGGCTAGGAATGAGGAAAAAATAAGAACCAAGATGCATCATGTAAAGGTACAAGTTCCCGATGAGAAATGTAAATGTGCTGTATACCTAAAATGTACCAATAAAAGAATTTAAGTAATAAAATAAATAAATAAATAAACCTCCCTTTGTGACTGCAAAATATTTTTCCTAAAATTTTCCTACTTTCAATGATTTTAAGCATCCTTTTAAATGAGATTTTTAAAATATTTATCTTGATTCTGCAATGAGAACTGAAAATAACAGGTAAAAGAACTATAGAATTTTAAGTCAGTTAAGACTAAATTAAGTTTGTGCTTTTTAAAAAATTGTTTGGCTAAATGGTCGTTTGTGTTTTTGATCTTGACCTACACTGATCATAGTTGTGTAGAAATACACTAGATACTTGTGAACTCCAAAATTCGCTCTATCTCAGAAATAATTCGCTAAAAACAAACATAAAGCTTTTGATTTTTAATGATACATTTTTTATGCACAGTGTAGAAGAAAAAAGGAGAAAACTTTTGCTCAAGCTGCTCAGTAGCTCTCCTTCTGTCTTTCTGTAAAGAAGTCTTGAAAACATGGGCATGTATTTTTATCTCAAGTTATAAAATCCTACAAGATCCCCAGTATATGGAATATAGAAATTTGTGTATTTCCAAAAGTTACATAAGAGATCCAAAAATATTTTTGCTCTCCTCCTGCATGTTTGTGAATGTTTTTTCACAATTGCACAGGTCAAACAGTATTTGAGAGTTTTTAAAAAGTGCCCCTGGTTTATTTTATAGAGAAGGAAAGATGCTTCTCATATTCCAGTTGACACCACGCATCCCATCATGTTTCTCAGTTATTCACAGAAAGGAATGAATTGAAGGGAGAAATAATCTGGTATTTAATTATGCAAAATAGAAGTCACATTATCAAGCCTGAAGAAAGATACCTCAGAGAAACCAAAGCATACATATTTTTTTTATTAGTACAAAGGAGAAAAATGCATATTTCCTCAAAATAAAGGGGATACTCAGCTACACCCAGTGCTGTCTAATTCAGGGCTGTTTGAACTTTTTGGGGTTTTTTTCACTCCCATCCCACTTCTGGAAAAGAATTTATTCATAGTAGAGGATAAAGGTTACTGAATAAGACTATTATAGAAGGTATATAATTTACAGTCATTATAACCTACATCTATATAATTTCTATAACTGTTTAGTATAAATAACAGAAAACACTTCAGTATGTTGGCTCTGTGTGTCTCCCCATTATACCATTTGTAAGTTACAATCATTCATTTTTAGCCTAAACTTTTCCTTGTACGTGGTATTAAAAGCCACAGTTACATTGGAATATACTTTGTGCAAGGGTCATCTAGAAGCTTAAGTATATAAAACCAACCATCCTCAGAAGCTCGCTCCTGTAATTATTTCTCTCACAACTTCCATAACTTGTTACTAGCATACTATTTCTTATATGAAAACATCACATTTCTAGGGACAAGAAAATCTAACAAACATGCTGTGGTCTGCCAGTGTATTTTTCACATTCCCACTTCTCAAAAAGAGGACAAAGTTTGAGTGTGTTGTAAAAAGTCTACCCATACGAAATGTTATTTTTCAACATCGCATCCCACATAGCAGGCAAGTGGACATCATTATGAATTCTGAATCAGCCAAATAAAAGACTGAGAGAACACTTGAAGTTCTTAAGGTCTACCGCAAATGTATGTGTTTATCAGGCATCTTCTCAATGGAGCTTAACTCACGATATGACATAAGCATTTACCTTTGTTGGGCTGGGTTGTTTAATACAAAGAAAGCTAGACCTGCAGCTAAAATCATGAGGTTTGAGTCCTTATCCACTGGTTTATGTGGTCGAAATCAAGTGTCTTACCTCCTCTCAACCCCCATTTCCCATTTTTCCCATGATTAAATGAAACTTCAAGAGCACTTGGAAAATTTAGAAGCTCCATACAAGCAAGTAATTATTGTTCTTAACAGGCATTTTAAAAAAGGATTCTTGGGCTGGGGATTTAGCTCAGTGGTTCCGGCACCTGCCTTGCAAGTGCAAGGTCCCGAGTTCGATCCCCAGTACCAAAAAAGTAAGTAAATAAATAAATAAAGGATCCTTGGCTGGGAGTATAGCCGTTTATTGTGTACCTAGAGACAATTAAATAGTCTGCTCAACTTGAGGCTAGAGTCCAGAATCATGTGGGCCGTTCTAGATCTTGTCTCTTCTAAGAGCAGGCCACACACCACAAACAGGGTGGAGCGGCATTTGTACATGGGAGTCTTTAGATGGCCAAACTGAAACGAGGCTTGACAGCTTCACTGTCAATTCACAGTCCAGAAATTTGTTTCCTGAGTATTGCTTCCAATTTCTCACTGGCTTAGAAAATCCGGTCATTGGTTTGATAATTGTCACTTTAAATTGTTCATTACTGAAAAGCTTGGCTATTATATTCGTCACCTTTCCATTGCTGAGACAAAAACCTAACATATACAAGGTAAGGAAGAAAGGTTTGCTTTGGTTCACAGTTTCAGTCCACCAGTCAGCTGGCTCTAAGGCAGAAACATCATGGTAGAGGGCAGGCCAGAGGGAAGCTGCTCACCTCATAGCAGCCAGGGAGCAGAGAGAGAGCAAGAGAGCCAGACAGAAGGGCCTGGGGACAGGATATGCCTCTCTAAGTCACCTCACCCCCTGCCAGCCTGCCGGTGAGCTCAGTCCTCACAGCCCATTTCACTGGGTTAACCCACTGATGAAGTTAGCGCCTAATGATCCACTCAGCTCTCCAAGACCCAGCTCGGAACCTTGCTGCATTCAGAATCAAGCTCTCAATGCATACGCCTTTGGGGGACCCTTCACACTTAAACCATTACAGCTATCATCTTCCAACTACACTGCAGTTAGAACAAAAATATACTGAAAGTCAAAATTTATGAAAATTAAGTAACTTCTCAGAACAGGAGAAATATCTAAAGACATTCTCTCTTCTCCTTCCTGTTCCTACATTATGCACTAACCAACTTTTGGAAAAATTGGGCTGGGGATGTAGCTCAGTGGAAGAGCACTTGTCTAGCATATGTGAGGTCTAGGTTTGGTTGCTAACATCAGGGGAGAAAAATTGTGTTTGATCATATGCCATCATCAAACCTACCCAACAGCAAAAATGCCTGTTACAGGTTTAAAACAACTAGGAAGGAAAATGAAAAGCTTGTCATGAGCCAGAATGTCTTAATAGAAACGGCAGATAGTTTTGATAGCCCAGAAAATAGTGTGGTGCTTTTCACTGCAGAACAAACAAAAGTGATGTAATTAGACACATTTGAAGTTATTGGTAGAGGCTCAATGGAACTTCTCTAAATGATTAAGATCCCAGAAGACATATGTGCATCAAGCCCAGTATAATACGAAAGTGTTGTTCTAAATTCAGAGAGAATAATTGGCTCTTTATACAAAACTATGAAGAGATTTCAACTGCTAGGGCAAGGACAAAGCTGTGTGCCTCCTGACCCCTAATTTGAACATACATTAAGAATTTATGAAATGGTTGTTATGTGAATAAAAGGCGCTGTACGCAAGACTTCTGATGTTACAACTTATGCGTTGGAATTAATGTCATCTGAAATGAAATATATACATCCTACATAATTAGTACTATTGGTTAAATTATTAGAAAATGTTATATTTCCCGGAACTAAATTGGATTTTTTTTTGCATATTTCAGAAAAACCATTATGATACCAAAGACCCTTAAAATTAATAAAATGCTGGGGCTGGGGATTTAGCTCAGTGGTTTTGTTGCCTGCTGCTCAAGCTCAAGGACCCGAGTACGATCCCCGGTTCAAAAAAAAAAAAAATGCTGTTTTACAAATATTTCGTCAAACTTTTTAACGTACTAACTAGTTTAAACACTTTCACAGCCTATGAGAAAGGTATCATGACCATTTTATAGAAGGAAACAACAGTCACCCAGTTCAGAAATGTTGAAATCGGAATTCAAATCCAAATTGACTTAACTCCAAACTTAGTAGTCCTAACCATTTTGCCATGACTACACCCTCCCTCCTCTTGAGCCCATACCTCTGCATAACAATTATTAAAATGTGCAGCAGAACAACTTGTGCAGATGGGTGAATTCTTCCAAAGCCCACGCCTCCAGGTTCAAAGGCTGGCAGGAAGCCCAGAGGAAAAGTCCGTGGTTAAATCTGGCTCAGTGAGGTACAGCCTGAACCACATGGCAAGTCAGAAAATGTTGATCCAATAACCTGCCTGTCCACAGCCGCTAATCCTCTGGCAGGGTTAGTTGACTGCAACTCTGATGGAAGGCAGCTGTTCAGGGTTGCTTCTGGGTAGCCTAATTTCGATTATTTCTCTTTGACGAAGGGACAGTTACTGCCCCCATGCTCTAAGGTCAGCCCCTCCTAGGCCAAATGGCTGGGGACACACGGCAAAAGGAGCAGGCTAAGCAAGCTGAACATTGCCCTAAGAGCTGGAGTTTGTTATCTAAGGAAAATCACATCCACCTGACTTGCAAAACGTACAGTATATGTGAACGCACAGCCAGCCAACCCCCATGGCGCCATTCCCGGTGTGTGGGGGTCAGGCAGAAGGGTGTGCTGCCAGCGACAGGTCAGCTCGCACAGGTAGAATGTGCAGCAAAGCTAATCTACAGGAACAGCTCAGAATCTTCATTTCATTCTTCGGTCCTTTCCACTGACTTGCTTAGAAGTTCTTAGCAAAACTTCAACAAATGTCTTTAAAAACTGTTAGTGTTTTCATCCACCATAACCTGAAAATGACCTTTAAACTCTGTAAACTGAATGCTATTTTTTTCTTCGAGTGAAAAGAAATGAAGAGCAAAGGTAGGAGGAAAAAATTCAGATTGCCACTGATTTAAATGGAACGTATCTCCACATGACACCAATGTGTTCATTAATAAAGGAAATATGTTGGGTTTTAAGTCATATCAGTGTGTGTATATTACATAATTAGAAATGAAATGTGAATGTATGTCTTTTACTTTCTTGAGCTAGGCAAAAGTTTTTGGCTCATAGTTTCTCTGAGCTCCATAAATTAGCTTTATTTCTTTAAAGTGAATGAAAAAGAGATCATATATACACAAATGTTTTATATGACTGCTAGAATGCAGCATGTGCCTCAGAAACTTTAAATTGTTGCATTTAACACAATAATTCCTAGATGAGACATTTGAGATTATAAACATCACTAAGAAAATCATAATTTTCTTAGAGAACATCAACTATTTATCATTGTATTACAAAATTTTTTTAAATACTTAAGCTAGGAATGGTACAGCACATCTTTAATCCCAGCACTCTGGGAGGCAGAGGCAGGAGGATCACACATTTAGACCCAGCCTGAGCAACTGGGTGATATATAGCAAGACCGTGTCTCAAACTAACAAAAGGGATGTGGTTCAGTACAAAGGCTCTGGGTTCAATCTCCAGTAACAAGAAAGAAAGAGAGAGAGAAAGAGAAAGAGAGAGGGAAGGAGGGAGAGAAGAAAGAAATGAAGAGAGTGATAGAAAGAGAGAGAGGTAGGGAGGGAAGGAGAGAGAGAAAAAGAAAGAGACGAAAAGAGGGAGAGAAAAACATACTTACCTTACTTTTTTAATTGCTTATAATAATTTCCTATGTTTCTCATTAATTTATCTAACCTACTATTATGTAAAGGCATAAAATTAGAATTTTAATTTTCTTTATCCAATCATATTAATCTTCCCAATCGAAATACTGTAAGTTACAATACCCTCTTCTTTCTTCATATCTTGAATCACAAAATAATTAATCTTTGATATTTGAGTCTGTGATTCCATGTCTATTATTTCCTTCTGTAACTGATCAAAGTATCTACAAACATTTCCCATATCAGTACTAAAGAAAAAATCCACACAAATGAAAGACAGTATATATTTATCGTGACAAGAATTTCTCCATGCGAAGATCCTTTTGAGCTTCTTCCACATTCAAGGCTCTGCTGTTTCCCACACCCCTGTAAGGCAGAGATCAACAGAACGCAGCCACTGCACGTGTTTGCTCTGCAGTGAGACTTTCAGGGTTTGAATTCCAGCTACTTACTAGCTAGGTGACCTTAGACAAGTTATGGGGTGACCTTTCCAACCTCAGTTTCCTTTGCTGTAAAACTGAGCTGATAAATATATCAACCTTATAAAGTTATTGTGAAGATGAAATGAATATTGTATGCGAAGCTCTTAATAAAATGTTTGACAAGTAGTGATTGTTACATTTACATTTCATTATTATCTCTGTAAGATGACATAACACAGTAAGGTTAAAGAAGGCATATTTACATGAGGGAGAAATAGAGCAGATGGGAAATAATAGGAACCAGGATCCAGGTCTAATATTGTTTCTAATGATAGACATTAATTACCCTTGCACAATGCCATAAAGAATGAATTCAAAATCAAATTCTCTACTCCACAGGCTTCAACAGTGTTGCTGAAAAAAACTTATGTGAAGCAAACAGGGCTAGGTATTTGGGGCCCAGGGAAGGAATGCATTTTTGATTGGTCTTGGAGAGAGGAAAGAAAAATAATGCAAGAAGAAGCTCTTCCAGAATGACAACATAAATACCTCAGGAAATGATGAAGACCTCAGAAAATTCAGTCCTCCGAAAAAGTAAAATCAACATTTTCCAGAACATTCAAATTAACAAGGGTTGCAGCAGTCTAAGAAGTGTGCATGAAAAAAATAAAATAAGCACTGAATCTCACTGACCTTTAAGTCAACTGACCAGAGATTTGAGTAGCCATGCACAACAATGAAAAACAGACATTTCAGAATTAACCCCCAAAATCACCTAACAGAAACAAAAACAACATATCTTGGAGGGGATAGAGTCTGAAATTAAAACTTATCAATTATATAGTATTTTTTAAACATAAGGTTTGTAACAAAAATTATAAGACTTGGAAAGAAATAGGAAAGTACAATTCATAGAGGAGTATAAATCAATCAATACAAACTAGGACTGAGGATATTCAGATATATTTATTGAACAAGGACTGCAGATATGCAAAGACATGAAACATAAATGTGTTTGAAGTTATAGCATCTTAAAAGTAAAAGAAAAATATAAGAAGGAAATAATATTAGCAAAAAGGTAGAAATTACAAAGAAGCTAATACAAATTGTGGGGTTAAAAAGTACAACTGAAATTTTAGAATCCACTAAAAGATCTCAACAGAATAATGAGATTAGCAAAAGAAAATGTCAGCAAACTTGAAAGATCATTTGAAATTATCCAGACTGAGGAACAGAAAGACAAAGGAATGAAGAAAAATGAACAGAGCCACAGAGACTGATAAGGCACCCACTATCAAATGTACCAAGACATGGGTGCGGTAAGGGTAAGAGGCTGAAAGAACATTGCAAGAAAAATTTCCAAAACTTCCAAATTTGATGAAAAACATTAATCTACGCACCTAAGAAGCTCAAAGTAAGAAAAACTTGGGGAGATACAGAGATACACATTTAGGCACATCATAGTCAAAATGTCAAAAACCAAAGACAAAAAAAAAAAAAAGAAGAACCAATCCCTCATGAAGACATAACAACTGTAAATACATATGTTCTTAAGAAACACAAACTCACAGAATGAAGAGAAGAAATGAACACAGATTAATACACAGCTGGGAACTTCAATATCCCTATTTCAATAATGGATAGAACAAGTAGAAAGAAGACATGCAAGTAAAAAGAAAATTTGAATAATAATATAAACCAATTAGACCTAAAATACATCTGTAGAACAAAGCACTAAGCAAGAGGAGAATACCCACTCTTGCCAAGTAACATGGAAATTCTCAAGCATAAACCATATGCTAAGCAATAAAACAAGTTTTAATAAATTTCACATTATTAAATTCATACAAAATATGCTCTCTGACTACAGTAGAATGAAATTAGAAAACAATAAACAAAGGAAATGTGAGACATTCAAAATTCATAGAGTATAAATTCACAATGATAAATATTCAATGGGTCAAAGGAGAAATCAGAAAGGAAATTAAAGGATATTGTATGATAAATTAAAAACAAAAACTCATTATACCAAAACTTACAGGGTGCAGGTAAAGCAGTAATTAGAGAAAGATTTAGAATTAGAAACCTCTTATCAAGTAAAAAACAAAACTATACACTATAAACAGTCGATACAAATGAAATGGAGACTAGAAAAAGAAATAAAGAAAATTAGCAAAACCAGAAGTTGATCTTTTAAAGGGTTAACATTTATTAACAAGTTTTTAGCTAGACTGACCGATGCAAAAAGAAAACAGTAAAATTAGGAATGTAGAAAAGAAGGCCAGGATTTAGCTCAGTGGTTCTGCCGCCTGCCTCGAAAGCACAAGGTCCTTGTGTACCAAAAAAAAAAAAAAAAAAGAGAAAGGAACAATACTACAAACTTTACAGAAATAAAAAGGATTAAATTAGAATCCTAGGAACAAACATATACCAAAATCTAAAAAACCTACATAAAATAGAAAAATGTCTAGAAAGACAAATTACTAAAACTGATTCAGGAAGAAATAGAAAGTCTGAACAAACCTATAGTAAGGAAGGGGAGTGAATTCATAATTTTAAACTTTCCTACAAAATAAAGTACAGGTTTGTCTGGCTTTCCCTGACAAATCCTACTGAACATTTCCAAAATACTTAAGGCTAATCCTTCAAAAATTGTTTTTAAAAAGCAGAAGCAGAGCGAACACTTTCCAAGTCATTTTATATGATCAGTGTTATCTGAATAATACAAAACTAAGAACATCATAAGAAAACAAGATTGGAGCAAGATGGTGGCTGAGTAAGATGATTGTCTCCTCACTGACAAACCAGTTTAAGCAGCTATTAAGCCTTCCAAGATACCCTCGCAAGAGCTAAGGAAGCCAAGTGAGAGACACAGTGCCTGTTTAGTATAATGGTAAGAAAAGATGTCAAGAAGGCAGGAAGAGAAGGATCGTCTATATCATCCCTCCCCCAACGCCAAGTGTCCACTCTAGAGAGAAATGCTGTTTGCTTGGGGCAGCGTTAACTCCAGGTGTTAGACTTGAAAACAGGTACGAGGACCACCCCCAGAGAAGCCCAGGGCCAGACAAACCTCAGCCCTTCAGCCCAACATCCACAGACGAAGCCATTGGACTTTTCTTTGCCAGGTGGCAAAGGGGCTGGCTTTACTACCTTTTCCCCGACCACAGGCAACAGAACAAGGAACCAGAGTCCTCCCACTGGGGGAGTAGACAGGAAAGTGAACACAAGGCTATGTCTTGGAACTCAGTCTGGTGAAACCTAAGGCTTAGCTGTTCCTGACAGTCCCTGTCCTGGGGCCAGCACTCAGAGATGAACCCTCCAAGCCGTCCCCAGTGCGCAGTGGCACTATAGAATCCCTTTACTCATATTCACATTCATTCATTCATTTTGATTCCAGTCAGCACTATCTGCAGCTGGTTGGAGCATCTCAGGCCATGAGTTCTCCTGAGCAGTAGGCAGCTCATAGCAGCATGAGCCTTGGTCCTTCCCCAGGGTTATGCTGGTCTCTGTGGACTATGGGCTTTGGGTGTGATCCATTCATAGCATCAGTGGCCACAGGCCTGCTGCCCACCCCATTCCTTCCCTAACATTAGGCAGTACAACATGTACAGAGTAATTACCTGCTAAGGGGAAGAAAAGATTAGGTAGGTATCAAGTCAGAGCATAGTATGCAGACTGGGGTCTTCATGGCAAGGTCCAGAGCTGGGCAGATTTCTGTAGTGCTTGAATATGGGCTGACGACAGTAGAGGTCATCAGGGCCTATGCCAGCCCCAGATGGAGGCTTGTATGGGTGGACTACCCTTCTTAGGCACTCCCACAGTTCATTCTGAACAATACACCAACTGGAGATCTGGGGGAAAACTCAGTTCAGAGTGCCCTCTAATGTTGAAACGGAGACAACACAACAACAGTTAGTGTGCCACACACCTGAGTCTATGGTGTTATTTAGTGATGAAATAATGGAAGTATCCACAGGCTAAGGAAAAAAATGAGCAGACTCCATAGCATTTCTGGAGGGACAAGAATAAACAAAGCCAGATCACAAAGACTGGAATTAATTCCTAGTCCTTCAACATGCAGGGAATCAAGACCTCACATAATGGAAAAATAAGGCACCAGAAACGGATCATATGGCCAGTAATATCTGTAAACTCTCAGGTAGAGAATTTAAGCTAGCTGTTTTAAAGAAAACTCAAGGAGCTTCAAGAAAATACAGAGAAACAACTGGAAATGCTGCTAGATAAACATAACCAAGAGACAGAAGTAATTTTTAAAACCAAACAGAAATCTGCATACTGAAAAGTACCATAAGAAAAATTTAAAACATGATACAGAGTATCAATAACAAAAGAAACTGAACCAAGGAAAGAATTAGTGAGCTTACAGAAATGTTTTTGAAAATAAACAGGTGAAGAAAAAGAAAAAAATAAGTTTATTAAAATAGCAGATATTCAACTTATTTGAGTATAAAAGGGGCTTGGGAATGAAAAGATGTAGAAAGTTATCAAAAAGATAACAGAAAACATTTCAAGTCTAGAGAAAGATGAAAATATCTGGGTAGAGAAGGTCAAAGGCCACCATTCAAATTTGACTTAACCGAGTCTACTTCAAGGTATAAAATCAAGCTCTTAAAGGTTAAAGATAAAGAGAAGATTCTCAACGTGGCAAGAGAAAGTAACAACAAAGAAGGGTGTGCTAATTTTCCTGACAGTAGACTCTCAGCAAAAATCTTACAGGTCTGGAGATGAGTTTCACAGTACTTAAAGGGAAAAACAGTCAACCAAAAATACTCAGCAAAGAGGCCTATAAATATAGAAGAGAAAGATAATCCTTGTTATGGTTTGGATCAAAAATGCACCCTAAGAGGGTTATAGGTTCAGAAGTGGAACTTTGGGAAGGCAATTGGATCATGAAGATACAAATCTCATTAATGAATTTACCGTAAAAGCTAGGAATGGTGGCATACACCTGTAAGGAGGCTGAGGCAGGAGGATGGCCATGAGTTCAAGGAAGCCTGGGCTACATAGTGAGTTCAAGGCCAGCCTGAACTGAGCAGTGACACCCTGTCTAAAAACAAACAAACAAAAATGAATTTACCCATTGTTGAGCTCAGAGCCAAAGGGACTATTAGAAAGAGGAGGCTCATTGGAGAAGGGAAGTCGTTGGGGAGATGCCTTCGAATGGTCTATCTTATCCCCAACCCCTCAGCCCCTCCCTCTCTTTCTGGCTCTCCCTTTCTCTGTTCTCCGGTGGCCACAAAATAAGAAGCTTTTCTCCATCATGATGTTTTCTGCCTGGCTACACGACTGAAGTAATGGAGTCCGCTTACCACAGACTGAACCCTCCAAAACTGTAAGCCAAAGTAGGTCTTTTCTCCTTTAAGTTATTTATCTCAGGCATTTTGTTTCAGCAATGAAAAACTGACTGATACAATCTCAGACCAAAAAAAGCTGACAGAATTTCTGACCCTAAAATGTATGATATGAATCAAGATACATCATGTACAGGTACAAATTCCATATGATGAATGTGATCATAATGTGTATCTAACTTGTACCAATAAACTTAAGCAATGATAAAAAATATTTATCCTACAAGAAATTATAAAAGAAGGTCTTTATAATGAACCAAAAAGAGATGCTAACAAATAAGAAGAAAATATCAGAAAATATTAGACTTACTGGTAATAGTAACTATACAGACAAATTCAGAATATCAAATGTTGTAAATGTGGCACTTAATTCATTCCTATCACTGATATGAAAACTAAAAAGCAAAACAATTAAAATTCATAACTGCACTAATATAAGATAGGGGTTATATAAACATGTAAAATGGGACATCAAAAACACAAACTGTGAGCAGGAATGGAGTGCAGTGCAGAGAGTTTTTTAGTTTTTAATCTTTTTGGTTTATTTTCCTAAGTTATAATCAACCCTAAATTGCTATCATTTCAAGAAAGTTTGTCATAATCAAAATAAATTTTTCATAAGATTCATGGTAACCACAAAGTCAAATCTGTAATAGACACACTAAAAGGAATAAGGAAAAGTAAAAACGACTATTAAAGAAAATCACTTAACCACAGAAGAAAACTGTAAGAGACAAAGAAGAACTGATAACTTAGAAATTAAGTATTAAAATGGTAGTACTCACACTTTATCTGTTATTTCCTTAAATATAAATGGATTAAATTCTTCTTCAACTGAAAGACATAGAGTGCCACAAGAATAAAGAAAAAGAACAATCATTCATTGCCAAAAAGAAACTTACTTCACCTCTAAAAATAGGCATAGAGTGAAAATGAAGAGATGGAATAAGGTATCCCATGCAAATAGCATCCAAAAGAGAGCAGGAATAGCCATACATTGGTCAGAAAAAATAGACATTAAATCAAAGATAGTTAAAAGAGACAAAGAAGGATACTATATAATGATATAGCAGCCAATTAATATTATTAATATATTATACTATATTGATATATAACATAATAGATATAAAGATAATTAATATAGTAATATATGTAATGTATTGATATATTACATACTCAATACTATTAATACATTGCTATACTAATATATTAATAATTGATGTTTATATGTCAATATATTAACCAAATTTTAGAGTAACTAAATATATAAAGTAAATATCAGTAGGCCTAAACAGAGGAATAGACTTCAATAATTGTAGGAGACATTAAAAATTCCACTTTTACTAATGAATAAATCGTCCAGACACCCTCCTCCCTACAAAAAAAGGAAGACAAACCAAAGTTAAAGTATATTCTAGACCTAACAGACATTTACAGATTATTCCCTCCAATACCTGCAGAATGCATATTCTTTTCAACAGCACACAGTATAGCCTCCTGAATAAATCATATCATTGCCACAAAACAAGTCTCAAAACTTTTTAAAATTAAAATCGTATCAAATATTTTTACAACCACAAAGCAATAAAATAGATATCAAAAACAAAAATTTTCAGAAACTATAACTATGCATGGAAATTAAACAACTTGCACTGATACAAATGGATGAAAGAAGAAATTAAGATGGAAATTTAAAATTTTCTTTGAAACAAATGAAAATGAAACACCATATGCAAAAACCTAAGGAATACAGCAAAGCAGTAATAAGAAAAAATTTTATAGCAAGTGATATCTACAACAGAAAATCAAAAAAGCTCAAAAAATAAACCTACCACTGCCACTTAATCAAATACAAAAATAAGAATAATTAAACCTAAAATTAATAGAATAAAAGAAATTGTGAAGATCAGAGCAGAAATGAATATTATATCAGTGAAATGAAGAACGTGGTCTTCAAAAAGATTTTTAAAAATAGCAAACCCTAGCTCAGTGGTTCCGCTGCCTACCTCACAAGTACAAGGACCCAAGTTCAATCCCTGGTACCAAAATAAATAAATAAATAATTCATTCATTCATTCATTAAAATAGCAAAAACTAGACTAAGAAAAAAACCGCAAAAACTCAAATACATAAAATCAAAAATCAAAAGTAAATATTAGAACTGACATTATTGTAGATAGGTAAGATAATTAGATATCTTGTAAGCAGGTAGACAGGGCCACCCCCAAGGAGCCAACACAGGGAGGAGCCAACATGGAGAACAATTGAAGCACATTCACTGGTTCGCATTATAAAAAGAAGAGGCACTACTTCCCCTAGAGATAGATAGCAGTGATTGATATTCTAAATGGGAAATTCCATGTATGTGGCTTGTCTTCCCATTTGATCCCCATTTAATCAATGTTACCTGGGTAACTGTACTTGTAATCTTATAGGTTGGTCGTGGTTTTGGCCCACCTCATGCCCACCTTGTAAATATCCATTGGGTCTTATAGTTTTGTCCCACTTTGTACCCACCTCACCACATGGCTTTGCTGTATAAAACATCTTTGAAAAGTGGGGTGGGTGGGCAACCCACTTTCCAGTCCCCTTCTGTCTCTTGTAGACAGTAGCTTTCTTTCTCCCAAAAAATTTTCCTACTCTTAACCTCTGTTGTTTCTAGAATTCATTCTTCGATTTTAGAGAACATGAATTTGAGTTTCAGAAATCTAGCAGGTTTAGGGATTACATCTCTTTCCCTTATATCAACATCACAGAAATACAAAATATTATTAAGGATTATTATGAACTGCTATGTACCAATAATTTTGAAACTTTAAAAACATCACCAAATTCCTACTCCATACACCTCATCAAGATTGAAACATGAAGAAATAGAAAACCTGTATATTAGTAGTAATATTAAATCAGTAACAAAAATACCCCATTAAAGGAAAACTCAGGATAAGATCCGTCACTACTGAATTCTATGAAATATTTAAAAGACTAATACTAATCTTTACATTATTTCACAAATTAAGAGGAGGAAACTCTTCTAAATGTATTCAGTATTATCTGATACTAAACCTGGACAAAAACACAGACAAAGAAACTACAGGCCCATATCATTTAAAAATATACATATAAAAACCCTCAAAAAAATACTAGCAAACAAAATCTGAAGTACATCACAAATATTATTCATTGTGATCAAGTTCAATTCATCCAAGATATGCAAGGATGGGTCAACATCTGTAAATCAATAAATGTGGTATATCTCGCTGAAAAAATGAAGGGCAAAATAAAGGATGTATAAAAGGCATTTGATACAATCCAACATCTCATCATAATAAAAACTCTAAACAAATTAGGTACAAAAGGCACTTATCTCAAAATAATAGAGGTCATATATAACAAACCAATAGCTACTGAATGGGGAAAATCTAAAGGCTTTCTTTTTAAAACACAGAACATGGAAAGGATGTCCACTTTCCCCAATTTTATTCAATATTGTACTGAGAGTCATACAAGAGTGTATCAGTCAGTGCTTATTAGATAAATAGATATCATACAAGATATACAAATATATAAGAATATACAAGGTATACAAATATATAAGAATTTACAAGATTGGCTTACAATGGCGACCCACAAAATCAGATGTGGAAGAGTTCAGAGAGTCTGTCTGCACCCTGGAGACCGAAGGATCCGATCAAAGGCCTGGAGCTCACTGCAGTGCCCTGTGTGAGTCCATATGGGAGGTCAATGGGTCTGTGATGAAAGGTTGAAGAGTTTACACCAGAAAGCTGAAGGATCTGTACCAGAAGCTGAAGAGTCTGTGCTGAAACCCAGGAGATGACATCAAAGGTGAAGGCAAAGACTGGAGCTCATCCAAAGAACCAGAAGCAGATCTGTCCTTCTTCATTTCCCCTTCATAACATCCACATAACAAGCCACCCTAGGGTGGGCCTTCCACACCCTATGGTATGAAATTGTTGAGTCAATTAGACTGAGCTTCTCTTACCTTGACACAATCAATTAACCATCACAAAGAGCAAGCAGGCAACCAAAAGCTATAAAGAATATCTAAATTGAAAGGGTGGTAATAAAACTGTCACTCATTGGGATAACATAATCTTATGAGAACAAATCAATAAGTTTGGTAAAGTTGCAGGATACAAATCAACATAAAAAATCAGCAGCATCACTATATACCAAGGCAAATTACCTTTAAAAGAAATCAAGAAGGCAATCTTCTTTCCAATAACAACAAAAAAAATACTCAGGAATATATTTAACCAAAAAGGTAACAGATATGTACAATTAAAACTGTAAAACTTTGATGAAAGAAACCGAAGAGGACAGGAAGTAATGGAAAAATATCCTATGTTCATGGATTGGAAGAATCACTGTTGTTTAAAATGTCCATCCTATGCAAAGCAATATACAGACTCAATTCAATCTCTATCAAAATAATAATGATGTCAGCTGGGGGTGTACTTCAGTAGTAGAGCTCTTGTTCAGCATGTATGATGTCCTGGGTTTGATCCCCAGAACTGGAATTTTTAAAAGATTTTTCTTCATTGATACAACAATCCTAAAACTCACATGGAATCACCAAAAAACAAAATACCCAAAGCAGTCTTGAGCAAGAACAAAACAAGAGGCATCACACTACTTGACTTCAAATTATATAATACAAAGCTATAATTAAAATAGCATGGTATTAGCAGTAAATAGACACATACATCACTGAAACAATATAAGGAACCAACTTTAAACCTGTGCATTTATAGTCAACTGATCTTCAATAAAAATTCTAAGAATATGTGTAGGAAAAAAACAGTCTTTTCAATAAGTGATTCTGGTAAAATGGATATCCACATGCAAAAACAATGAAACCAGATCTCTATCTCTAACTATATAAAAAAAAAATCAATTCAAATGGATTAAAGCCCTAAATGTAAGACCTGAAACTATGATACTACTAGAAGAAAACTCAGGAAAATGCTTCAGTATATTGGAGTTGCCTAAGATTGCCTAAGATTTTGGAAATAATGACAAAAATAAACAAATGGGATTACGACAAACTAAAGTGCTTCTGCACAGTAAAGGAAAAAATCAACAGAGTGAAGAAATGTCCATCAACAGATGAATGGATAAAGAAAATGCAGAACATACACACAAAGTAATACTGCAGTATTTGACCATAGAAGAATTAAATCCTGTCATTTGTAACAGGAACGCAACTTGAGGTCATTATGTTAAGTGAAATAAAGGTACAGAAGGACAAATATTGTGTTATTTCACTCATGTGAAATTTAAAATAGCTGATCTCTTGGAAGTAAAAGAGTAGGTTGTGATTATCAGACGCTGAAGACAGTAGAAGGGAGAGAGGGAGGGAGAAACTTTGGTTAATGAATTCTATTAGAGAATTTGATTAATAAGCAGTTAGGAGAAGGAAGTTCTGGTACTCTGTTGTACAGTAGGATGGTTATAAATAATAATGACATACTGTGTTTTTCTTTGGGTTTTTTTTTTTTTTTGGTACCAGGAATCAAACTCAGGAATCAAACTCAGGACCTTGAGCTTGTGAGGCAGGCGGCGGAACCCCTGAGCTAAATCCCCGGCACCTGTACTGTGTTTCTTAAAAGCTAGAAGAAAATAATTTTCAATATTTTTACTATAAAGAAATAATAAATGTTTTAGGAGATATGTTTAACTCGATTTGAATGTTACACAATGTATTAAAACATTACATAGTGCCATAGAAATACATAAAAATTTCACGTATCAGCTAAAAATTAAAAATTTTAAAAAGAAAACTATAGGCCACATTCCTTGTAAATGAAAAGGCAAAAATCTTTAACAAAATACTGTCAGATCAAATCCAACAAGTTATCAAAAATATTATATACTATGACCAAGTGGGATTCATTTGAGGAATGTGAATTGATTTCACACCTGAAAAATCAGTCAAGGTAGTGCACCGTACTAATAGAATAAAGGAAAAAGAATTGACGATCATTTCACCATACACGGAACAATTTTTTGGAAAAAATCCAGCACTTTTTCATGGTGAAAATACCCACAAATTGGGAATAGATAGGAATGTTCTCAACGAAAAGCCTACAGCTAGCATCACACTTAATGATAAAAGTTACCTTCCACCTAAGATCAGAAATAAAACAGAGGTGTCTGCTGCTGTCTCCACAAGGATTGCTAATATTTTTTAAAGCATATATAGTAATAACAAATGCTTAGAATGACTGCAGAGATATTGGAACACCTGTGCATTGCTGATGGAATTGTAAAGTAGTGTCCAGCCTCCTTAGAAAACTGTCTGGCAACTCTTCCAAATGTTAAACATATAGTTACCATAACATAGCAGTTCCATTTTTAGGTATATATCCATGAGAAATAAAAATATGCCCACAGAAAACTTCTACACATGTTCATCATATCCCAACAATGGAAACAACCTAAATGTCTATCAACTGATGAGTTGATAAACAATGTGGAAAACCCACACAATGGAGTATTACTTAGTAATACAAAGAAGTGAGTACATGCTTCAGGACATGCCACAACATACATGACACCACATAAAATACACATACTGAAAAATGGAAAAACTTTGAAGACATTATATTAAGTTAAAGAGGCTAGGCACAAGTGACCACATATTGTATGATTCCATTTATTTTTTTTTCTGTTTATTTAGCATTACTGGGTATTGAACCCAGGGCCTCACACATACTAGGCAAATACATTACCGCTGAGCAACATCCCCTGCCCATACGCTTCCATTTATATAAAATGTTTGTAACAGGTAAATCCCTAAATAACAACTAAATGAATAGTTGCCAGGGCTGGGGGAGGGGTATCGGAAGTGACTGCTACAGGATTTTGAATTTTCTTTAGTGGCGATAAAAATGCTCCGCAATTAGATAGTGGGGATGGTTGCACAACTCTGAATATACTAAATAACCACTCTTCAATTTAGGATGATGAACTTGAACTTAACAGGACCCTGTTTCAAAATTAAAAATATAAAGATGTAATGGACATAGTACAAAATTTACCCTCGTTTGTGTGTGTGTGTGTGTGTGTGTGTGTGTGTGATACTGGGGATTGAATGAGCACTTTCACACTGAGCTACCTCTCCAGATCTTTTATTATTTTTTTTATTTTGAGACAGAGTCCCATGCTGGGCTTGAACTTGCAATTGTTCCACCTCAGTTTCCCAGAGTGCTGGGAGTGTGTGGCACCACAGCTAGCCAATGTGTGCATTATATCTTAATAAGGTTATAATAGAAATGATAATTCAGCAAAGAATGCAGCTACAATATCACAAAATACCCCTGAATAACCATAGCAATCCTGAGAAAATGGAATAAAGCTGAAAGCATCACACTATTTGATTTCAAAATATACTACAAAAGTGTAGTAATCAAAATAGCAGGTACTGGAAGAAAAAAACTGACATAGACCAACAGAACAGAAAATGCTCTAGAAATAAATCCACACATTTAGTCAATAGACCTTTGGCAAAGGGGCAAAGAACACATACTTAGGAAATGTCTTTAATAAAAGGTGTTGGGAAAACTAAAAACTACATGCAGAAGAATGAATTTGGACTCTTATCTCTCACTATATACACAAATCAACTCAAACTGGATTAGTCTTGAATGTAAGACCTGAAACTGTAAAACTATTTAAAGAAAACATAACATACATTGTGCAATGTTTTTTAAATATGACCTCAAAAAGCATAGGCAACAAAAACAAAAATAAGTTGTAGCACATCACACTAAAAAACTTTTTCACAACAAAGTGAAAAGGCAACCCATGAAACAGAAGAAAGTACTTGCTCATAAGTGCTTAACGTCTGAACTATATAAAGAGCTCAAATGGTTCACTAGCAAAAACAATTAAAACAAGGGTGAAAGACTTCAGTACACATTCTTAAAAGTAGCCTTAGAAATGGCCAATGAACCTGTGAAAAAACTCTCAACATCATTAATGAAAGAAATACAGATCAAAACCACAGTGAGATATCACACCTCACAGCCTGTTAGAATGGATTTTATTAAAAAGGAATAAAAGGGCAAGAGCAGGAGAAAAGGGAACCCTCATGTCCTGCTGGTGGAAATGTTCTTGGTATAGCCACTGTGGAAAATAATATGGAGCCTCCTCAAAAAATTGAAAGTAGAATCACTATATGATCCAAAAATCCTACTTCTGTGCATTTATTCCAAGGAAATGGACTTGGTATCTCCAAGAGCTGTCTGTACTTGTATGTTTATTGCAGTATTATCACAACAGCCAACATACAAAATCAACTTAAGTGCTCATCAATGGAGGAATGGATAAAAAAATATGATATATATTTTAATGAAATATTATTCAGCCTTAAAGAAAGAAGCCTGCCATCCATTAACAACACAATGAATAGCCCTAGAGCATATTATGCTGAGTGAAATAGGCCAAGCACAGGAAAATAAATGTCATGATCTCACTTCTATGAGAACCTAAAGATGTCAAACTCAGATTGAGAGAATAGAATGGTAGCTGCCAGGGAGATGGGGGTAATGAGGGAATATTGGTCAACGAACAAGGTTTCGGTTATCCAAGTTAAGCACGTTCTGAAGAGCAAAAGTGTGGAGCCACTGCTGTTAATAACACTGCATCACACATGTAAAATTTTCTGTAAGTATAGAACCTGAGTGTTTCACCATACCCAAAGTGGTAATGGATACACTAGTCAGTTTCATTGTTGTAACCATTCAGAACATGTATGTACAGTCACTCAGTGGGTAATGGTGCTCTGGACAACTACAAACGTCCTGTGCAATGCTGCTCTCCCAACATTATAATGGAGCTAAACATTTTTTATTACCTGGTGATATCATATCCATCACAACTTCTTAGATAAGTGTATTAGTCACATACTTGGGGTGATGCTGGTAATAAACCTACTGCTGCCAGTCATAAAAATAGAGCACGTAGTATTATGCACAGTATATAACACTTGATAATGCTGACAAATGACTATGTCATTGTATATATGTTAACTATGAATAATTTTAGAGCATACCCCTTCCTTTTATTAAAAAAAAAAGGTTACTGGAAATGAGTATCCCATGTTCCACAGGAAGCAGCCTCAAATATTGCATATTCTCCACTTTTTGAGGCCTTGACGAGGCTTGACCTATATCCACTGGGTCCGTGTACGTTCTCTCTGTGATACTTCTGTAGCAACAAGATCACCTAACACTCCTCAGAGTGTATTCCATCATTAAGCGATGCGTGATTATATATCAAAACATCCTCCTGTGCAATTTACATATATACAATCTTTATCGATTGTTCCTCCCAAAAGCTTGGGGGCATAGGGTAGGGTTTGCCTCGGAGAATGGAGAGAGATGCCCCTTTCTGTTTCCACTCTTGGCCTTCCTCAGCTGAGAGGCCTCTGTAAGTGGGGCCCTAACTTGTCAAAAACAGGCAGAGGGAAGGAAAGTAAGAGGGCTACACTTGGACTGCCAAGAGGTTTCAGCCAAACCCTCATCACTGGGAGCAGTTGACTGATTTAAAAAAAAAAATTTTCTTTATCCACCCAAAAACCTGGAGCTGTCTTAAAAATAACTTACCCCCTCTACCTTACCTAAGAGAAGTTGTGAACACAAGTAAAGAAAATCAGATTGTGCTGTAACAGGAAAGGCAAACAGATTGTGCTGAAAAGCAAGATTGAAGAGAACTCTCAAAACAGATCCAAGTTATCCTGCCAGGTTTCAGTGCTGCTGAAACTACAGAACCCACCTCAGCACCCACTTTCCATCCTACACCTACTGGACCCTCTTCTCTCAGTTCTACTGAAGGTTCACCCATCCTTTTTTAGTGGAAAAAGCCAGAAAAGCTGCTGGGCTTAAAACCCGGACCCACCACATCTACCTCTATGACTAGGTAAGTCTTTCAACTTCTCTAGACCTCAGTTGCTTCATTCCTGAAACAAGAATAAATAAGATTTGGTTTGCTACCAAATAGCATGGTGTGAAAATCAATAGACATAGCACATGTGAAAGAGTTCTACAGATTGCAAAATTCTACTTGAGATGCTTAGCTTGATTAATATGAGCACTAAAATTAGGTCATATCTACTGTATTCTACTTGCTCTAGTAAATACAAGGAGGAAGAGAAAGGGGCTTTTCCTCATTCTGGAGGGAGTGGTAGTTAGTAGAGGAGAGAAAGAAGAGCAAAAGGAAAGTTCTCTTGTGGTTGTTTGTTACCATGGACCCTGCTACGAAAATTTCCCCCACAAAGATTCAAAAGCCCGATTCTTCAATCCCAAGAGCCAATATATTTAATCATACATCTCTTAACTTCTTCACAGCAATAGGGGAATATAAATCTGAATTATTAATACTTTTTTAATTTAGAGTTTCTAAATGGAGACTTTCATTTATCTGGCCAGCCAGCGTGGACTGTACTCCCTCCTGAACATATCAGGCCCCATTTATTGACTTATGTCTCATTTTACAAAGAGATAACCTGAGAAGCAGAATATGACAGTTGAAGGACCATTGGCCTCGATCGTAAGGAGACTCAGAGCTCTGATCATAACTTGCTGTCTGCCTTTGAATAAATCACTTCCCCTTGAGCTTCAGTAATTATATCTACTTTATGTGCCTCCAAGAGTAAGGGTGAAAGTATGTGAAAATACATGCGAAGGCAAAGTCTTTAAAAGAGACGAAGTAACTGTAGTTCCCTGCAAAGGGCTGGTAATAATAGTGGGTTTTTTTAAGTATCAAATATCTTTTCCCATGAAAGTTCTAACCACACATTCTATATCTCCTTTCAAAGAAATATAAGACATCCTCTACATAGCAGTTATTTATTTACTGTTCAAACATTTATTAAACATTTATCAAACAAACATTATATGCAAGACATTCTTTTATGGGAAAGGGAAAGCCTACATTTTGGGTAAGTTGCTTGCAAGGTGCCAGTGCATGACTTTGAATGAATTATGGTCTATCCCTCCCCGTCAGTTACTTCCAGTGCAAAACAGAAGTGATACTATCATTTTGTCAAGGTTATAGTGGCATCTTAAAAAGTATATTATACATGAATTTACCTAGCAGAACACTGATCAATGCAATTGTTCAAAACTGTACCTCCTATATTATTACTTAAGGTATATTTTTCCCATAGCCTCCAATCCAGGAATTCTTAACTACATTCCATGATCTCTTTGCAGATGTATGCAAAATTTTATGTGTATGTACACATGTGCATTCTTCTGGGAGAAAGTACATAACTTCCATCAAATTCTAAAACCAGTAGTAAAAAAATCACGTCAGTATAACATTTGTTTGTGTTACCCAGCATGGGACACAATATTCCAGAAGTCTGACCAACTAGTCAAAAAGGTTGAAGCCATTTTCTCCCATGACACTGCTCCCTTCTACATTAAGCAATTTATGGTCTCTGTACTCCAAACCCATTCTTCACTAGCTGCTCTACAGTGATGTAGGAGAACTTTAATGTTGTCAGCAGAGGCCATGCAGAGATACTAGGGGGGAAAGGGATTTTTTTATGTAGTTCCATTATATTCCACTTGGAAGGCTCCTGCAGTGTGGGCAGCTTCTGTAACACCAAGACACCAGTAGAATGTGCCACATCCCTTTGAATGGTTTCCCTTGGTGCCTTTCAAGATGATTTCTTCAGTGTCCAGCTCCTGAAGCACATAAGGTTCAGCAGTGCCAAATGGATAACAGCATCTGGCACCACTCATGAATGGCCTTACAATGATTTGCAAAGAATGGCACTTCCCCTTAACATCCTCCACGAGACATCCTTAGGGAAGTTTTGTACCCAGTTCTGAGGTGGATCTGTGGACCACATTCACCAGTGCCCATACTATGTATTTCCAGTAGGTCCTCTAGACACAGGACCTCAGCAAACTCTTCTACTTTGGAGTGAACTACATCTGCTCCAAAAAGATCTATATCTCATCCCAGAGTGGTAGAGGGGCTCTTCTTTGAACTCTATTTCTCAGCCCTCAGGAGAGTAGCTGCTCCCTATATCTGTGATTCTAGTACCCTTCAGAGTTCTCTTTACCTTCTTCTAGGCAATTCTCCATAATTCCAATCCCCAGTTACAGCTAATAACTCATAATATTAAACTTCTTCTTGTTCAAATTACCATGTGGTTTTGGTCTCCTGATTGGACTCTGCCTGAAATAAAACTGTAATCACAACTGATCCATGAGCTATACCCACAAGGAAGGCATTTTAGGATTGATTTGGTCAATCCCTTGAGCTTCAGCGAGGCACTGACTTCCTTGCCAAAGGAAAACAGGATGCTAGTAATCCTGACATGTAGTGGTATCACATTAATCAGCTATCACCTGTGGCTGACTGTAATAAAAAACCAACTGAAGCATAAAGATTGAAATCCCAAGTGACTCATACTCTTGAACATCATGTCAATATTGATAACACTGAGGGTGAAATGGGACGGAGAATGGTAAGTGACTTGAGCGCCAATTTCTTCAAAAAACTAAGTTCAAGTTCTTTAACTCTCAGCATAAGTCACAGCCTGAGAGCCATAAAGCTTTCCTGACAGCCTTCAAAGAATTACTTATTCCTTGTAGCCAAGTGGCTGATATTGTTGAAAATAAAACAGAAAAGTTAATTGTGTGGCTGTGGAAATGATGATTTTTCAAAGCTTGTTACATGAAAGCACTGATTAGGATAGAATGAATTCAGAAACTTGCAATGGGATATTCCATTGGACCCAGATGCCACTGACAGTCTTGAAAACTTCACCCATAACACATATCACTCTGAGTCTGTTACCAGTGGAAATCATTCATTCTCTGATATCTGCAGATTCAGTCTTCCTTTGCTTCTAAATCTAATGATAATGCTAAAGGAATACCAAAAGTATAAACCGAAGGAAGTTACCTTGAGAAAAAAAATGATTATTTTCCTTAAGGCCAATTATAAATAATCCCAGCTTCTACTATATCCAGAAATAGTATCCTTCAAGAGTGAGATATACACTATAACCCAGGAAGAAACTGCTGACATACCAAAACCCTGTGAAACTTTGCTAATCTAAATTTGCAGAAACTATAGAAACATGTCTGCATCTCAGGCATACGACTAGGCCCCTGGGAGAAGCAAAGGCTAAACCAACATTGAGAGTACACCCAAAACAAAGGCAACATAGGATGCTCTGAAAATTAAAAAGCCACCATGGACTAGTTCAACTTCTTCGTGATTAAACAAACATAAAATCACAACCGTAGGTAAGAATTGGGAGATATCAAAAAGGCAGAATTAAAACTATAAGCTTACGATTCTAAAATAAATTATAGAATAAGTACCTTTAAACAATATGAAAGAAAATCCTAGCACTAAAGGGCTGCAAAAACCGAACATTAGAAAAAGAAGCAAACAGCACTTTAAGACATAAAAAATATTGTCAATTAAAAATTTTCAAACTTAATTAGATATAACTAAAGAGAGAATTTATGAGATGGAAAGTAGCTCTGAAAAAATTACTCATGATGCCTGTGTCAGTCAGTTTTCTATCTCTGTGACAAAATATATAAGGTGAACACTTAGAGAGAATGTTTCTTCTGGATCACAGCTTCAGAGCTTTCAATACGTGATCATTTGGCTCTGTTGCCTTGGGCTATGTGGTGGATGAAGGCTGTTCCCCTCACGGTAGATCAGAAGTAAAGAAAGAGAGAAGGGCTGGGGCTGGGGCTCAGTGGTACAGTGCTTGCCTAGAATGCACAAAGCCCTGAGTTAACTCCCAGGACAGAGAGAGAGAGAGAGAGAGAGAGAGAGAGGCTGCTGACTGGGGTCCTAATATCCCCTCCTATGGCATTTCCCCAGGATCTAACTTTCTTCTGCTTGGCTCCACCTCCTGAAGTTTCTGTCACCTCCCAGTAATGTTCCAGGCTGGCAACCAAGATAGGATGTGGAACTTTAGGGGACATTTAAGATTTAAAGCATAACAATGCCTCATGAAGATTTTTTTATTGAAAAGCACCAAAGAGTGATTAATGGCCATGAAAGACGCATTGAGAAGGTTCAAGGTAATTCTCATTGAATAGGGAAAAGGTAACATTCAAAGGCATGCTCAAAAATTTCCAGTGTTAATGAAATACTTATAGCCTTAGATTTAGAAAACTTAAGACATCTTGAGTAGGACATAATAAATAATAAAAAGATACATATACTGTAGTAAATCTGAATAATATCAAAGGAAAAGATAATATCTTAAAGAATGGAAGATTATACAAAGTGGAATATAACTTAGTAGTTTTCTTAATAGCAGCAATACATATCAGGAAACAATGAAAAATAACTTCAAAATGCAGAAGAAATATAATTTCTCATCTACAATTTGATTTTTTTTAAAAAAATCACTTAGGTGGATAATAAAAGATATTTCAGACAAAAATCAAGAGATTTAATAGCACCTCATTGAAAGAATTGCTTGATAATAAATATCAGTGAGAAATTATGTAAATGTAGAAAGAAGGAGTGAATCAAAGAAGCTACAATATTAAAAGTAGTGGTAAAAGTGTGTATAACTCTAAAGGAGTCCTGATGATATACAAATTTTAAAAATTAGATTGTGACATACAAATTAAGAGGCAATCAAACTGGCTCCCAAGCCATGAAAAGACATGGAAGAACTTGAAATGCATATTGCTAAATGAAAGAAGCCCATCTGAAAAGGGTACATACGATATGAATACAAACATACGAGATTCTAGACAAGACAAGGCTATGGAGGAAGTATGATGAGCAGTGATTGCCAGGAGTCCAGGGAAGGAAGGGAGGAATGAAGAGGACAAGCACAAGGGTCTTCAATGCAATGAAACTCTTTCGTGTGGTGACATAATGGTGACTACGAGCCACTGTACACTTGTGGAAACCCACAGACACAATGCGAAGAATCAACCCTAGTATTAACTATGGATTTTAGTTTAAAAGTTTTATTTTATTTTTATTTTTTTTGGTACCGGGGGATCAAACTTGGGTCCTTGTGCTTGCACAGCGGGTGGCGAAACCACTGAGCTACATCCCTGGCCCCTGAAAGTTTTATATCAATATATACACATCAGTAAATTGCAACAAATGTACCAAAATAATGCAAGATATTAATGATAGTGGAAGTAAGGTGGATAAGGTGGTGTGTGGTGGAAAAAGTATGTGTAATTCTCTGTTCAATTTTTCTGTGAACCTAAAATTGCTCTAAAAAGATTCTATTAATTTAAAAGTTGAGAGGGAGCAATATGTAACATTCTTATATAGGAGGTCTGAAACAGTGTAATTTTTTCTAATTTGATCTATAAATTAAATTTACTAAAATCAAAAATCAATTTTTTTTTAATTTGGCACATTTATTCTAAAATTCCCCTGGAAATGTGAGAGCCAAAAATATAGCCAAGATAATTTTGAAGGGAAAGAGGAAATGAGAACTTATTTACCTGTGTAAGATTTTAAGACATACAATAATTTGTTATGACAATAATTCTGACGATGTAGAATCTTTAAGCAGACTCATGAAGCAGAATCAATTAAAGGGCCCACATGAGCAAGCATTTCATATAAGACAGAGGTGACGTTGCAAATCAGTGGAGAAAGGATGGAAAAATAACTATTCATATGATGCTGGCTTTCCATGTGATGTTTAGCACCTTAAGCCTGCAAGGCAGAAAGTTGGGAAGGGAAGTTGAATGTGCACTGGGGACAGCAGCAAGGACAGCCTGGAACTCACACGTGTGAGCTGGAGCCAATGAGGACAGACTAAAATCTGTGTCAGTTCTGGTGCTTCTGACATGGATTATTGAAGCTGGGACCCTTCTTCAGGGTGGTCACACACACACACACACAGGCACGCACGCACGCACGCACCCAGACCTGGTTCAGGTGTGAAAGGGGAACCTCACGGATGCTCAGATCAGTGAAGTGGTCCAGCAGATTCACAATCAAAGAATAGAAGCTACATAATGCCTGCTGCTTTACTTCAGTCCTCCAAATTGCATGTTCGAATCTCTCTTGTGGCATAACTACCCAGAAATATACACAGAAGGAAATGCTGGGAAATGTAATTTAGTTAGCCAAACTGACACATTATAAAGCCAGCACAATTGAGAAAAGATTTTTATGGCGCCCCCCCCATCAAAAAGGGCACAAGCCTCATACTGATGAAAGATACTTGAAGTATTTATCATCACAAAAGAATTTCTACTCAGAATACTTTAAGAGTTCTCACAAATCAACAAAGAATAAAAGCCAAGCAAATCAATAGATGAGTAGGTAGAAAGGGAAATCTGCAATGAAAAAGATGATCAACCTCACAAATAAATCAAAAGATAAAAATTAGAACTATAGTCCCCAACTTAGTAAAATACAGCAAATTTGAAAACACCAAGTATTAGTGAGGATTCAAGGAAAGGCTAGTTCTTATAGATTGCTGTTAAGTACTGTATAGGTGGTTACAACCACTTTGGAGAGACAATTTAGCAATATGTAAAATATGTGTAGAAGCATACACTATAATCATCAAAACTTTCCCTTTGTAGTTTCCAAAATGGAAAATGTGGTGCATATATACAAAAACATATGAAAAGGGTCGTTTATTGGAATACTTTTGACAATAAAACAGTGACATCAGCTTAAACTTTCCTCCTCTGGGAATAGAAAATGAACTGTCATACAAAGAAATACTTATAACAATTAAAATAAATTATTAACTGCATCTAGTGAATCAGTATGGATACATTTCAAAAAATAACAATAAATGAAAAGTAATGTTAATGAATTAAATTTCAGTAGAATACATAGAGTAGGATAATATAAAATTCTAAGTGGATATTAATAGAATGTAAATGCATTTTATTCTGGATATATATGTAGTAAAAACTACATGCATGAAAATGATAGATTCCAACCTGAGAATGCTACTGTAGTTTGTTCTGGTGCTAGAAAGGGAAGTGCTCTGAGGGGAGAACTTTCACTACTTCGGTAACATTTATTCATTCACTCGTTCATAAGAAAAATCTGCTGTATAACCTGTGGTAAATACATGGATGCTCGTTTTGTTATTTTTCAGACTTCTCTGTGCTTATAATATTTCATAATTTAAAATAAGATATTTTAAGAAAAAATAAAGACATAAGAAATCTCTAGTTTATAATCTTAAGCAGAAGGATTCCACGTTATAGTTGAATACCTAAAAACAACCAGGTATGGGTTGCTTTAATTATTTACAATTAAATCAACATAGAAAAAAAATGAATGGATGAACAAACCATGAGAGCCCAGAGAAGAGTTCAAATCTACACAAAGACTACAAAGGATCAAACAAATACTTTCTACTAACTGGCAGTAAACTTTGTGTCTCACCCTTGTCTGTAATCTTTTTTGAAGGGTACACAAGAAACTGATAAAGTGCAGTTGCCTTATTGAGAGCAACACGTACTAGGAGGAGACTTTTCACTGTTACATTTGTAGTGCCTCAAACTTTTGCCATTTAAACTTTTACAAAGTAAGCAATTTTATGTATGCAAAAAAAACCCCAGAAAATTAAATATGTTTTCTTCCATGATATTTTTCTTCTTTTCAGGTATAAGTGCTTCTGGGAGGAAATGAGCCCATGATTAGTTTATAAACAGTCATTCCTCTATAATAATGAGTGACACGTGACGACCACAAATGTCTCTTTTCACCACACCAACGTCAGTGGCAGTTGGTAATCTGAGTAATCTGGTAATCCACTGCTAATCTGAGTGGCATCCTTTCCTGTTGAACCTAAAAACTCCTCAGCAGAATGTTCCAGGAACTTATTAGAGGTGATACTCACCATACCTATCTTGATACTTGCTGTATGCTATGAGTAAATATATAGGAAAAGAATGAAAAAAAATGCGGAAGAAATGTTGACTGTCAATGGAAAACCACTGTCTAGGAGACACTACTCCGAGTTATTTGATTTTAGTCTTTCGTTATCTTTGAGCTATGTTACAACATTGTGAAATATAAGCAACTGATGAAGAAATAAATTCTGTCCTTTCAGGTAGAGATTTAAAAGACCTAGCTCCCCATTCTGTGGAAAAAACAAGTTTTTCTCTCCTTTATTTCCCTTCCCTCATTTGTTTCAATATTCCTCACCTACAAATCTGTCTGTCTAATAGATTCTCTTTTAACCGGTTATAACTTCTACCTGGTTCCCTCATTGGATGAGTTAAATAAAATCTTTAATAGGTGTCCCTTTTTATGTGTATAAAATGAGATGTGATTTTGTTTGTTTTTAATTGTCTTTTAGCAAGTTTTAAGGTATATGAACAAGAGGAGACAGGTTAAAAGGGCAGGAGAGAAACCTTTAGGGCAGCAGTAGTGTGCACGCGAGGTAATAATTTACAGGAAAATGTGCTGCCCTGCTATTCAGAGGACTATTCTACCAGTGGAGAAAGCTCAGGTGCATAGATTCAAGGCTTTTCTTCTTAAAGCACATCAACATGGATAAAGGAGGAAGATATCTAAGCAGCCATCTGGAGAATGATTAAAATAAGAGTCAAAATCTTTACTTCTCCCCTTGTCCACAGGGGAACTGGCCCAATTTATCCAAATACTTACTAGTCTCTATAATGTTCACAGACATAGTTGAAAAGTGATTCCCCTAAAGTTATTTGTTTTAAGATTTCTGACAAGTTGGCTTATTCCCAGCAGGTTCCTTCCAGATCAGCTTTAGCTGTGCAGCTTTAAGTGCATTCACAGGGATTCTGCAGGCGGGCTGCAAATCCCAGACTTTCCAACTGGGAAAGTTGAAGCCTGCCGCCCGTCTCGCCACCCAGGCCACCCCTATCCAATTCAAGAGGCTCCTTTCTACACCGAGGGAATAGCAAAGCCACACAGTGTTTCTTTGGTTTCATACCAGTATGGCAATACGAGAAAGAACTCCAGTTTCTATAAACAACATTAATTAAGCTACAATTTTGCTAAACACTGATCTAGCTGCTTAAGGGAAGAGACAAAAGGTATGTCAAATAATTTTCTGAAGACATCCACAAACAATGCTAGTGCCTGGTTTTCACAAAGTAGAACCTAATGAAAGGTTTCTGAGACTCTATTCCCACCTCCCATCCCAAACCTGCTTCCTAGAGTTGCTGTCAACAGCAGTGCTTTCTGAGCAAATAGAAAAAAGAAAGGAAAAAAGAGAAGGTTTGTAAATACAGGGCCACAAAGGACTGAGCTCATCCTCAGTGACTCTGGGAGAGAGGCTGGGCCAATTAAGGTGATTGTGGAGGTCATAATCATTGCGTGCTTGCTGTGAGGTTCGTGTGAATATTTGAATATCAATGCATGTAATATATGCAGAATGAATTTTCAGAAGCCAAGCTACATTGTTTACATAGCACTGGAAACCTCACTGCCTAGCTTGTGTGGTACTGAATACAGAAACAAAAGAAACAGTTAAGACCATGCTTAATGGGCCCTAAAAACAAATTTTCAAGGGGGAGTAGACATGATTAAAAAGAAAGCAATTTTACTTTTGGTATAAATGATCTTTTTTTTTAATCTCAATTGTATTCTTTCTTGATCCATTTTCAATGATTGTTTCGTTGTTGCTAAAGTTGTTTGTTTTTCTTTTTTAAAACTAAGCAAAAATGTCTTGGTACCAAGAGTATTAGGTGCTTTCACATTTTATTAACTTCACTTTTTTTTTCAAATGAGAAAATTGACCCAGACTGGGCAAAAAACTGGTTGGCCCAAGGTCACAAGTGATAGGGTTAAAGTTTGAACTCACATATCCTGACTGTGTCTTGTTTGTCAGTCAGACCTCTGGAGTCGTTCTGTTGATACATCTCTGTGTTTTCTTTGCAGAGGTATTTGTCTTTGGAGAGTTTTACCCATAGCAATTTGGCATCTCTCTGTATTTCAGTATAAGCAGCTGTGTAACACCACAAAACACACCTCAACTAGAGATACTGTTTTTCCTTTCCATTACGATCACCCTAGTAATCGTTCAGAACTATCTCATCTGAACTACTGTAACAGATTGCTAACTACTGTTCCTGTTTCTACTCTTGTCTTCCCTACATCCTTTTTCCTCTAGTTTAAATTGCATCTTTCAATGACATCCTATGGCACTGAAAATAAAATTCAAATTCCTCACCATGAGTCATAAGACCCGATTCTTGGTGTGTTCCTCCAGCGTCACAGTTTCCTCCTCAGGGAAGCCTTTCCTTCTCCCTGGTTTATTTATTGTGCTTATTACTCTGAAATCTCACTCATTTGGATGTTGCTTTTTTATATTTGCCGTTTCCTTTAAGAAATCTGACTTTTCTTCACCACAGTATCCCTTGTCTATGAAAAGTTCAACAAATGTGTGTTGAACATACAAAGGTGTGAATAATTGAAGTTGTTCAGATCTAATTGATAGCATTTCACACATAATTAATGTGTATTACATGAGGATAGACATCCGGGAGATTTTTGTTCTTACCAAGGGGAGTGGCTTGTGGGAACTCTTTGAGACTCTGTTTATGAATATAATATTTAGTAGCATTTTGTTAAAGCTTATCCATGACTTCCTATAATACCACAGACCCTGAATTAAGACCCCCTGTTTGGTATATAGTCCAAATTCATTATCTTGTGTTCTGTGATGAGAAGTATAGTAATCTGTTTCTTCTTTAGTTCTCTTACCTCGCTTTTCCAGATCTTTGTGGTCTAAGTTTAAATCACACTGGATTATTGTCACTTCTAAACTATCACTAGGATGTCATTTGCTTCTAGTCTTTTCCCCATACTTGGAAGCCTCTCATAGCTCCCAACCCTGAGTTTCATCTAACCCTCACTCACACATCTTTTAGATCACTCCTTATACCTCATTCCTCCAGGACATCCTCCTTGATAAGTATGAGTTTGGAATCCTAAAAAGGAGCCCAAAGTTTATTCTGTACTTCTATCAATACCTTTCCAGAAGCTAGGAAGAGTGGCACAGGCCTGTAATCGTCGTTTGTCAGGAGGCTGAGGGAGGAGGATCGTAAGTTCAAGTCCAGCCCTGGCAACTTAGTGAGATGCTGTCTCAAAATAAAATTAAAAAGAGCTAGGGAAATATCTCAGTGTTAGAGCATTTGTCTAGCGTGCCCAAGGCCCTAGGACTGATTCAACCTCCAGTACCATCAAAATAAAATCACAGAAACAACTGTGGTTACCAGTTTATATTATTTATACTATTTATACCTACTTCAGCAAATATGTCTGATTTATTTGTAATGGTATCCATACTGCCTAGGATAGTATGTCATGCAAAGAATGGTTCAGTTAGTATTGAGAGATTAAAATAAATTCATTTTCCTTGAGCTCTTATTTATTTCTTATAAATAGTGGTTATTTCATAGCAGAAGATAGATTTTAATTACGATCATATTTTACAGGACCTTCTTAGTGGTTCCAATTTTAGTCACAATTTTATTTCTGATTTTAAAGGAAAGCTTTTCAGAGATTAATATAGGTTATGCCAAGGTTTAAATTATCTTCCAAATGTTTTTGAAATAGTAACATAAAGACAATAAAATAAGTAAAATGTGAATTTACAGTTAAAAAGAAGTTTCTAAACCATCACATTTACATTAATACTGAATTTTCTTCCTGTCAGTGAGATTCTTCTTTCTATTTAATAAAAACCTGAGAAACTGTTACAGGCACTCAATTTGCTTCTAAACCAAACCAGTTTAAAGACTTTTATGGGAAATACAGCTTAGTTTAGAAGCAAATTGAGTGACATACAAGTGGTGGGGGGGACTTGGGAGAACTAACAAATCTGAGGAATTAACAGTGTGATTGGGAAATGGAACTACTGAGGAATTCAAGGTAGTAATAAATGTCGGTACTAACCTCTTTGGGATGGCTTCCTCTGTGTTTTATAGCAGAAAAAATACTTTTAAAAGCAAAGGCTTTTAATACTAAGTAAAACACCTATTGATACTATACTCTTCCGGCCCCATTTGTCTCTAGAGCGCCTTAAATATACTCCCTTAACATTTCACATATGCAAGGGAATCCCAACCAAAGAGTGGCTCTGTATTTGAGATGGTTCTACTCTTGTGGAAGAAAGCTATCATTGGGAAGAAACATGTGTGCTTCTTTAAGCACACTCATTTTCAGTTTACATGAGAACCAGAGATGAAATATGAATATGATCAAAATTACAATTCATAAAAAAAGCTTAGAAAAACAAAATAAATGAATGTGTTTACATAAATTATAACCACTCCAGGGCTGGGATATTATTCTTTCTCCACTGTCAGCCATTTATATAGTATTGTGTACACTTGTGGCAATACAGAATGAATAATAATAATTAATACAGCATGGTTTTTTTAAATCCCACAGACTTCTTATCAGGTTCCTGCAACCTAGTTCTTTTTGTCAGTTCATAATTGACCATATGGATTTCTCCATCTTTTCCTGTTCAGTACCTTTCTCTCTTGCAACCCAACTAGTGATTATTTTGGACTAATATCTGATATATTATTAATAGCAAGGCACGGACTTCAAAGAGTTCCAGTTGGATAGTGTTGAAATGACTGGAATCCTGGCCAAGAGCTTTAACCTCAAAGGGGTGTGATTTTAGTCATTTCTGGTTTCAGATAGCTCAGAAATGGAGAAGAAAAGGGAACTGGGTGGAGGAATAAGAAGAAAGAGGAAATAGAGAAATTAACCATGAAGCCTACCAGTGTCATTTAAAACACTAAGCCATCAAAATTTAAACCTATCCCTTTTCTTTTTTTACCTTCTAAGGTATTTCTTTGTTGAAGGAATTGGTAAATGAGTATGGAGATTGTCTATTAAAACAATTTTCTAACTGGCTTTCTGATGAATGGTTTTTCCCTCTTCAACTTATCCTATATATCTTCTTCCAAAATAATCTTCCATAAGTATATTTCCACCAATAACTTTCCTTTAATAAAAATCAAGCCACCCACTGCCTGTACAATAATAACTCATTAGCCCGGCTCCAGGGTCCCTGGAACCCACCTTGTCTGGCTTTCTCACCCAACCTCCATCCACTGCCTCCACACATTTCAAATGCCCACAGTGCTGATCTTCCACCAACTCCCTGCAACATCCTTGACTTCTCCATATATCCTGGGGTCTTTGTCTTTGTTACACATTCCATAGCACGCTTCCTTACTTCGTAAACCTAGAAAGCATCCTCATCACCCAAGATTCAGACAGAACACCACCTCCACCACACTCTTTCCTGACTCTCCCCTTTGCTAAGTAAGTTAGATGCCTCATGTCCTTGTCACTTCTTGGTCCACACTGTAAGCCAGTCTCTTTCAACAGACCATGTTCAAGGGCAGAGATGATCTCCTCGAGCCCTGAGTGTGAATGATCTTCAGCCTTCAGGCAAGCATGGTGTCTGACTGAGAGTTGGTACTCAGGACATATTTAATAAAATGACAAATGGCTACTGCTTTAAAACACTGAAGTAAAACCTGCAAATTACATTTTCTTAGCAAGTAATATAATGAAGCCCTAGCAATGCTAATCTCTCCACTGACCTTAGCATATGCTTCCAAACAGAATAAAAAGAACAGTAAATGTCAGATAGAAACATTTTAGACCATAAAGCAGGCACAGGCTTAATCCCTCAACACATTCTATATAGAGGATACATTCTGGGTCTCATTTAGCTCATGAAACTCAGAAAGGGCACCCCCACCCCAACCCAGCACTGAGCATTAACAATACCCAGAGCTAAGCCCAGCAACCTCTAAGTGCACTTAAACCCCATTCAAAGTCAAGGGAAATTATGCATACATGAGAAATAGAAAGGGAGGGAAGACAAGAAAGATGGCTTGCTGTTTCTTGGAAAACAGTCGAGGGCAAAAGACCACAAAGGTACAGTTCCGAAGAAAATTGTCACCCATTTGCTGTCACTTTTTCATCTTCATAGGAATTTATTGGATTAGGAAAGACCTTTGCTCCTCCACGTTATCCCAAGCTCCCAGTTGCCTTTGCATTAGTTAATGTCTGTGCTTCCTGGTTAATTGTAGCAGGCTAGCAGCAGGCTGCACAGATGTCAGATGTCATGCTCTATCAGATGAAGAGGTTCCTGCCTCAGGCTGTTTATATATGACCTACCAGGATTTCCTGCTGCATGATGGAATAATTAGGGGGCCGCCATGCAGGGAGTAATGTTGCAAGTAAGTTGTAACAGCATTACATTAGAAAAGAAAAAAAATGAAACACTGGGCCGTATCTGTACTAGAATCTTCCTTAGGTTTATTGTGAACATTCTGTTCCTCGTTTTTATAATTTTCACATGGGTGCTAATTTTAATGTTCACTGAAGAATGCAAAAACCTCTTGCTTTAATGCTTGGGCTGCAAACCTAGTCAAGAGTAAACAGAGTGGGGAGAGGTTTTTTTCCTGTGTGTTGAATTTTGTAAGTAAAGTTTGTCTTTTGCCTCTTATACCACACCAATTTTGTAGACTCAACATCTGGATGTCGCAAAAAATTAGGAATATTTTCTAAATCATTTAATTTATAACTGTTACAGAATTCTAACTTCTTTCTGACCCAGAAAGTAAGTACGTATCATGTTTATAGGGTTGTAATATTTTTACCCAATATGTTCTTATACTCTTGTAGCCTTTTATCCACATACAATTGCTATGATTTGAAGGAATTATCCCATACACAGACATGATCCAAAAATTCTAAGCAAATGTAATCACTAAAATTAAAAGGTTAGGAATGATCTGTGTATTCTAGCAACACAACTAAACTGGACAATTCAGACCAAGTTTCATTATTATGTTTTCCCCTATCATCCTATGCATATTTCTGCCTTAGTATCTTTTCTTTTTTCTTTCCTTTTTTTTTCCCCCGTCTTTTCTTTTCAAGGTGCCAGGGGTAGATATCAAGGGCTCCTGCATATTGCTAGCAGGTACTTTGCCACTAAGATGCATCATTACTTCTCAACACCTGGCCAAATTGTCTATTAGTATTTATTTTCCCTAACAAGATTGCAAACTCTATCAGGGCTGTCTGATTTTTTGATATTTTTTTCTTTTTGCATTTTGGCATCTTCTATTCCCAGCACAGTGCTTAGGTCAAGTACTCAATACATTTTTGTTAAACCGAATTATATTGTGCAGTATGATGGGAGAATGAGAAACTAAGAAAAATGTAATGATCAGGTTAAATTCCTCAATTCTCCATATCTTTTCTCTGTAGGCACATGATAATTTTTCTTTTAATACCACCCTACTATCATTCTTCTAAAAAAAAGTTAATTATTCCCAACTCCTTCATCTGAATCAAGGACTTAATATTATTTTTAATATCTGAATACACTCATAATTCCAGCCATAAAGAAAAGGAATATCCATCTGAACTTCATTGTTTTACAATCATCCACACATTAAAAAAAAAGCCAGGTGGATTCCTGGAAAACCAGGGGAACACAGCTTCAGAGGAGAAGGGAGATGTCATAGTGTAAATTCTAGGATGAGTTTAAGAGAAGAAAAAGATCCTGGGATATACAAGAACTGCAAAGGGTTTTCATCCCAACTGTCAGCCCCAATCTATCAACAATAGCTACCATAGAAAGAAAAGAAAGAGAAAGAAAGAAAGGAAAGAGAGAGAGAGAAGGAAAGAAGGAAAGAAGGAAGGAAGGAAAGAAGGAAGAAAGAAAGAAAGAAAGAAAGAAAGAAAGAAAGAAAGAAAGAAAGAAAGAAAGAAAGAAAGAAAGAAAAAGAAAGAGAGAAACCACCCAGGTTCTGTGAGGAAGCACAGTAACTGATTAGCGGGGTGTTTGCTTTGGTCTTGGTGGAAGTGACAAAGGACATTAGTACCAACTACCAGTGTCCCATCAGCTCCTTCTAGTGGCCCAGAAGGCTGCAGTTATTTTAGGAGAGAAAAGACACAAACAAGGATCTTTGAGGCAACACACGCGTCCATTTGGGTATCTTTATGCCAGGGTGTTGGCCTCCCACTACCTAAATTTATTTAAATAAATATTTACTGAGCACTGACCTGTCAAATAATGCTCTCCAGCCTTAAGTAAATAATGATCCCCTCCAGATGGGACAGAAATGTAGACATCTTTAATGTTATGTGATTAATAATGTTAAAGTATCTAAAGAATGTTAAAGGACTAAGCTGGCTGGGGTGAGAGTGAAGGGAACGATGTCGGGGAACATTTCCTAGGGAAAGATCATTTGAACAAGGGTTAAGAATGATTAAAAACCCTGCTCCCAAAAAGCAGAAACAGGACAGTCACTTTGAGTAGCACACATAGCAGCCTTCAAGAAAACATCCTCAGTTCAATTGCACTGCCAAGTTCAAGTGCTTGTGGAAGACGATTAGAGATAAAACTAGAGAGGCAGATAAGAGTCAGAACTCAAGGCACTTTGGATACCAAGCTAGAGACTGGAGAATTTTAAGCAGATAGTGGCTTGAATCTTTTGTGCCCTGTTTTAACTGTTCTTTCTCTATATTTTCCCCTCAATAAATCAACTCATCAGAGTCTCTTCTTTGAGTGGTCTTTTTGATCCTACAATCTCACTGCCTGTATTTTCTCAACCAACTAGCCAAGCTCCTGAAAATAATCATTTAGTTTCAATCTCCACTGCACATGTACTGCTGAACCTACTGTGAAAGCCTTCTGTCCACTGCCCTCTTGACTCCATGAGTAATCACCCAATAGTCTCCAGCTAACTCTGCTGCGGGCTCTAGGCAGTGAGTGATATCAGACATACAGATGAAGCCTCTTTCTTAGCATCTGGAAGGTGGTCCCTCTTGCTTTTCCTCTTACCCCTCTGGCCTCACAGAGTCTCCATTGTGAGCTTCTCTTCTTCTATAGAAATCTTAGACATTGATATCTCCCAGAATTCCACCCTCCCCTCTCTCTTAGTACATTCTGCTCTTAAATAAGATCCAAACAAAACACCACCTCTGTGGGTAAAGCCTGCTCCTTGAAGTGCTTCATTACACTCCTCCCATCACACTGTACATCAGCTTCCCCCAGTAAACAGCAAGCCCTTGGAGGACAAAGGCCATGGATTATCCATCTTCATAGTTGTGGCAACAACTGTCACATGGTACTCACACAAGTGGTGACTTCTGAGTAGAATTTTCAGGTCTTGGAGCTCTAATGGATAATATACCCTCTTATTCCACATGAAGAAATTGACACTCAGAATGACAAAGTGCTTGACCCCAAATCCCCAAAACATATCAAAGACATATTTCCAAAATTCCCCTTTCCTGCTCTTTCATAGCCTGCCTGCTTTATTTTAGGTAAAACATTCATATAAACAGTATGAAAATCAGGAAAGAGTATGGACTCTATCACTGAGGAAATGAAAACAATTACTTTGTGTAAACGTAGGTATCTTCTGTGTATCAGGAGTCTGAATGCTAGGCAATATCCTGCCCTGTGGAAAATGAGGTAGATTTCTAGAAGGAACATTCCAGTGAGCTGTGAACCCTGGGTGAAATGTGTTTAATTCAGTCAGGAGATCCTCAGAAATGCAAATTATCCCCTTGAAATAAGAAGGCACCTATTGTTCAGCCTTGATTGCCTCTGCAGGTCTCCAGGCAAAGAAAAAAAAAAGTCCTTGAAGGAAACTCGAGTCTAAGCAAATGGCACACATAGAGAAAAATAAAAATGAATCCAAACTCTGACAGGGCTTCCATTTGTCATCTGCAAAGCATGCAGGGATTATAGATCAGGAGCCATTTATAGTTTTCAATCCTTATAACATCACTATCTCTGTCACTTTTTGTTGTCCTTTATTCTCTCATAGACACTGATAAATCTGAATACATATTATTATAGTATATTTGTCCTGTGGCAACATATGGCACTATCGATGGATACACAGGGTGAGAATAATCAGTGGCATCCTTTATTAACACATGGTAGTTTGTACCAAGAGCATACACTTGTGGCAATAGTAGAAATATTAGCTTTTACTTTTTTCCTTCATTTAGATGTGTCTTTCATTTAGATTTCTATTCCTATCTTATTCTACAAATTTTGCTCTTTTGCTGGAGAAGAAAACAGGCTAATTTTTATTTTATTTCTATCTCTATTTCTCTTTGCCAGAAAAGACTTAGGGATTTTTTTTTAAAGTATTAAACTTTCAAAGTCTGAGTTTAGAACATAATGAATCCTTCAGAAGAAAATAAACAAAGTGCCATATTTTTTTTTCGTAAAATAATTCTCATCTAACCAGTTTACCCACTGAGAAATAGACTTGGTATTTAAACTTAAAACTTTTTTCAACTCTTTACCCCATCTCCTTTTCATCTTTATAAACAGAAGAAAAATCTATAATTACTATACTAACAAAGAATACAGCTAAACTATACCAAGCTTAAACCATTCTAAATAAAGTTGAGAATAATAAATAATAGAATCGGCAAGGAAGTTAGCATAATAAACACATGAAGAGTAACACGACATCTTACAACAGAAGATGCCTCCCGTGTCCAAGTATTTTAAACTTCTTCAATGGAAAGAGAGCTTTAGAACCAAAATCTAACTTTCTATTTTCATAGAAACTGGAGAGATCATTAGTCCAGCTTCTCTGATAATTCTGAAATCCTCATTAATTATAATGAAGTAGTAGTACCAACAATTAACCCTTTATCACTATTTGCAATACATCGTGCACTATCCTGCCGCGCACACAATATTTCATTTAATCCTCCTATCCATTGGGTTGGATAATTATCATCTGCCTTCTGTGAATGCATGTACAGTTCACTCCTCATTCCTGGTGAGCTAGCTTCTTCTGAAACATTTTTGGAGTTGGAAAGCACATCACTTCATAAGGCATCACTTCCTATTTTAAAGTAGTTGTGGTTGAAAATTTTTGCCTCATCTGAACTCCAAATTGCTTTTCTGAAAATTCCACTCATTCATCTTAGTTCTCTTTTAGAAATAAAACAAGTCCAATATTTATTCCAAGTGGAAATACTCCGGATCTTTAAAGACTGCCATCATGAGGCCATTTAGGCTAACCTGATTCTGTCTCACCAGTGCTAGATCCATCACCAAAGTTGAGCCAATCAATTTAGTTCTCAGCTGAAATCTCAGCTTTGGACCAAAATCTGAGACAAAACAACTATGGAGAATCCTGCAGCCCACACCCATGTCCTTGGCAAGTTAGCCCTAACACTGGCTTTTTTCCAGTGAATCACTCGAATTCCTAAGACAAATCTCCTGCCTTGATTCCTTATTTTTGCTGTCCCTTGAAGGATTTCTTGATCCCTGAATGATTTCTCTTCTTTTTTCATTGGCAGTGCTAGGGATAGAACCTAAGACCTAGCACATGCTAGGCAAGCATTCTACCACTAAGCTATATCCCCAGCCACTTCAGTGATTTCCAATAAGAAATATGTCATTAGAAAACTCTACAGCGAAAATAATTTGAGGTATTACTCTTACCCTTTATATGATATCTTTCCAGGGATGCTCATTGTGTTTTAAAAGAATTAGAACAGAAGAGATCAATAATTAACACTTTTTAATGATTACTGGGCGCTTGGCATTATTCTAAGTATTCTGCATATATTAATCCACTTTATCCTGACAACAGTCCTTTTGAGACCAGTACTATTATTTTACCATGTTATGCTTTGAATTTTACATGTTACCCAAAGCTTCATATGCTAAAAGCTTGGTCTCTGTGGCATTACTGGGAGGGGGTGGAACCCTAACGAGATGAGCCCCGTAGCCTTGGTGAGCCCTGGTTAGGTCACTGAGGAAATGTCCTTGAAGGGTATATTAGGACATAGCCCCTTTCTCTTCTCTTCTTGGCTACCATATGGTGAGCAAAATCCTCCATCATGTGTTCCCTGCTATGATGTTCTGCCTTGCCACAGGCACAAAGCAAAGGAGCTGGCTGATCATGGACTGAAACCTCTGAAACCACAAGCCAAATAAACCTTTCCTCCTTCAAGATGATTTTCTCAGGTGTTTTGTCACATTGATGGAAAGCTAACACATAACCATTTTAATACCAGTAATAACAAACATGAAACAGAGAAAAAAGGTGACTAACTTATCCAAAGTCTTACCATCTTATGACAGCTGGAGTGCAAATCCAGGAAATCTGAATTCAGAACTCTTAATCACTATAATATTATGCTTTCCAATAGACAAACTCCTCCTAAGTGAAGATCTGGAAATTTTTTCCAGTAGGATGGAATGATTCAACTATTTTTCAGAGCAAAAAGCTGTCTGAATCCATGAAATGCTTTTCCTGGGCTGTACCACTTCTTTTTCATGACTTAATACATCTTTCTCTGTATAAGGGTGGCCGTGCAATAGCCATGGAGTGCAAGGAGATTTTGACTCAGGAATCAGGGATCAGGAATGCAGGATGATCAACAGAAGACTCAGTAGGACTCAGACCTTCTTGAGAATTAGAGAAGGAAGGGGCACTGCTTCAAGTGGTACTGAAGACACGGTTTGTAAAATGCACTAATGTGGTCACCAAGCTGCAGATACGCTGTAAAATGAAGACCCATTGGGCAATCATACTGATATTTAATGTAATCTGTGTCTTTTCAGATGTGTCTGCTGTCAGTTATAAAGAGGAAGTTGGATCTACTTTGCAAACTTATTATCTTAGATCTCTAAATCTAAAAAGTCAACGTTATGCTTGGAATGGAGCTCACATGCGTTATACAGTCACATTCTGGGCTCACAACTAGTGCCAATATGGTTGCGCAAAATAGACATTTAACCTTCTGGACTTTAGAAATCTAAACTGTGAGGATACTACATAAGAAGATAAAATCTGCCCTTCATATTGAACACTGTTGTGGAAATTAACAAAAAGAAAAATAATTCTTTATAGGGATTTTTAAGGTCCATTTTAAGAAAAAAAGAAAAAAAAGAAATTGAAAAATAAGGCTAGTTTTTCAGTTAGCTCACCTTCTGTTCAAGTGCATTACTTTACCACACTCAACTGTCCACATCATGTAATAATAAGATCTACGTTAGACTTTTAAAAAAACTTATCTATCTTGACCAACTTAATTCTGAGTGAGAGTGACTCAGCCCTCTTAGGAGCATGTTTTTAATGAAATATCCCACATACAGGCAGTCTTAACATAAACCATTCCCTCAACATTACTAAGCAGTGGAAATGCTTATTTTAGGAATGAATCTTCCAGATATTGGCTCGTTGTCTCTCTTTCTTGGCTCCCTCCTAACTATTGGCAGCCAGTTCTTGGTTACTTTTCCCCCTTCACATCCTTTCTCCCACTCCCACTCAACCCCAACCCCTAAAAATACAAATCTTTCTTACACAGCAGCCTCCTTTTGGCACGACAGATAACAAATCAGGCATTTTTCTGCTGATTTAAAACATCACTTATCAGCTATTTTTCTGTCTCTAAATCTCTATGCTATGATAGGGAAATATGAGGAAACTTTAATCTCTCATTATCTTTTTAAAGTAAAACATGTCTGTTTAGCACATGTATACATACACATGGCCCAAATCCCACAACTTTCTCTACTTTCAGTGATAATAATTTGTCTTTTGAAACAATACAACTATACCTTCCCTTTTAGAAGAGACCTAAAAAGTGCATCCCAATGTATTTTTGCTGCCGGTGAAAAGAACACAAAGTATACTGAGAATTCACGAACTTTCTCCATCCTTGTTATATGAGAATTTCGAGGCGTCCCAAAAGAGTAGCATTTTCTCCCATGAACATCTGGGTTGTAGTTCTAGATATGTGTGTTCTTGTGCTGTGTTTTTTCACTCAACATATCATCTTTCCAAATAGTTTCTCACAGCCTATTAGCACCTCTCCACAAATTTAACAGCCCATATTTCACAAAATATCCCCAAGCATCACAATAGTTGGGTTTCTTACCCATGTATAAAAAGCTCATTCTTCAGCATTCTATCTTCTGTAAAATATGAGTTAGAACAAATTTTCTTATTTGGAGGGTGAGAATTAAATTAATGGAAATCTGTCTAGATAAACTTACTAGCTTCTATGGACAAAAGCAAGCAAAAACAGCACAAAGTAGCAATATTCACCTTCTTGTTTTCTGTAGTCTCAGGTGTACACAACCTTATTTGCAAATGAGCCTGATCTATTCAGTAACCCAGAAACAATGTTTCTGCCATTTTCAAGTAAAAAATGCTGGAAGTAATGAGAAAGAAAGGCGCCTGCTGTGGCTACACAATCACTCTTTTTCTCAGTATTGGAGATGAATCCAGGTCATTTGCACTAAGCTGCATCCCTAGTCCATTTTCATTTTTTACTTAAGAGACAGGTTCTCATTAAATTGCCCAGCCTGGGCTCAAACTTGCAACCTTGCTGCCTCAGCCTCACAATAAGTTTCGCAAGACAATGTAGGCTTCTGCCAAGGAGTAAACAAGGCTTAAATCCAGGCTTTACCTAACCTGACAACCTCATGCTCTTAGGCTGTGACTGCTGAAAGAGATACGTTTTACCAATTTGGGCAAAAACACTGATGTACTCCTTGTGCTAGTTGTGATCCTGGAGAAAGCACTAAATCTGTCTATCTGTGGCCATAGTCTCAACATTTTCAGCAGTCCATGACACACAATAGTCATTTAACAAACATTTGAGGAATGAAGGGAGAGAAAGGAAAGAAAGATTCTCTACTCAAAGTATCAATATGTGCAAAACGAGACACAAGATCAGAGTCACATTGTCAGATGACACTCTCTCCAGAGCCCCTGGGGAAGAGAGAATCTCTTCCTTGACTTGTGGCTGCGTCTCTACCTGCTCTGCCCTCACACTGCCTTGTTTTCAGTACATCCACACCTCTGTATGTCTAACTGTTCTGTGCATCCCTTGTATAAGAACATACGACTGCATTCCAGGCCCTGCTGAAAATTTACCACAAGCTCCTCCTCCTGAGATCCTTAACTTCACACCTTTCTCCATATGGTTCTCAGGATTGGGAAACCAGTACACCTTTCGTTGACATTTTTCTGCCTATTGCACTCATGTATTTTATCCCACTGGTATCATATTATCTGAATTAAGTGTTCATATTCTTTTTTGTTTTCATGGTTCTAAAAATAGATTACAACTGATTTAGGCACTCTCTTTAAGTTGCAAATATTCTTAATTAAGATGCCAGAGTTTTTTATTCAAAACCTGAGAGTCCAGATTTGATCCTAATTTTTATGGAACATGTTTAACCTATGTATAGTGAATCTCCTACGTAAGTTCTGAACTAGATAATTTTGTGCGATTCTAAAATATTTTCTTTACAAATGTTATGTTAAATTTCGTTACATACCTATTGTTGAACTGGTGTGCCAGAATACTAAACAAATACATCTCACAATTCAAACTTTATTCATTTTTCAAATTCAGCTCGTTGCTCAGAAAGCTTAAAGAGCCTAGTCAATTGGTAGGTGGCATGTTGCCAAAATTGTGTGTCCAAATTAGAATTTTATCACACAGTGTCGATGGTGACATCTCCCAGTGTACCATGAGCTGTACAGTATAGTGCTCTAAAATGCTTACAATAGACTTAAAAGATTAGGAGTAAAATACAAGGTTTGATGTTAGTTGTTCAGATAGATTTTAACAGGCTGGGATTATAACAGCTATATCTTTATGCCCGGAGAGATTATTTATTATTTTCAGTGCATCCCAAATTGAATTTGTGCCTGAAGACCAATTTAGGGTCACTCAACCCATAAAAGGCAAATTCATGAAGCAACATGTTTGCTTACAATGAGGAGTGTTTTTTCCAGTAGCATGAATAGATCTATATATTATTCCAAACATCTACAGATCAAAATTTTGGGAAGGCTGACTAATTAGAAAGCAGGCTTTAAGCAAGGAATTTGAGCAAACTGATTTTCAGAGGATATTTTACCTGAGCTATGGAGAACTTTATGCACACATAACTTTTCTATAGGTGGTTAATTGCATCTAAAATATGATTCTCATTTGCCTTACATTGAGAAATTAGTCTTATTTCCACATTTTAGAGGTCCCTCAATTTGTTCCAACATACAGACTATACCTTGGTTAATTGGATTGCAACCAAATAATCGAGTTAGGGCTTTCTAATGCCAGTATTTTGGCAGGTTTAATAGTAAGTATTGAATGACTACAGCAAGTAAGTAGATTCCACTTAAGGTTGACATGACAGCTAAGATCACCCCAGCTAATTAGTAAACAGCTTCAAAGTAAAGTAAATCTCTTACCTTTGACATTGATTCTGTCAGTCACTATGAGCTTCATAAAATATGGCTAAGTCTCTACTTACAACAAACAGCTATAATAAAGCCCAAGCACTGTACAGATGATGCAATGAGTCTTCATTCTGAAGCAGATCTAAATCCAATGATCCCCACGTGGAAGGAAAAGTGGGCTTTTGCTCTTTTGTTTTATTGGTTTTCTCAAAAGGAACTATAAAATCCTATGAAAAACTTTATAAGAATTAGGAGGCTGTCCTTGTGATGGGGTCTTTTTTCAACTTACAGAATTATTCTTTCTCCTTTTCCACTGGAGGTAATATGCTCCTCCTTTTCATGCTTTAAGAAAAATGTCCAAGGGCATTAAGGTAATGCTAGTCCAATAAAAGGCAGACATTACTCAGTGAATGATTCACTAATTGATCACAAAATGTTTTGAAATGTTAGGGTCAACTTTAAAAAGTGCAAAGTATCACTTTCCACTGATAATGTAATCTTGAAAATTTAAGAAAGAAAGTATGTAGGCTCTAGCAAAAAGATATGTACACTACAGTGGACCATATTCATGCATCCATTTATACAACAAATATTTACTAGGTGCTAGGCATTTTTGTAGGTACTAGAAATACAATGCTGAGTAAAAATATAAAATCCCCACTCTTGTGAAAGTTACAGCTTAGTGAAGTATTCAACTTCCATCAGATCGAGGGCTGGGAATGTAGCACCTGCCTGGCAAGTGAGAGGACCTGGGTTCAATTCCTGGTACCAAAAAAGAAAAAATAAATTCCACCAGATTGAGATATATATACATTTCCTAGTTATATGTCGGACTCCTTTTATATTAGGACAGTAGACAAAATGAAGTCATAAAAGAGGAGACAGTGAATACTATCTGTGGATATCCTGTGCCTTCTATATGACCTAGTGACAGCAAAATGAAGGTAGCTCTTTGAAGGACTGTTTTGTAGAAGCAGGAGTAGACTATATGCTACTCTAAAGACAGAAATATATGAATCAGAAATTGTTACACTTTGACTCTACATTAAAAAAAATATGATTCTAGAATCACACAATGGATATATCCAAGAAAAACATTTAACTAGACAACATTTAACTTATCACAAAGACCACAGAAAGAATTACTGTACTGAATGGAAGATCCCCTCACTAAATGCCAAAGTATCCTCCAGTTTTAACACATGAGGATTTCATAAATCTATTTGAGTTCAGTGGATAAATCCACAAAGGAAAGCAGTTAATAAGAAAAATAACAGTTTGGGTAATACATCTTCCAGATTGCCAAGGTTATAAACCAATTTCAACCATCAGAAAATAACTCATTTTGTGTAGACTCATACTACATGCTCTAATGTAATGTTAAAACTCTTTCTAATGGTTTCAGGTTGCTTTCACACTGTTTTCTACATAAATTAATCTTAAACAAAGAACTTTTTACCTCAAAGGTGGAAAATTTTTCTTAATATATTATTCCATTAATGTACTAAAGTCTAAATTATTTTCTTCATATGTCACTAACCTGTTCTTCACTATTTTCAGTTTTTAGTGAAACATAGACATTTTTCTTCCAAATAAAATGTATAAATCTTGTTTTTTACTGCTCTTGTGTCTCAAGTCCTAAAGTTCTATTTCAATGAAACAATTCTCCCTTTTGGTGGTTTGGATTCAGTATCCTGTCAAGTTCCATTATTGTCAACATATTCCTAATGATTATCTCTGCTGTTGTACATTTCAGCAAAGGTGATTTTTATCACTGAGCTGGGCTGACCAGGATGACCAGCATAGTACTGCAGAAGTGACAGGATGTCATGTCTGAAGCTAAAAGGAAGAACAGCTTCTACTTCAGGTCATCAGATCACCTGCTTGGGGGACGCTAGCTTGAATGTCATCAGAACACCCAGCCAGCCCTTCAGAGAGGCACAAGATGCACCTAGGGGGACTAACCTGCCAGTCTATTGACTGAATATGACAATCCTGGTAAAGCCATGAAATGATATCTTGGCGACAACCTCATGCCAGAGCCCAAGCTGGAACCACCAAGTTAAGCCACTCTTGAATTACTGTCCAAGTGAAACTATGAGATACAATAACTCTTTGTGGTTGTGCTCAGCCGCTAGTTCTAGTGTGATTTGTTTTGTGGCAGTAGATACCTTATACACAGCAAAGCACGAATCTCACACATATTTGTGCTATTCTTAATATAAAGAGAAACATATATAGCTCACATTTTAAAATCTACTTTACGATTTTTTTTGTTAATTTTATTTTACATTTGTCAGTTTTTCTTATGTAATCTAAGTATTTTTGAAGATTAATTACATGAGAAAGTATTCGTGATAAAAGGTTTAATAAAAAAGCAAATTAAAAATCTCCAGGGCCACGGATTTAGCTCAGTGGTGCCGCCAAGCACAAAGTCCTGAGTTCAATCCCCAGTACCAAAAGAAAACAAAACAAATCTCTATACAATATGAATCCCTCCATACAATATGAATCACTCATTGGACAAAATGTCAATTTATGTCTAAGTGATGGGATTACACCTTTTTTATGCATAAAGTAACAGTTTACTACTGTCACCTAACAAACTATCCCCAAATTTAGTGTTTAAAACAATATAACCATTTATTTGCTAACAATTCTACAATATGGATGAGGTCCAATTGAGCAGCTTCTCTCTGCTTCATGTGGTATTAAGTGAGTTAATGTGTGCATTTGAAGTCAGCTTATAGCTTTACTGAGACAGAAGAGTCCAGATGATTTCATCTACATGTCAAGTTTGCAAGCTGGTATGGCTGAAATCAAATTGCTGGGATCTGGTTGAATCTCCCTGTCCTTAGTAGCCTTTCAACAACAAAGCCAGTCATTCCCTAAGAGACTGCTCATTGGGGAAAAGACTTGTTTTAAAAATCAATTAAATTTTATTTTAAAATGTATTATATACAAGACCCTACATTAGGCACCATGTGGAATGCAAAACAATAAAAGACAGATCTTTGACTTTAATAAACATTAAAAGTCAATAATTAGACCAATGATAAATCGTAAGATTGCTATGGATAGCTTTGAGAAACATTTTAGTGATATAAAAAACATAAATATAATAACCAAATTTGGCTACCACTTTTCTTTCATAAATTCTATTCCTTAAACTTATTCAATAAAATACATTTGCCTGTAGTATAAAGAACTTTTTTAAAAAAGACTTATTTGAATCTAATAAATCATTATGGACTGAGAATTTCAAGTGTTTGGGGATCAGATATATTTAAGAGTCCTACAAGTTTAAAAGATTCTGAAAAAAGATAAAAAGTAGACATACAAATCCCTGGAATATGCAATTTATAAATACTTGAAAATAAGCTTCAAAAATCTTGAAAGACCTGAAAAAAATCATCTAGGATCTTGCTAGAACTTGTTAATTCTTTTGATACCTTTTAATTAAAGTAGTTATTATAATAATTAGTATGTATCAAGTATAAGGGCTGAAGATAGAATTTATGTGCTCATTCAATAAGTTTTAATCGAATCCTTGTCACTTGATAATAACTCTATTCCCATCTGCCTTCTTAGCAAAAGCTGACCTGGCTATAAGCCCAAAACATGGTAAGTGACAAATCACTACCAGATGAAGCTATGAGTTTACATAGAGCATTTGCTCCAGGCTCAGAACAGTTTGAGGCCCAATGAAATCACTGGAGTGATTCAGAATAACAGGGAGATCGTGTGTGTGTGTGTGTGTGTGTGTGTGTGCATGTATGTGTGTGTGTGTGTGTGTAAATCCTTAGTTTCTGCTAGATGGTACAGTACTAATGAAGAGTCCCATTAAATTTCAAAATCAGAAATTAGGAAATAAGTTGCAAAGGGCTAGGAATAGTTATAATGGTAACTAGAAAGTTATTAAAAATTATAACATGATAAATTGTTTTAAAAGTATTTCCCTAGCAGTTTGTTTTTAATTTTAAAATTTATCATAAAATTATGCATAATTTTTATCAAAACATTATAAATCAGACTCCTCAACAACAACAAAATATACACTCAATCTCGCTACAAAAATGTATGACCATTTCTTTTATAAAAAAGTTGTTACTTTTAGTTTTAAGTGTTTGTGACCATGTAGTGTTAAATATGATATCCATCAACAAATGATAAACCTCCATTTCTAAAACTTATTATAGGTCTATAGATGACTTTTTAAGTGTATGTGTGCAAAAAAATTTAAAATTTTAAAAATTTAAAAATGAATAGAAAGAGAAAACTCAGTTCTATGACTGCATCCACAAGGAAAGCAATTCTACCCATTTGAATCACAGAGAAAATTATTCCAGTAACTTTTCCCAATATTTATAATGTGTAACTTTTCACTTCCTAGAAATCTTAAGGACCTACCTTTCTCAGTTCTCAACTGTAAATACCACATTTTTTTAAATCTTACTTAATCTTATATTCTACATAACTTGATTTGAAAAGTGGTTGGAAAGTCACCTCTTAAGTAAATGTGATATAACTTTGGGTGAATGTTTACAATATACTGAATGGTTATATATGCAAGTAGAAAATGTATAGCATCTATCCATCAAAGCTGGACATCTATAAAATACTGCGTAAAAGAAGGTAAAAAAGCTATAAATCAATGCATAGGTGTTTAAAACGATACATATTTGGATTCAATTTATTCTCAGGCTTAATGATGCTTACATATCTTTAGCCTTTGACAAGTCCCAAGGAATCAGATTTTTTCCATAATTCCCTTCCCATCAAGGTATCGCCATTAAATTTATGGGTAGTGGTCAGATCTTAGCATCATAAGATCTATATTTTAATCTTTTCCCCTTACTAACCATGCAAATGAAAGCACATTACTGAGCATAATCCTCAAGTTCCATACCTTGAGAAATTATAAATGATGATGGCAGTTTGAGAAGAGTTACTTTTAAGACCAAAATATGTGTGAGATTATATATAGGTAAAATGCCTTTTTAAACCGTGGAGCACCCCGTAAGACGTAAGACGAGGAGGTGTCATTCCTAACACTGTTCTCTCCGGCCTGGCAGCGTTTAGGCCTCACTCTCTTAAAGGGGGTTCATCCTCACTTCCTTTGATACGAGTCAGTCCAAAACATTAGCCCCTAAATCTTAGGGATCAATTCCATGACGATTACAAGAGACCTAGAGCAGTCCCTGAGAAGCGCAAATGCGTGTCCTGGGCCCCCTGAGAGCCCTGCCCCCTCACGTAGTCACCCTGGCAGTCCGCTTGCCCAGGGGAGCGAAGACTTTGAGAGAGAGATGCTGAGGCTCTGCTTCCAAAGCTTTTGTCAAACTGATTTCCACATTTCCAATCAGGCGGGATAGGGGTGACACCAGAGTGAAGAAACCCTTTTCCTGCAACGGAAAACACATCCAGGGGAGTTACTGACATTAGAAGGGAGAGGGTATAATGGGAAGTGTAACACTGAAGTGTACCCTTTCATTAATCAGAGGAAAAAACACCTAGATTCCTGTACAGTCCCCAGGCCACCTCCTTCCCCAGCTCCTCAGTAGAGTACCGATTCACCGTGAGACTGACTTCTACCAATTGGTTTGTTTCTTCCTAGGTAAAAGTCTGAAGAAACTTTGGGGTTTATAAAGGTTATTATTCCTTTAATGTCCTCATAATGAACAGGCCAAGGACTCTACTGAAGACAGAAATATCAATCAAGCATCTTCACTCTACTGTACCCATTGAAGGGAGGGGGCTACATTGCAGGAGATGAGCATTTTATCCAAAGGCACAAATCTTCCCTCTTTGATAGCAGTGTCAGGAGAATTTAACTATATTGCTTTATGGGGCGGGGGGGGGGATGTAAAAAGAGTGCAATAAAAGCCTACAAACTTTTAAAATTGTTTTTTAAAATGGCTGGAACATCGTTCTTTACTGTCACTGTTGATCGTGACCCATTTTAAAATACAAATTTCCAATGCTCTGTTCCTCAAACAAAACAGAGTTGCTAATGCATGACTGAGATAGATAAATTCCCTCGATGTGGGCCATCCCAGTTTCAAGGTCCTCGTCCGAGCTTCTCCTTGTCTTTCCCTCTGGCTTGAAGCCACTGTCTGAGTAAGGGCCACCCAAGTCTGACACTGAATGAATTCCAGGCGGATTCCATCGCCCGCCTGACTTCTCCTCCTCCAGGATAGAGCGCTACAGTCAATGTTTATAATAACTGAGCATCATCTCCAGGCTCTGAGAGCTTCAGGTTGATGACCCCCCAAAGTGAAGTCTCTATGAGCTGAAGATGGAAGCCACAGAGGCTTCAAAGGGGCCCGTCTGGAGGACATCTTTCTGTCCCTGCCAGCTTTACTCAGATGCACAGAGGAGAAGGGGAGCCCGTCAAAGCTCATTGGCTATAGGTAATGATGCAGGGTAATTTCTTCTGATAATGTCACCAAAAAGGAAATCCTACAGACTAAACCGATTAAGACCTCCAGGGAAATATCATATGAACAAAATTGGCTGTTCTTTTTTTTCCTTTGGGAAGGTCATGGGGATGAGAAGGGGTTGTGGATAGGATTTTTAAATTGATTCAGGCTTTTATTAGTGAAGAAAAAGAAAATGGTAATAAATATGAGAAAAAATGTGCTATGTAACAATAGCTATGTCTTTTCCCTATGAGATACTTACGAACTCTTAATTCTTGGCTTCCCCACAGTCAGAAACCACATGCTTTTCAAAAGCAACACTGGTATTTCTTTTAAAAGAAAAAAAGTTGATTTGGGTAACTTGAGTATTTTGTATCTTACTGTATGTTTCTGAGATAGGAAAATATGGTTTATGATTAGCTGGCCTGATTTTATGTGAATATCTATTTAGTGTGAACATACATGTTTATAACACATATTTATTCATCTATAAACATTGTGACTAAGAAAAAATAAGGAGTTTAATCCCTGTAATTTCACATTAAGATGCCTTATGTGAGTAATGTCTTGTGCTTACTATAGTTCTCTATTTACATTTTTCTTTGAAAAGAATTTTTTTAAATGCAGATAGATTTCATTTTATATTTTAAATTATTTTCTTCTCCCCTTTTGCTTAAATTTCCCTCTTAACTTGCCTTGTAGAAAGCAGGAGTGCGGCAGTTCTTTATAATGACCGCTGAACTGGTGGTCTGATTTACTCTGAAGTACATATGCTTATTAATGGAGAGTGCTTGACATTCCAAGATAGGTAGCCGATGATTCTGAGCCAGGTGAACATGACAGACTGCAACAGGCTGGTGTTCCCAGCCATCCCAGGGTGAGTTTTTATGGGTGGGAATCTCTGTTCTTTGTGAAAAACATGAACACTTCATGGTAGCTCCTCAGGTGAGTCTATGGACCTATTTACGGGGGGGGGGGGGGGTGTCACACAATCTCCTTGTGTTGCTTTATTGGCTTATTTGACACCAGAGTTGGTGCCCTTGATATGTCCGCGTGTCACCCTGGGATAGCAGATAGCTCCGTGTGTCACCCTGGGATCGTAAAGAGCCACCTTCTACACATTCTCTGTAACTCCAAAGCCTGCCTGTCTGGACCCTCCTGCAAAATAAGACTTAGCTGCGATTGGCATGACTATTTTTAACAGTTGTCCATGATATTCCAGCAGTCTGGTTTAATGAGAAGAGTGAAATTATACTGCCAGCCCCATTTGCCCGCCTTCTTGATTTGCCTCTGCTACTGAATGATGTGACTCAGGCAGGTATCAACATTCCATTAATCATCGTTTATTTATCACTAATGAAATTACATGCGTCTACAAGAAAACTTCCCTGACTTAGATTAAGTGTGGAAAGTAACCTCCACTGGCAAAAGTCTGATTTGAAACTTAAAAGCTGATACTTTTTAAGTTCATATTTTTCAAGTTATTAAATTGTAAATAATACATGTAGTATTTATTATCTAAGTTATTATCTTTAAGATTAATGAATTTTGCCCCAGAGATACCTTTAGAAAACCCACTTATTAAAAATTCCATCCTTTATATTTCTCTGATTATAAAAGTAACTAGGTAGGTATTGTGAAAAATTTGAAAAAATGTGAAAACATTTAAGGAAGAAAATAGAAATAACCAACATTTGATACATTTCATTCTATTCGTGTTTTCTCTTTTCATGTAAAATTGTACCTACAATTGAGATCTTACTTTATATTTGACTTTTATATTTACTTTTTAATTTAATTATATCAGAATTCTCCCAACTGAAAATTTCTTCAGGAAAATAATTTTAATAACTACATAACACAATATATTGTATCTTAATGTTTCATCTCTTTTGAATTAGTGTGCTTGTTCCAAATAACATGCTATTAACAACAAAAGAAAGTTGTACTTTTTACTCAAACTTTGAGGTAACAAGCACAAATTGTGTTTAAGTTCCCTCCTCTGATTTCGAAATAAGGTAACGTGCTTTTTCTTGTTTTATTTTTATTGGTACTAGGGTACTAATGAAAAGATAGCAGAAAAAAATACCTGTAAATTCTCTCTTTGGACAACTACATTCTTTGCATTTCTTTCCAGTCTTTTTCCTTTCATTTTAATATATTTGAAATTATTTCATATACATAATTTTGTACCCAGCTTTTCTCATCTAACATATAATAATCATTTTAATATGGAATTAAGATTATTTATACTAATTATTTTTAATGACTTCCAAATAATTATTTAGGACTGCATTATTTCATCATCAGACTGAAGCACAATTTACCTAATCACAATCCTTGAGTGTTTAAGTGGTTTACCATTTTTCCTTGTTATAAATAAGGCTGTGCCAAACATCATTGAATGAAATCCTTAGTAAGAATTTTACGGTATTTCCTTTGCATAGAATATTTTTAAGAGAAATACTGCATCACAAACATTGTAAAGCTTCTTTGCAACATTGTTAAGAGCTATACTAATTTTTAGTCAGGCATGGTACCCCAATCCTGTAATTCCAGCTCTCTCGGAGGCTGGGGCAGGAGGATCACAAATTCAAGACCAGCCTGGACAACCTAGATAGTGAGACTCTGTCTCAAAAAAGGGAGAGAGGTGTGGCTCAGAGCAAAGGCTCTGGTTCTATCTCCAGCATTAAAAAGAAAGAGAGGCAGAGAGAGAGAAAGAGAGAGAGAGAAGCATTACACGTCTTTTAGGCATTGCTAATCTGATTTATTAAACAGTATCATTACTCTGTTATTTGTATTGTATTGTTTCAGGTACTATTGAGGTCAGTAACTTCAATCTAGGACACTTCGTGGTTTCTTCATATGAGATTAGAAAACTTCCACATTTTTCCTCAAAAATATGTCCCATATTAATGTTTTACTGTCAGAAAACAGGACTATTTTATTCTTGTTAACAGTAAAATCAACAGTATATATTTTAAGGATTTACATTTTTCACATGGAATCCAACAAAGTGAAGAAATAATTTTTATCATTTAAAGTGCAACCCATTTGGTAGGTGAAATTTTGGATAGTTTTTATTCATATATTCAATATTTTAACTTTAAAATGAACACATCTAACATATTCATGGTTAGATGATATTTATGGTTAGAGAAGGAGAAACAAAATAATTTGTAATTGGTAAACAAGGATCTTTTTCTAATTTTCTTTCACGGAAATAAAACTTTGCTTAACACAACACTACATTTCTATTTAGGGGAAATACTAGTGGTCCTAAAATGAAGCCATGAAGTCATCGTATCTTCTGTTATAATTAATCAAATAAATAGGTTACATATACCAAATATTTCTGGCTTAAAATTATGCAATTTTTAAAACAACTGCAATAACAAGTGATCAATGTATGGCTTTAACGTAACTCTGGATCATCTAAGTATCTTGTGACCATTTCCGTTCTTCTTTCTGTTTAAAGTAAGTAAAACATAAGCCTACCTTGATTCACATACATGGGCTTTGTATCTCATGGTTTGGATACCCCATGAAACTGCTGGCAGCATGCCTTAGATGAATCAGATAGAACGCAGCTAAGAAAATAAAAGTAAAACCTCCAGCTCAGAATGCACTGTTACTTGGGCTAAACATAACTTGTTATTTTAAATCATGAAATATATCTAGTGTTGACATACCTTATAACATGCAAAAGAAAACCTAAGTGTCTTTGTAGTTTGAACACATCAACTATTGCAAAAATGCTTTTCACAAGTGTTTAATTTGTGTTGTTTTTGCTTTAACTTTGACTCTAAGCACTTTGTAACATATTCTTTCTCTTATTTGTGATAACAGAAAAAGTCATACAAAATTAATGCCTAAATTATATGCTAATTTTTTGAGACAGGGTCTGAGTCCATAGTTTAGGCTAGTACTGAACTCACTATGTAACTGAAGCAGGAGGCGGAACCACTGAGCTAAATCCCTCTGCCCAAAATCACACTCTTGATGAGACTTTTGGCTTGGTGTTAACTTAAAAGGAAACAAACAACAACAACAACAAAAACTGTCCCTTTTAACAAAGAATAGTAAGGCAGCCAAAATGAGTTATCCTTGACTATCGAGGCCACTTTTACTTTATCCCTCCCCCTTCATCAGACGTCAAGAAATCCTTTCCAAAGGTGGAATGCTGATTAAATTACATCCCAGGTATCGCTAACAGCAGATCTGTTATTTGACTGAAGAACAAATAATGATTGGCATTAACCCATTACATTGTTAGTGAACTTTAAAGATATAGTTACCTATGAAAATTTTAAATATGTTCAATGTACTTACTCATAAACTTATTTGAAATAAAGCATTTTTCTAAACTTAAAGTGTCACTAGGAGAATGAAAAAAGATACTAGAGTCCCAGCTTAGAAATATCAGCTGTGAGTGTGTTTTAAAACTGCATGTACTGGCCAGTAAAAGCTTACTTTTAAAACCACCATATTCTAGAAGGTCTCTAGAAGTACTGGTTCATATATGCTTTGGGTCAATTGTTTATTTCTACAACAACTGCTGGCCATCAGAGAGCCCTGACAGCTGGTGAGTCTTAGGTGGGCAGGTTGTGCATCAGAATGTGGGAGGGAGGGAAGAAGTTATTTTAAGTCCAGGAAAGCCCTCCATCCTAACTGTATGACCTCTCCACTGAAGACTTTCAAAACTAAAGAGAAATAATAAAGAGAAATACTTGAAGATAGGAGATGTTTGCTATGAAACTTTTTGGTTTTCGTTTTTTCTATAAAGTTTTAAAAATGTGCCCAACCACCAGTAGAGCTGGAGCATAATGACTTTTTAATTTTGGGCTGGTGATAATAGAGTTCCTCTCTGGTTTTCATAATTTTTTTTAAAAATCTCAAATTGGAGTTTTTACTTTCCTCTCAGTACTGCTACAACAGATGAACATTTTGAGTCTTCAAAACTAAAAGATAACTAGGCTTACTCTAAAACACAAATTTCCATTATTTTGCTATCTTTTATAACTTTTATTTTATTTTATTTTATTGTACTGGGGAATTAACCCATGGCCTCAAGCTTACTAGGCAAGAGCTCTACCATGGAATTACATCTCTAGTCCTAAAATATTCATTTCTTTAAAATCAGGCATGCTGTGGCATACTTGTAATTCCAATTACTCAGAAGGCTGAGGCAGGAGGATCACAAGTTTAAAGTCAGCCTGGACAGTTTAGTGAGACCCTGTCTCAAAATAAAAAACAAAAGGACTAGGGATATAGCTCAGCAGGAAAGCACTCCTGGGTTTGATAACCAAGAAGGAAAAACAGGAAAAAAATGAGGAGTATTTGTCCCATGTAAAACTACAAAGCAGAAAATATCATAAACAAAACAAGTGATCAGTACTCAAAATAGAGAAAAAGGGCAACAGTCAAAAAAAAAAAAAAAGTCTTAACATTTAGGAGACAGTTTAAAGTTTAGCAGAAAAAGAACAAAATTCAGACACTCTGAATTAATGACCCAGTTACATGCCTAATGTATTTTGAAAAGTAAAAAATAATAGAATTAGTGATTTGATGGTTACTTAGAAGCACAAAATATTTTCCTAAAAATTGAAACTTCACCTATATCATAACAAGCAAGCCAGTTTGATTATTGAGTTTTCTCTGACCAAAACTACCAGATAGCTAGTAGCTTGAAATAAATGAGAGGTGCAAAAAACGGCTATGTAAAACAGTTTTGTAAACTGTCCTAAGTCCCCTCTTTTCCACGGTTCTGCTTTCTGAGGCTTTAGTTACAGCAACTGATGTCGGAAAATATTTAGTGGGAAATCGTAGGAATAAAGAATTCATAAGTTTTAGATAGCTTTTAGTATACTGATATCATTGTTCCATCTTTAGCTGTTAATCTCTTAATGTGCCTAATTTATCATGGTTAGTTTAACATAGGTATGGATACATTAGGAAAAAAAAAAACCTAGGGGAGGGTTTGTTACCATTGAGATTTCAGCACACACTGGGGTCTTGGCCCTTATTCCCAGCCAACAAGGGGTGCTCCTGCAGCAAATTCATGCTAAAGGTGAGATGGACAACAAACCTTAGAGATTACTCAACCGACTGGGAAAATAGCATCTCTTAAATTATGTTTACTGGCCTTTGAGATTGTTTTTCTTTCTTCTTTAATTCCTCTGTTCTGTAATGGACCTTTAGGTTTTTGATGTTAATCATTTTTCAAATTAAAACTATATCCATCTATGGGGCCGGGGATTTAGCTCAATGGTTTCGCTGCCTGCTGAGCAAGCGCAAGGACCCGAGTTCAATCCCCAGTACCTTAAAAAAAAAAAAAAACTATATCCATCTGCTCCACAAAAATCATAGCCTACAGTAGGTCAGTAAAATCTATTTCCCCTCCCTCTTACTCTATTTTCAAGTCCTTCAGGATCTAGCTTTGAGTTTCTTCAGTTATATGAAAAGCATTTATTGAGCTCTAAGACAAATGGAATAAGAATAATCAAATGAGATAGGTTTTAATAGTCTTTTCATCTAATTAACAAAATCACTCAGATTTACTTAAATTAAAAGTATTGGGGGCCCAGGATTTAGCTCAGTGGTTTCACCACCTGCTCCTCAAGCACAAGGACCCGAGTTCAATCCCTGGTACCAAAAAATAAAATAAAAGTATTGTAAGATGATGTATAGTTAAGTTCTTTATTGTACCTTGTCTTTGTTCTTTCTTTTGCTTTTTAATTATATGCATGATATACCTTGAGATTTTGGCAAATGAACTTGTTTACTTTCAAAGTTAAATTCTGCATCCTGAAACAATCAGACTCAGTAGTACTCTTAAAGATCAGATGCAAAGAAGTACTTTTTTAAGAGAGTGTGAGAATCACTTCAGAGAGAAATGATTAAAAATAAGTGTTATTCTACATTAGAAAATTCATTCATAAATATTTTTATATTACTATCTATTTTCATCTGTGGAAAAAATTAACTGTAGAATAACTTATTTAAAGTCTATCTCAAAAAAAACCAAAAAACAAAAGAAAGCCTATCTCAGGCCACCTACTTGCCAGCATGCAGAGATGAGAGACAACTGTGTGTGTTCTGCTCATAGGGCCTTTCCAAGGCCCCTCATGTGGCTGGCACATAGTAAGTGCTCAATAAATATGTGGTAAATGAATACCCATAGGGCCACTGGTGTCTTGCTGTCAGAAGAGAACATGCTTTTAAAAATCTGTTCTGTCTACGTACTCCCTTTCTTTGAGGAAGAACTTTAATGCTACTGGATTTTCCTTCTCCATAGAAGGGCTTTGGACTTCTTTCTCCTAAACCTAAAGGCTTACCTGCCAAAGATTAGCTTCAGCACAAATCTGTGGTGAAAATCACAGTCAACCTTGGAAAGTCAGTGAACCTCCTAGTTCTCCAGCCCTGTCTAGCCCTTTGCCATTCCACCAAGACTTCTCAATGTGTTTTCTCTGTATAAGTCTTTTGGAATCTCATCTCAGTCTTTAGAAAGTTCCAAAGAGCTCTAATCCCTGGGTCTGCACTGAAATCACAGGGAGAAAGTGCAACAGAAACCCGAAGAAGGAGCCCTTATCACTGCGGGCATTAGGCTGTTTCCTTTGTTCTTCGTTTGCATTTAGGAAGTTGCTGCTAGGGCTGGGTGTGGCTCAGAGGCAGAAACAGTGCCTAGGGGGTGTGGGGCCCCATTTAAGCACCATCACTGAAAATAATCCAAAAAAATTCACAACTTACCTAACATGTGTTTGTTTCTCTGCTTCTTAAAAAAACCTTTGTACATTATCTCATCTGACCCTCAAAATAATCCTACAAGTTTAAAGAAGTTACCCCCATCTTTCAAATAAAAAACAGGCACATATTGTTATCTCCATTTTCAAAACAAAAACAATGTCACCAGCCCAATAAGCAGCAGAGCTGTCCTTTATCTCTTAAGTATAGATTGTTTTTTAAAAGGTGACCTGGGCTGGGAATTTAGCTCAGTGGTTCTGCCGCCTGCCTTGCAAGTGCAAGGTCCCAAGTTTGATCCAGGGTACCAAAAAAACAAAAACTAAAAGGTGACCTAATGCAATGGTCACAAATTAGAAAAATTCTCAAGTGTCTGGACACTCAGATTTTAAAACCAAAATTAATTTAAATTTGCAGAATCCAGCTGTGTCCCAGGCTCCACTCCGTTGTGTTTGACTGAGCCCACCATCTGAGACACTAAGCATGTCAAGTTTCATAAGACTTTCCTGCTCTCAAAAAGTGTTTCAACTGGTACATACCTGTAATCCCAGCTACTCAGGAGGCTGAGGCAGGAGGCTTCCAAGTTCAAGGCCAGCCTAAGCCATTTAATGAGACTCTTCTCTCAAAATAAAAGTTTTAAAAGAGCTGAGGATATAGCTCCATGTGGCAGAGTGCTTGCCTAGCAACCACGACAACCTGGGTTTAATCCCCAGTACAAAAAGAAAAAAGTGTAAACTAGTAGGAAAATCAATAATCCCATCCCAACAACAGGTAGAGGAAAACAAAATACCAGTCAAGCCCACAGGATGGTGTTTAAGTCAGACACAGGGATCGGGCCTTCTGGTCTTCATCCTCTCACTTTGGTTCTCAGATGACGTTCCAGAATCCAGCTGTCGAAGATTAAATCTGAGCCCTTATTAACACTCTGCCATGTGCAGTGATAACTACAGATTTAGCTTCAGGTTGGGCTCCATTCATTATAGATTCATACAAAAACTGGTGACTGTTTTGGACGAGTGTGCGAGAGTATAATTCTGCCATAGGCTTAAGAACTTTTAAGACAGATCTTCATTATGTAACAAAAGGTAGGGGGGGCCGGGGGATTTAGCTCAGTGGTTTTGCCGCCTGTTGTGCAAGCGCAAGGTCCCAAGTTGGATCCCGGTACCAAAAAAAAAAAAAGTAATATAACAAAAGGTAGCTAAAAGAGAGACCTTATTTTGATCAACCGACAAATTTAAACTCCATTTTATAGATAGATTAAAACCGCTTCAAAAGTTTTATTTATCAAACTCAGGAAAGTTTCAAAGCCACGTAAACTGAGATTTCCCTAAAAGGAACATATCAAGCTTTGTTGTTGTCGCTCTTGTTGTTGTTTTTACCGAATACTCACTAAGCTTCTAAATAAAGAAAAAGTGAAGAATGTTTTTAAAACCATTCATTGGTTGTTAAAGGGGTTTTGAGGTTAGCCACAACATGAAAACTGTTTGGACTTCGTTTCTTGGAATTTTCACCTAAAATTCCTAATTCAGTCCGAGATTTTCATGTAGTAGTTTTGTATGCAAGGCTTTAAGCTCTTAGCCTCAAGAATCAGTATGTGTAGGGCTGGGGATTTAGCTCCGTGTTTCCGGCGTCTGCCTTTCAAACACAAGGTCCCAAGTTCGATCCCCAGTACCAAAAAAAAAAGAATCAGTATGTCTAGGAAGAGTTAATGAAGGTGCTAAATGTTCTTTGTTACAAACCGTACAGGTTCACAGAGAGGCCTGTTTCTCGAAAGTTTCTCAGTGTTGCCTTCTTTCCTGTTTCATCCTTGGGCATTTCTTTCATGCCCACAAGATGGCTACACTTACTGTATTCTCCCTTGTTTATATCTAGGCTTCTCCAACATCTTGAGGATCAAACTGGGAATCATTCTGGCCATTCAATCTTGCTTCATTCTTTCAACAAATATTTATAGGTCACCTACTGTGTGTCAGATATAATTCTTGGCACTGGGAATACAACCATGAGCAAAACACAGTCCCTGTCATTGAGGAGCGTTCATGCCTGTAACTATCCTGAAATCAGTCACGGTAATGATGAATTACCTCATTAACGGGCCACTCCTTACAGCTGTGGGGGTCCACCCCAGTCAAGCCAGGCAGTTACCACGCAATGGTGCAAGGAATGGAAGAGATCTTGGGAGGCAGCTGCAGTGTTTGTGATTCTCACCTACTAATACTCTGCTGATGGGTACTGGTAATCTGTTTGGTCAACCTGTACACAATTTTATATAAGTTGAATATATATACATATATATCCTACACCTCGGGGAGAATGAAAATAATTTCTTGCAGTCATGAAATGGGTCACAGATCCCAACCATAGACAAGATGACCTAACTTTTGTCTTAGTTTCTACTGAAATGGCAACCCCCTAAAACAAAATTAGCTCTTTCAATGTTTTTGCTACCTTAATTAATATCAAGATATATGTCGGAAAACTTTTTTAAAAACATTTATTTTGGAAAGTAAAATACTATACTTCAGATGAAACCTACAACCTCATTCCCTTTAGACTCTCACATGGCAACAACTTTCATCGGTGACTTTACTTATTGCCCTGCAAATATCAGCTAAGGAAACCTGAGTGGAGGATGGTCATGTCAGTCCACATCCACTGTGACTACCAAAAAGCAAAAGGCAGACAAACAAAAAAGAACGCACATCATACCCATGATGGGTGAGAAATCTCTTTGAAATAAAGGACATAATAAGATATATTGAGTTTACTGACAAATGTCTTATAGACCCCATTTCCAGTTTCTAAATCTGCTCCATCAGCATCACTAATCAAACTCGAAGGTTGAATTCTAAAAATAAAATCTCAGCTCTGTAGTATTAGGAGAATTATACTCAGCATGCTTATGAAATAAATAACTGAGCAACTTACCGATTCAGTAAGTACTGGTGCTCAAACAAGAGAGAAATCACCTCCCATCTGGGTAAAATGCTCATGGAAAAGGCAGCACTTAAAGTAGACTTTAAAAGTTGACGGAAAAGTAGAAGAGTAGAAAAGTCCTGTTTGAGAATTTGAAAATATTTGGATTGGCTGGAGTAAGTACATTATCAACAGAAGCAATTAGCCAACTGTAACGAGTCTTTGAAAAATTCAGAATTGTAAGATTTAAAACAAAAACACTCTGTAATTTCAATAATTTTGTGGAGTAGTTTTGCTTTGGGAAATAAGTACCATTGAGTTGCTCTTATTTTGCAAGCTCTGAAGAGTAACATGAAATAATTTCTCATTTTGTTAGACCTGAATTCAGACTCTGAGCAGGAGTCAGAATTAACTTAAGACAATTTGATTAGCTTTGAACAAGGGACTCCTGTTAGCCTAGAAATCAGAGTTCAACCTCAACTTCATTTCAGCAAATAAACTATACACGATGGAACTCAAACAACAGAAATATAGGCTGAAGAAAAATCCCTCTGGAGGGCTGTCATAACTTAGATTTCAAAGCTGGTTTAAGAAAAAAATCTTGAAAAATCTGTGAACAGTGATTTACCACTAAAAGTGAGAAAGATTTTCAAAGTGGAATGATACATGTCTTCCTCTAATGACCCTCTATCTCCCAAAAGGATGGGACCACTGGGACTCAGAAAGTTAAGTGACTTTCCTGAGTCATTGTACTTAGAAGGGGATGGAACTGAAGTACACATCAGCAGACTTCAGCGCCATGAGCTTCTACTTTAACACTCTGCCTTTCTAAGAAACAAGGGGTTGGGGAAGATAGAATCAGAAATGAAATGTGTGGCAGCAGTCAGTGAAAATCAACTGATCATATAAACAGATCTATGATTACGGTATGGCCAAATGAGATGCAGGATCCTCTAAAAGGAAAGCCCAATGCAGACCTACACCAAAAAGATGACTACTCAGAAAATGCAGTTAAAATGCAAAGTTTCCTCCAGGGTAAAAGGCATTCAGCTAATTCAATCAGAAGATCACTATTTTTCTCTCCTGCTATTTTCCATCCATGTACAAAAAAAGAAAAACATGCTTTGGTCTCTGAGGTTATTAGACATAGCAATTAAACTTTACTGTACTTATTTATATACACACACTTGAAAAAACTTTACATGTAATTTTTTTACTGTAAAGTCACAAAACTTTCTATAAACAGAAACTAAACTTTAAAGAAAATTTGTTAATCAGTTTATCCCCAATGTGTCTGTGTTAAAAATAATAATGATAATGAAAAACAATAATAATAAACTCAGTCTTATAGTTTGGGAAGAATTAATCCCCAAATCTAATAAATAAACAGTATGAAAACCAGCAAATATTGACTTCAATGCTCTGTTGCGTAAGTGGTAGCTTCTGTAGTACCCTCCTCTCCACCTCTAATCAACTAATCAAAAGCTTTTAGTAACAAAAATATAAAATTACTTTGTAGGAGAGTGAGAGGCAGAAGGTGAGAGGAAAAGAAATACCTCCGATTTTTACAGCTGAGGAACCAAAAATTATCAAGTTCCAATACTGCAACCAACACTGCTTTCCACAGATTGTACAACAGATCAAATGAATGACTGTGACCCAAAACTCAAAATAATCCCGCAGATATTTCAGGAACAGCAAGTTAATGCTGTCCTCTTCTCACACCTGAAAAAGTATAGAAAGTGTAAGTCAGGTCAAGAACCATATATTAATGCTGCACAACATTTAGGGAATAGTTTTTGCTCCATATGGAGGGTAGCCTGAAAACATATACAGACTACTGTGAAGGGGCTGACTTTGTGCTTTACCAATTCATAGCTTAAGGAGTAGAATTGATAAGGTGAGCTACTTTCATTTTTGCCAGTCCCTTAGTGGACAGGGAATTTTCTCAGGGGAAGGACCACCCACGTCTGCTTCCTATAGCCCCAGTACCTGGCACATGGTAGGAACCAAAACATCCTTGATGAGTTGAACCCACAAAAAACTACACATAGTTTTCTTTCAATAATCATTGAAACTCCTTGGAGCCTTTTTTTTTTTTTCCTGATGGAATTGCAAAAGTGTTTTTTTTTTTTTTCAGGAAATTGCATCTAGTTATTTATCCTACCACTCTGGGTTTTATAAAACTATATCCATGAACTAAATATGTGTAGGAAAAGGCATTAGGCCTTACAAAGGCACACAGAAAATTGGTGCAGGACTCCAGATTGATGAAATCAGGTTTGTTATTTTATCCATTAAATAGTTTAAGCAGATTAATTGGAACCAGGCATGTGAAGATTCATGGGGTTTGCTTCTTAGTAACATCAGTGCCTTGAAATGAAATTTATAAATTATATTTCAACACGTCCAGATTAACAGTTTAAGGGAAATATAGTTCATGATAAATTATCTTTTTAATTTTCTGTAGGCAGAAATGTTTTGAGATTCATTTCCTTTTTATAGCTAGATTTACCTCACAATAACAAGGTATTCAATTCCAAATGGCTTGTGTAAATATCGTCAATTACCCATTTTACAATGGATACATTTTATATAGAAATTAAATACACCAAAACAAAAATTTATTTTCCTCAATAAACAAAGAGAATGCCAATACCTTCCTAAGTATTATTTAATGCCCACACCTTCAATCACAGTGTGTGATTAAAGAGCAATAAAAGCTGTCTGTCCAGGTAAGAGCATGATAATTTGTTTCTGGGAAATCTCAATCAAGGAAACTTTCTTGAAATTGAAGAATGCTGATTTGCAATGATGAATGTCAGAAGCTTACCTACCCAAGTGTCAAGGCTGATATTTCTGGTCTTATAACTAAAATATTATGAAAAAATCACATTTTAAAGTTTTGCACAGATTGGGTATAAACACAATAGATCAGTGTATTACCTGGACAGCTGCTCTTTAGGAAAGATATTTGAAAACACACTGCCAATATTCACTTTTTCAAGCCAATTACAGCTTTCTAGATAATCCACTATCAGTGAAAAATGCTTAGCCAGCAAATAATAGATCATATGCTTGAATTGTCCTAAGTACCTCTACTTGAAAGGAGACAGAGAGAGTGACATTTCCTTTATTAATATTTGATGACAGTGGGAAGCCTTTCTGAGGGGCCACAAGTTTTTAAAAAAATACCATTTTACATAGGCTCAACAATTATCTGGGTTACATTTAATATATACTACAACCATATCACAATGTTATTCTACATCATACTTCAAATGAGTTATTACACTCATACAATCATGTCGAAACTATAAATTCCTGTTAATATTTATAATTAAGAAATCACCAGAACTATACCCTAGCTTCCAATACCCAGGCCAAAATTCTTTGTGTATGTATATATGTGGAGCAGTTGTTTATTTGGGTGGTTATTTGATTTTAATTTAATGGCTCTGCTTCCAAATATTTTTCTTTTTCAACATCTTTACTATTTTAATATTGCTCCTCCATGCAACACTTAGCTCAACTGCTGTTGACCTGAGCCAGTGTGTTTCTGAGGTCTGTCAGCAAGTACGAAAGCATAATTTCATTAAAGTGTATTATATATGCTCAGGACTGAGAGAACATTACAAAATGAAGAAGTTTGGCTAACGTTCAACTGGGCATCAAATAGCACTAGCAAGAATTTTCTTAAACAGATGGTGTAAAATCTTGGTGGTATAAAATCTTACTAACACAATAGTGTGTGCTTAACACGGGAATAATATCAGAAACAGATGTGCGTGCTCCAAATGACCATAGTACCAAACAGAAACAATAAACATGGGATGTACATTAGAAACGATGCCCTTGCCAACTGGAAAAAAAGAAACGACTGAACAAATGCATGCCCCTGTCAAATAAGAAATGCTACTGAGTTTTCTTCCAGACTAAAGTTGGCATAGACATATTTCCTTTTAGCTTCCCCTTATGCGTTGGTATCAAATCTTTATCAAGGTGATAAGAACTAAAAATCTAATTTTAGTGCATGTTTTTAAACTAATTTTATAAAAGGGAATTAAGTCTCTGATTTAATCTAAGAAATTCAGGGGATCTGCCCATCATTTGGGATGAAAAGTGTCTCATCCGCCCAAAAGAATCTACACACACACACACACACACACACACTCTGCTCTTTGTACATAAACTGTGCACGTGCTGGGTCATTACACGTCGTCGTCCAAGCGTCGCACAACTGTATTGCAGTCACCAAAGGGCACGCGGCTATGCCCTACGCAGATCCAAACCCTAAGTAGAAGAGACTCCAAGGCCTAGGGAGGCCTCCTGGAGGCCCTAGCTTCTGAGTGGCAGTCAGGTCCAAAGCCTTACAACATCCCCATCAGAGCCAGCTGCCTGGGAGTCTGGCACGCCACTCGGAATCCGAATCCGAATCCGAATCCGAATCCGAATCCGAATCTGAATCTCAGCGGTGCACGTCCCTGGCTCCAGCGTGTCCACTGCGGGGGGCAGCTCCGACCGGCGTCCTGGCCCAGACAAGCCCCGCCCCTCGTCTCCTTTGCCTGGGCTTGGGGTCCCGGGCCCTGTCCGCGCAGCTCCGTGGGGAGCAGGGAGCCCTCCGGCCGGGAGCCCCTACCTAGCCGGCCGGGGCGGCAGGGGGTCAGGACCGGGGCCTTAAGGCAGGAGCGTCCTCAGGAAGCCAGATCTGACTCCAGGAGAGGAATGTTTCGCATTTGAAATCCAAGCCTGCGCCCTGGGGTAGCCCACGGAAAAGGGCGCCAGAGGGCGGTGGTCAGGCGAGGAGCTGGACTCGGAGCCACGACCACCCTCCCAGAGTTTGGGGTAGTGGTGAAGTGCGGTTCGCAGCCCCCCCAGTCCTACCTGGGGATCAGAGCATCTTCCGGGGCCCTGGCCCTCGTCCCCCTGGTGTACCGGGCAGCGCGGTGGGGACCCTGGCTGCCTGCCCAAGGCTGAGACCCCGACCCCGGAAGGGATTTAGGCCAAGGGAGGCTCACACCGGGTCGGGAAAGAGCAGGGACCAGGGAGTTCTCAGAGCTCCCTCAAAGGGGGCGCTGACCCGCGAGGCTGGGGCGAGGGAGGGCCTCAAGTCCCACAGGAAGCGCCTGCAAGCCTGGGCGTAGGTTACCAGGGAAATGCAGCAATATTTACGCCCCACGGGCGGTGAGAACGTGTCCGTCCAGCACGCGAACCATCGCGCCCCTTCCCCTTCTCCGGCAGCTCGCCTCGCTCCAGCCCCAGCCCGTCCTGCACCAGCCCAGGGCCAGGCTCCTCCACACCCGCACTGAGCTTCATTCCTGACCAAGCACCAAGCACAGGCCCCTGCACCCTCGGCCCGCACCCTGAGGCCACCCCGTGATCGCCCCAAAGGATCCCCACTTCGGTTATTCCAGGAGAAAGGGAGGAGCTGCCCCACCAGGGAGGGAGACTTAACTTCATATCAGGAATGACTCGCAAAATATTCTTCATATGCAGCACGGTGGTTCAGCCCTTGGAATGGGTCTACATCCAGTCTCGTCCCTAACTGACAGTGGGGATTTGAGCTGCCTCTGAGTTTCAGATTCTCCGTCTGTAAAGTGGGGATAATTTCTGCCTCCTGCTGGTGAGGAATACGGGGAACGCCAGGTAATGTCAAAGGCAGGTTTGAAGAGGAGACTTTACTTTTTAGGAAACATTGTCATGAGGGGTTGAATATCACCTTAGATGTGTCCTTTCCTTTCCTTTTTCCCCAAATGGGGATTGAAGCCAGGCAGCAAAGCAAGTGCTGAGCTATAACCACAACCTTTTTAATTTCTTTTTTAAAAGTCTGAGACCAGGCCTCACTGCTGGTAGCTGGGATTACAGGTGGGTGCCACTATGCCAGGCGAGAGTACTTCTTATTAAAATCGTGCATGCTTAATCTTTAAAGACAGAACTTTTTAGGGAATTTAGGAGCTAACTTCTCTCCCATTGTGGGTGGGGGAGGTTTAAATAATCAGGAATTATGGATCCATTTACTGGGTTTTTTTCTCCATCCTGACATTTAAATGGCAGAGCTGCACCCCGATTGATTCTGATTTATTTTAATGAAAGTTTCTTTCCTCCACTGAAGCCCATCAAATTATTGACTCACAGCAGAAGTATTCTGAAGAAGTGAAAGAGAAAGAAACACAGTAATGGTTATTATATATTAAAGTTATATGTTTATTTTTTTAAATCTTCAGAAGAAATGGCTGCTTATTGTTTCTCATGATTTAAAGGCTCAGGAGCAATAATGAATCCAAACTCTAGAGAGCTGAGCCGGGGTCAAGGCGTCTGTCTTCACCAAAGGTGTTACAAGGTGAGGATGAGTTTGGAAAGCTGCCATTCAGAGTCCCTCCTGAACCAGAGTGCTCTAATTTGATCAAAACAGGTGGAATTAACCACTCCTAAAAGTGATTTCTGCCACATCTGTAAGCCTGCAGCAAGGACACTGAGTTTGCAAATCTTGGTGTGCAGCCAGGTCTTCAGGATAATGTCCTGTCGCTCTCCCCTCAGGAGGATACATGCAGCACAGCCAGGGCTGCTGTCACCATTCCAGGTTGCAAGGCAGCTTTCAGGACCTCGGGATCCCATGTGTCTCCTTGCTCTGCAGTCAGCTTTGCAGTCAGCCGGTCCTGGAAAAGACCTGTCCGGGCTGGAGACAGGCTGGGTCTGGGGAGAGAAAGATGCAGCTGAGCTGCGCAGGCAGGTGGTCTGAGACACCAGTCCATGTATGATGAGTCCAGGCAGAGACCTGCTGGGCCCAGAAGGTAACAACTCATCTTCCTCCTGCCAGGGTATCTCTCTTCAGTTCCTGCTTCCTTTTGTGGACTGTGAAGGAGAGCATATCCTCTTCCCAGGCTGGGGAGGGCTCTGCACAGCAGCACCTGACCCAAATGACCTTGGCTTCCATTGACTGTTCACCCCATGTGTCCTTCTCACACAGGGGAAACCAGAGCCTGTGTCACCATCTGACAAGAGGCACAGTCTTTCCCTGTGTCCAGAATGGCTCCAGAGAGGCTCACCCCACCCCTTACCTTCTTTACAAATACAGGCTCAGATTCAAAGGGTCTCTTAGGCAATCAGCATAGTTTTCTAATTTAATTTCAAACTTGGAGATCCGAAGGACTCCTAGGAGGCACTAGGGGATCCACTGGATGCCATAAGCCCTTCATCCTGGATGAAAGGTGGAGATTGGAATTGCCTCAAGTATTCTGCCAGAATTTCCATCCCATCCTTGCTGAGGCCCATTAAAAGATGCAAGTTCTGGAAAAGAAATAGAAAGCAATAGAAGAAAGAAGGAATAGGAAGGCATAAACCCTCCTGTGCCTGCTAGCACACTCTCTCTCCTTCAGGGAGCAAATGTCTATTGTACAGCCTTGAGCACCAAACCAGGTTTCAGAGAATTGGAACAGCACAAGGCTCCTGCCTCTAGGGTCTTGGAGGCCTACAGGTGTAGGAAGACCTGTTGAGGTCAACTCAACTATTTCTAAAGACTTGTCTCCCGCAGTGACAGAGGGTGACATTTGGTGGCCTGGGCACAGCCGGAGCCGGGCATCTCACCTCTACAATCTCCACAGCTAGAGTTATAGGTTTGGTCCAGGCACCCAGAAATGAGTGCAGGCATTTGAGTCCATGGATGTGGAGGTCCAGTCATTGCTTGTTCAATGTGAGTATTAATCCACTTGCTGAGAATTAGACTGAAGATTTCATAATCTACAAAGAAAAGGAGAGAGGAAGATTTTATTGCCAATACACATGAACTCTGTTCCCCTTTTGTGGCTATTTTATTTGATCCTACAAACCATGCTATGCAGTTTAACCTTGGCCAGCAATAGTGGAGGTGGGAAGGGAGTGCAGTTTGCTCCATCCCCCATCAGACACTGGGTGCCTGCAAGTGGCCAGAAGTTGGCAGAGGGCTGCAGCCACACCACCTGCACCAGAGACTCAACCCAAGCCTGAGGGCTCATAAAGCAGCTCATCGAAAATGCATTACCTTAAAGCATCTGTTCCCAAACTCACCAAGAAGAGCAAAGTGCTTAAATCCTGCCAGAGCAGTGAAAATTCTGACCTGGCCCGATAAAGTATGGCCTTGGGCAAGTGAAAGCAGTAGTGTGGAGGTCCAGGTGCCAAGCGTGTAAACATGCCACACTTAGCTTGCTAAGTACACAAGCAATAAAGGAGGAGGAAGTTTATTGGACATCCTGTGGCTGAGATATCTTTGTAAAAGAGGCCCCAGGGTGAACACTTCGCCTTGTGGCCTCCAGAATTGGGCCTTGGTAAGCCCTTACTAGAGATCTTCTGCAGTTGCTCTGGATGTTGAAGGGACTGACCTGCTTTTTGCTCAGGGAATGAGGCCTTTGGTGACTCCTCTATATCCAGACCTGTCTAGGGAGGCCTAGGAGATGTGGGAGGAAAGAGAGAAGGTTGCCCTGACTTGGAAAGACTGTATCTGTGATACACTTATTTCCCCACCAGTTTGATGTCTGTGATACCTAAGGGGTATCATTTCCATTTTACAGATGAGATGACCGAGATGTTCAGAAGTTAGATTCCTCAGAATTGCTATTACAGGTTTATAACTTTACATCTTGAGTCCATAATACAAAAAATAACACATTACCTAGCTCTGAAACCCTGGACTTCCATAAAGGAAAGAAATAAAGGCAAGCAGGGAAGGGAGGAGGGAGGAAGGGAGAAAGGAGAGAAGGAAGAAAGACACAGCTCCATTTACAAGAGCCAGTCTACTGAGGCAGAAATCCATCCATATACAGCGACCTTTAACTTTAAAAAATAGTAGCATAAGATTTTTCTGCAGACTTTTTCTTTTTGTATTTTTGTAAAACTGTTGTTTTACAAGATGCATCAGACAAGCAAGGAGGAGACTGGGAAGGTTTGCCTGGATAAGCAGTAGACACCAAAACTGTGGGGGGAACAGTTCTGGCTGGGTTTGCCCTCCCTCACTCAGGCTGACGGGTAGAGGTGCCGCTGTCTGCTCACACAGGCCTTAGGGAGGGCTGGAAAGATCCCCTGCACCATCACCACAACCCGACCAAGTTTAATTCAATTTTAATTTGGCTTTCAGGGATGCCCTCGAAGAGGACCCTGGAGGGTGGGGGACAGGGTTTCTATCCTCGGAGGTCGGTGAGCTCCAGCTGTGGCTCTAACCAGTGTGCCTAGAACTCGCAGGGAGAACCAGGGCTAGGTGGTTGTCGAAGCTGAAACTTTTACCCTTTTTCTCCTTGTACTGTACTTTGGTTTTCACAGTTGTGCGAACAGAACTCTGAAGAAACGTTAGAATCAAGTTTCCACTGGTCCTGGTTTGTTGCTCATTGTAAACGACAAAGTGCAGATAAAGCGGGCAGCTCCAAACCACAGGCGTGCTGAGGCGAGATTTCGGGCTTGGAAATGTCACGAAGGGTAAACGGTCCCATACTTTTGCTTTCGCTCAGCAGTCTTTAGCCCAGGAGTGGCTCAGCCCCCCCCCCCCCCTTGTACTCAGGCTCCACGTGGCTCCTAAGTTTATTTCTCTCCTCATTTCTCCTGTTTGGCGGAAAACGCTGCTCCTCGCCCGGGAGCTCACCGCGCTCTAGGCCGAGCACAGGGCAGAGCCAAGCTCTGGGAGCAGAACCTGGCTTCCCTGGTTGAGTTTCCCCCATCCTGGGGACAGCTGGATCTGGGTGATCTTTTGACTCGACTTAGAGAGAGACAGAGGCGCTCCGGCAGGGCTAGGAGGAGGAGGCCGGGTCTGCTCCGTGTGCTGCGGGTCCGCTCCCAGTGTCCTGCTACGAGCGAGCGCACTGGAGAGGGCACAGCCCCCCAAGCTTCATACACGCGACTCCCCTTTCCCCTGGGAAACTGGGTGAGGTGGTCCAAAAAGGAGACTGGGACCCCTGGGAAGTCGCAAAAGGAGCCTCCAGCTCCAACCCCAAAGAGGTGATGCGATTCTGTGCAGCACAAGTTGGCCGGAACAATCTCTAGAAGTCATCTCCTTCGGTCTCTTCCCACACTGGTATTAGTTATAGCCGGGGTGGGCAGAAATCCAAGGACGTCCCTCGTCATCCGCAGTTTCCGAGCGACTGGCTGGAGAGTGTTCCCCTCGAGGGTTCCAAGGGGTCCCCAGCATCACCAGCAGGCTGCTCCTTCCTGCGGGCGCAGAGGTCTCCCCTGTCGCCTTTGATGGTCTTCGGGCCGCTCGTCCTCGGCGGCGGCGCAGTACCTGAAGGTGGCCCACGAGGGCCGCGGGCTGGGCCGCAAATTTGCTGGTCCCGCGACGTGGGCCCGGGAGTCGGGGCTGCAGGGCGTCATTGAAGCAGGTTTCCGGCCCGGCCGCAGCTGCGCTTTCCGAGGTCTCGGGGCTCTGACCCAGGCGCGCATCCTCGTGCGCTCCCGGCTCTCTCGGGAGCCACGGCAGACTGCAGGCAGGGGCCCGAGACTCGAGCTCCCCCGAATTCCTCGAAACCTGCAGGTTGGGTCCCTGCAAACGCGTGGTTACTAACCCCGAGGAGCTCAGAGGCAAAGGGCTCAATGGTGGAGTTGGCGGGGACTTTCTCTGTTTAAAGCAACAATTTGCTAATTCGGATCTATTGCTTTTAAATATCGAGTTCCAGGGACCTTTGTCAATGCAGGCTTAATTTCACCCCACTGATGAAGGATGTTTATAAACGGCGCCTGCGGTGCGAGCCGAGTGTGAAAATATCAGTTTTATGCCTTTTGATATGAATTACATAGGCGGAAGCCTTATTAGACGATTACAAATTTCGCAGCTGCTCGCTGCCCAATTACGCAGCTCTTCGCGGTGAGAGGAAGCGGTGGGCGTCGGGATGGGTTGGTGCCCCCTCTCTCCAGCCCAGACCTCCAATCACGGCCTGCTCTACGGGACCCAGGCCCCTTTCCCTGCTCCTGGAGTTTTAGGGACCCAACTGTGGGCGTCTGAGGGCTCTGGAGCGCAGGCCCAGGACTAGACGTGCTCAAGTCTCCTGGGCTCTCTCTCCCATCCCCGCCCCTTCCTCGGGAAGAGCTCCCGGTCCTGGGGAGCTGGGAATCCCCCTGGGTGGGCATTCGGCCTCTGATTTTCATTTTCGAAGAAGAGGTGGGCACCTAGCCATTTCAGGGCAATAGGTGGGCGCCAACATCACGCGGGTGGCCCCTTTCCCCTTTCGGCACACAAGATGAGGTTTGGGGAGTGTCTTCCTCCGATCAAGGCTGGTCTCCATTGGAGTTCAGGCTAAAATCCCCCTTTAGGAAGATTTTTTAAAGAAAAAGCCCTGCTGATTTTTTAGTCCGAAGACCTAAATGGGAAAGGGGGCGGGCGAACTTTTTCTGGGCCTGAGCCCGGGCGGAGCTTAGGTTGCAGGTGCAAAGGAGCCCGGCCACCTCGAGGGCAGCCGTAGGTCCTCAGGCGCCCCACACAAGGGAGCTGAGTCTTGGGACTCTGGACGGGCGGGTCACTCAGCCTTAAAAATCCTAGCGAGTGTCTGCTGGAACTCCTCTGCCCACCTCCACACACAACCCCCACCCAAAGGCTCACAAGGCCAGCCCGGGATACAGAAATGGACTCACCACCCGGAGGCCTGCGCGGGCTGGGTGCGCCCAAGTGTCCCGCCGGAGAGGTCGGCGGACGCCGCGCCTGGAGAAGAGCGGACGCCGGGACGCTCTGCTGCTCCTGCCTGAGGACCATCCTTCTGCCCCAAACCCAGAAGCCTCTAAAAATGAATCATTTCCTCCACTTATGCAGAGATAGGCGCTCTTAGATCAAGATTAGTATTTTGAAAACCCGATTGAGAGCCGCCTGATTAGGCGAGGGTGGGTGGAAAGACCGCATAAAACGCCAGCTCCCCCGCCCTACTTCCCCCAAACAGCTCCAACGCTGTCGGCGTCTCCAAATGACCCGCGCGTATCATTCTTTGTATCAGTCAAATAGCACTCCAGACTCACTTTACGAACGTTCACACAAAGAAACTGTAATTAAATCTCCAAACGGAACCTCTACCGTTAATTCAACTTTCCACGGAATCCTGCTCTATGCGCGGCCTGAGGGCGCCAACCTTGCGCAAGACTCTTTCCTATCGGAATAGGAATAGCCATTTCGAGAGCAACTCTCTTTCACGGAAAACGCCTTAGGTGGATCCATTCCCGGCACTGATTTTTTGCATTTGACGAAAAACAAGTCATTTTGGCCCTCACGCACAAGTTAGCTTTGCAGAAAGTCGACCCACCCCAAGCCCTCAGTTCTGTAGCAGGACCCAGGTTCGCATCGCGTCCCCTTCTCTCTCCACTTGAGATGTCCCGAGTAGGAACAGTATCTGGACGGCTAATGCACTGCTGCTGGAGAGGGAAAACAGTGCCAAAAGGAACAGGCTCCTGTTTACGGGGCAGAAACAGGATTGAGGAAAACCAAATCCGCAGCTTGAATGGGCCCCAATCCGTTACACAGGCTCTCTTCATCGCAGGAGACTGTCTGTCCCCTTGCCGGCCTGGCCCTCTGCTAGCCTTCTGTAGGCTGGCCTGGGCAGGATCGCTGACCGCTCCCATTTTCTTCTGTACAAACAGAACAAAGGAATAATGCTGTGTGCATAAATGTTTAAAATATATATTTCTATGTGAAGCAACATCGCTTATGTTTCAGAAGATTTTTGCTTCTTACGAGGGGCACATTGGAAATAAAAATGACTTCAGAATCATCCTTTACCAAATTCGTCTCCATGCGGTACACAGTGAAGTGAAATCTATGCCCGAAAGAGGCTGTTGGAACAAACATCCTCCGATCCTACCGAGAATCACGGTGTCTGCGTGCCCTCCCCGCACGCGCGCCGGAGCCGGTGGCACCAGCCGCGGCTTCCAGGGCTTAACTTTTGTCTAGGATGAGGTGGAAAGAACAATACTCGTCAGCATCGTACTTGTACTTTGGTCTTTCTTGTCGACTTGGTTTCAAATCTAGTCGCAAATCCTAAGCTTTTGTGCCGCTCAGATGTTCCTTCTTTCTCTTAAGGAGAAAACTTTTGGCAGAAGGAGCGCGAGCGTCTAGGGGAACCAGGCCGGGCGGCAGGGCTGGCGTCTCCACCGCGGGGAGAGGCGCGGATGCAGGGAACCATGCACCCTTCAAGTCCCAGAGACCGGGCTGCCTTTCCGCTGGCTGCTGCAAGAGATGTAACCTGAATCTTTGTTTAGGTTTTGGTTGGGGAGCGAGAATTTAAAAGCCAGGGCAAATGCAGAGGGCAGAATTAAAAAAAAAAAAAAATCAAGCTAACAGGCCACGCCAGGGTTTTGTTTTCCCCCTTTCCCCCTTTAATACCGAACCTGGAGTAAGTTGCTTGCCCTGATAAAGATCTTAACATGTAGGGAAGGAGGGTTTTCCGTAGGAGGTGAGGCTGTTCCTCCAGGAGAGCTTTCCACACACCCCCCTCCCTCCGTGGAAGGTTCCACCCTCTGGACCCCCCCTTTCCTGGAAGGACAGACCTCGGGGAAGTTGAGAAAAGACTCTTAGGAACAGTCGGTCAGAGGGTGGTTACTGCCGCCGCGGCCTCTCTGACCGACTGGCTCGGGCCGTCCCGTCCCTCCCGGGGCTTTTATTAGCGCTTTGGGCAGGGAGGGGACGCTCGCAGACGCCGACGGCCGGTGCCCCTCCGGAGCTGGAATGTGATCGGCAGCCCCAGCAGGGCCATGTATTGGAAGAGCGAGCCGATGTTTGTGTGTAAACTAGAGGAGAAGGACGTGCCGGGGCTGGCCGTGCCCCCGGAGAAGGTGAGCGAGCCGACGCCCGGCCGGAGGACTTGAGTCGCAGTTTTCCTGGAAACGCGAGTTCTTTGGGCTCCTACAGGAGGTTCAGAAACTACCAGTACCGGCCTCGTCCTCAGACCTGGCGATTTTTTTTTTTATTACGTAGTAGCGCTAGTCAGTAATCACTGCCCCCTCCCCGCGAGCTCACTTAACCTGAGGCATGGAGACTGTAATTTGGGAGACGAAGCCTCGAGCCTAAGGCGCCCTCGGGTTCACGTGAGTCGTGCTTTTGTTCTGTTTGCCGTGGTGGCCGTGGTGGCGGCGGCCCGGGGACCGCGGGACGCGGGGACCGGGCGGCCAGCGGGGGGACCCAGCAGACTGCGGCTCCTGCGCGCGCTGACGCGCCACGACTCCAGACGCGGACGACCCGCGTGCCGCGGACCCGGGGGATGCCAGGGGGGCCAGAAGAACCATTTTATCTAAAATAACAAAGGAAGCAAACCCAGGGCGCAAAAGGGGTCCAAAGCTGGGCCTGCGTAGCTGGGGGGACTTGGGGGGCTCTCACCTCTCGGGAGGCGAGACCCGTGGGTGTGTCGCGATTTAAATGTGGAAATCGCCTGCAGCCTTTTGAGGCCCGGCCGAGGCGCGCCCCGAGCTGCTGGCCTCGCCTTTGCTCCGCCGCGGGCTGATTACACCCGGCCGGCGTGGGGCTTTTCCGCCCGGAGCCCGCGCTCGGGCAGGGCGCTGCGTCCCGCGTGGGCGCGCAGCTCCTGGGGACCCTGGGGGGCCTGGGGACACCCACGTTCCCGCGGCATCGCACCCCCCGCACCTTCAGAGGAAGGAGTAGCCGGGGAGCCCGAAATACAGAGGTGCAGCAGCTAGAGTTCGAGGAGCCAGCAGCCCCCAAGCTGGAGTTTTCCTAAACTAAGGCAGAAAAAGCCCAGGGAGGCTGCGTTTCCTTTTAGGAACAAAACTCCAACAAAAGGCTTGAAAACACTTGAGTAACGCGCGTTGTTGCTTTAAAACATCCTGACCGAGGTTGGGTGAGGTTTTTTTTTTTTTTCCTAATGGCACAAATTAAATTCAGCTGGATATTTTCCATTATTCGACCCGCTTTTTGCGCTGGTTAAAAATAATCCTTTAGTAGCTCAAATGTTGACTTACTGAGCAATAAGTGGCAATTTACACCTTAAAGAAACGAGTGTAAATCACTCACGGCTCTAATTGCTGTAAGTTTACGTAAGAGCCGCTGGCTTGGTTTAATCTGAAGCATTTTCATTCAAATTGTCATAGGAACAAACACCAGGCTTCTTAAATCCCGCTGTAATTAGCTTTCAAGTATCCTATTAAACCTCTTCACCTTTCGGGCTATCCTATTCAAAAAGCTCCCTTTTAAAACTATATATGTGTCTTGCTCTTTTAATTGACGTTATTAAAGAAATCAAGTTCCGTCCCCCTCCCCAGCGGGCTTTCTTTTCTCCCACTCCACGCCCGCCCCCGCCCTTCGCGTGTCCCCCGCTCCGTGGTGATTGACGTCTGGAAAGAAAACGCTTTGTGCGGGGCGATTGTTATTAACTCGTTAGCCGGGGGCCGTCGCCGCGCCGCGCCCCGCGAGCCCGTGGCGGGCGGTGGCCGGGAGGCTGCGCGCCCCGCGCCCGGGCCCAGGCGGCGGCACGCGCGGCCCTTGATTAGCCGCCCGGCCGGGCTCCGCCGCGTGCGCCTCGCCACTCCTGACCGCGCTTCCTCGGGCTGTTCCTCCCGTCCCGCAGTGCCGGAGGCTCATGTCGGAGGAGTGCGGGCGGACTGCAGCCCTGGCGGCCGGGAGGACTCGGAAAGGCGCCGGGGAAGGAGGACTGGTGAGTGGGGAGGCGGCGGGGACCCGGGCCGCTGACCCCGCACTCCCTTCCCCCGGGCTGGGCCCTCCCGGGGCCGCGGAGGGCAGGGCAGCCGGGGTCCGGGGTCCGGGGTCCGGGAGGTCAGGGGTCGGCGCGCGCCAGAGGCCGGAGCTGGGACCTGGGGGTGGGGGACGAGGGGAGACGGGGGGGGGCTGGGAGGCGGGGCCTGGGACCGCCTGCCTTCCACGCTTCCCGCAGGTGAGCCCCGAGGGAGCGGGGGACGAGGACTCCAGCTCCTCCTCGGCCCCGCTGTCCCCGTCGTCCTCGCCCCAGTCCATGGCCTCGGGCTCGGGCTGTCCCCCCGGCAAGTGTGTGTGCAACAGCTGCGGCCTGGAGATCGTGGACAAATACCTGCTCAAGGTAGGGTGGGCCGGCTCGGCCTAGGGGAAGCGCAGGGCAAAGAGGAAAGTTGTCCCCTCTCCCACCCGGGCTATGGACTTTCTGGGCAAATCAGCCCCGACTAGGGCCACTCGTGCAGTGGGGTCGTGGGGGCCTTCCATGTTGTTACGAAACAGTTTGTGAGCGATACGATACACCCTGGTCTAGAAATGATTGCCAGGGTGGATGTCCTGGAATCGCCACTGGAGGTAGCAGGGCAGTGGGGAAGCCCTTACAGTTCTGCGAAAGCGGCCTGAGCACACTCACTCTTCGGGCTGACTGCCCTCCACCCCATCACAGGGCGCTCAGGAGAGTTCCAGGCCGGTCTGTGTTAACCGATTTCCCCCTGAAGTGCCTTCAAAGGTCTGTTCTGAGACTATTTTAAACATTAGTTTTATTTTTAAATTACAAGAAGCTTTTCCAAAGTAAAAGTTCGTAGAAACATTTCAGTGAAAACTGTTTCAATACCTTCTGACTCTTATGAACATTTAATGCTTCAAGTCCACCCAATGCTGTTAAGTCCTTTCCAGGGCGAAGGAAAATGGATGAAGTGTTTAAAGTGGTGGTTTGAGAGTTGACTGTCTTAATTTGTTTTATTTTTCTCTTAAAATGTTGTGGGGGAATTCTGGAGTAGAAATTCTGGCAGGCCGCAGTTATCCAAGTCATAGCAAGCAGGATCCTGGTCCCTGGTGTCTTAATGCTAATATATTGGCTTTTCAACTTCAATAGTTTTTAAAACCACTCTGTAAAATAATTATTTCTCCTATACTAAAGTAGTTGCAAACCGGTTCACTTTCTCTTCCCACCCCACCACGCTTAGGTTTTCAAAAGGATTAATTATGGAGAGTCTAGAGTTCAGAAAGTGAATTAGTGGGTTTAAGTTTCTACATCAACATACAAATTGCTTTGTCTGTAAAATGTGAATTACCTTCTACAGCCCAGATACAGTAACAAGAGGGGTTTTGGTGAAAACATTTAAAAATGACTATGTCTTATTTGGAGGTTGATTTTTGAAGTTGGAAATCAGCATGGCTTTTTCTTTAAATATGCATTCTTAAGATTCCATTTTCATTGTTGCTAAACCTGACACTTTTGGAATTTCAAAGCCATCTTTTGGATTAAAACTAGCTCCTTATTCTCAATGAGGCTTTTCAATAATTAGCAGAATCTTTAAGAATGTTTCTGAAATGAGCCTATGAAGCCTTTAACACTTCATAACAGGGAAGACCTAGATAAAAAAGCTTATAATAAAGTAACAACACATTCTCAGAAATTGATAATATTTTCTAGTGTTCATCTTGCCTAAGTTTGTATATTGCCTATCTTGGCAGTCTATAAAATATCTGTTATATAAGAGAGCTACATATAAAGCTCTCTTTTGTAGTAGGGCAGTAGTCTGCCCAGTGAAGTATTCTCCATGAAATCCATTCTATCACTTATTTGTATTAGCATATTATCTCTAACTACCTTCTGGTAGTATATGGTGATTTTAAAACTCTGAGTTCTTAACCTTTCCCCCCCACTTTGAGTACTTTTCCAGGAAAGTTACTTTCCAGACTGGTAAAAGACAGAGCTAGCATAGACATAGGTGTAACCAACATGAAACCAGTGAGGCAAGTACAAAGGGGCTAGACCGGAGCACTACAAGAGGAGTATCTTTTGGCTCATTTCCTACTTCAGTGGGCAGTCCTTTTGGTAGTTTTTCTGTCCTGGTCCTAGTTCTCTGTTTAGGCATTTGCTGATTGGATTAGTACTAGCCAGCAGAGAAGGTTTATAGTTTCCAGAACCTTCTCTCTTCACCTTACTTTACTCTCTAAAAAAGAAATGAAAGATTTAGGCGTTTTTGTTGTTGTTGCTGTGATTGTTTGTTTTTGTTTTTTGGAAGTAAACTTTGAGGAAAGGTGGCAGACCAAGCATTTGGTTTGGCTTTTGTAGAGAGAGGCCATGGCTCTGCCCTAAAACCTTCCTTTAAAAAAACAAAACAAAAACTTGGATGTGACTGAAATATAGAAGGTCCAAAGCTGTGGAATATTAACAAAGCCTGTACTTTTAAACTTTATCCTAATTGAGTGCATTTTAGAGAAAAGAATAAAGAAGACTGTAGCTTTATTTCTAGGAGAGTATTCACCATTGTTAACTTTTTTTCTTGCTTTCTTGGATGTCTTTCTATTTCTTTGTTATTTGCAGTGTTTTTTATAGTGAGTATGTAGTTCTTTCAAAGAAAAAGACCCAAACTTAAAAGTTCATCAAAAAGGAGACTTGCAAAGCAAAAAGTTGCTTTGGAAATGGATGCATTAACTGTAATTAGAAGCCAGTAAAACTTCAGTCTTTGAGCTCCAAAGTTGTGTCTAATTCATATCATAGGTGAACATGTTGAACAGTAGTTATAATCTGAGAGAATCATTGGACAGAAAATTCTTTGATTATAAAATAGTGTTACAAAAGCCACCTCTCACAGTAATTTACTTTCCTATTTCTGTCATCAGATCCATTGGGAGGGTTTAACTGGTGATTTTGCATCATTGCTGCTCTTTTACATGACATTTAATTCAGCATAAACCTAGTTCTTGTGTCTATTTAAAAGAGCAAACTTTGGAGTCTGTGTTGCAAGCCAGTTCAATCCATTACACACCTTCATTCTTGACCTAAATTCTGATGCTTATAGTATGATGGCAACATTTAAAATGAGATTAATTGTGGATTATTTCCCCCAAGTGATATTTCTTGTGCCTTTAGAAAATACAAAGTGATTTAAAAAAAAAAAAACATGTTTATATCTTACTATTTGAAGAATAAATGAAAAATATGCTTGGTACCTGTTTACAACCACTTAGAATTGTAACTGTACTGAAATCAGTAGGGTTACCAGTACTTTACTTCATGGCTACATTGTTTCTGTAGAGTGGGGTAATGTTTGCAGAGAAGCAGGGCTACTGCCACGGTAGCACTCAGCTCTACCTTAGCCATTTCTGGTTGTAAGGCAAGAGACTACCCAGCTTCTTCAGCCTGGATGACTATCTTTCAAAGCTGCTTTTCACTTTCTTCAGTGTTCTCTTAAACAAATGTACAGTTTGCAATTATATGCCCAAAAAGTAGGTTGAGAAGGTGCTCTTAACTACCAGGTTGCATGGGGGAAAGAATTGGGGGGAAAAAAGAAACAAAATATCTATGTATAGGACTTTCAAGTGACCAGAATTTTCCCTGTGTTCATAGAGGTTTGATTTAAGAAACAACTCAGATTCTTTAAAGGGGCATAGATAGATAGATAGATAGATAGATAGATAGATAGATATGGTATTTTCCTGGCTGGAGTGTAAAGGTGAATATATTCAGACAGATATTTATATAAATGACACTGTTTGGATGGAAACAATCAGAGTGTGTGTGAGACTCTCGCAGGGCCAACATGTCAGCTGCCTGATGCTGTCCTTCGTGTGCTGCGGAGTATCCCCTCACGCTGCCCTCTTCCCATTGCAGGTGAATGGCCTGTGCTGGCATGTCCGATGTCTGTCCTGCAGTGTTTGCAGAACCTCCTTAGGAAGGCACACCAGCTGTTACATTAAAGACAAAGACATTTTCTGCAAACTTGATTATTTCAGGTACACCGTGAAGCTTATTCTTACTAAAGCATGCACTTCAAGAAATTATTCAGCAAAAAAATGTTTTGTAATCAGCGTTTGTCCAGTTGCATTTATCATAAGCCCCATTTTTCCTATATAAGGGATTGCAAAATCTCTTTTGAGGTCTATTAAAGCAAAATAAGTGTGTTTTCCTCCTCTAAGACTTTGGTATCCGAAAATTAACAGTAAATAATATTTCTACTGTAGAGGATGACAGTTTTAGACACCAAAGGCAGGGAAACTTCTCTGCAATGCATAGATATAAAGGAGGAAATACACAGTGCCTTCACGTGACAAAGACCCTTGTCAGGCGGAAGACAAGATGAGAGAAACTGAGTACAGAGGAAAAAGGACTTTGTAAGCTTGTACCAATTCACCATAGAATGGTCCTTAGTTATACACTCATGAGATGCCAGGAATTTGGAAAGTGTAATGAACCACATTATTCAGAAGGACTGATCATTCCTGTATCATAAATACACCAAATTAAATTAGTCTGCCCAAAAACCCTGTGTCTTTTTTCTATTCTTTGATCTTTAGTTTTTAAGATTGTATTTGCACAAGTTACTAGGTTTCCTTTCTGTGATCTCTTTATAATTGCTTAGATGTAGTTTCTTCTGTGGCAGTTCTTTATGGTTAGTTGTCTAGAAATTGAAATCGTTCCTAAGAATGACTTTTAAAATTACCGTATTTCTTTATTGGGATTTTCAAATGAAGAAAAATATTCCTTAGGAAATTGTGTTAATTCTACATAGTGAAGTTTGTAGTATTATGTTGTTTATACTCCATTTAAAAAATGATTTTAGAGCGTTTAGCGGTTAATTTGAACAAAATAACTAGGTAATTTAAATTACTTCATAATATCCAGAGTCCTATATTTTATAAAATAGCAGGAAAAAAAATCACAGAGTTTTGTAATTACCCCAAATATATATTTCTCATTAGGCTTATCTCAGTTTCTTCACCCAGTTAATAGTTTGCTGCTTTTGGACATCAGATATGCTAATCTTAAGTTTTTTATGGTAAATTGAAATCTTTTGAAAGTTTCAAGATTGAAAATCTAGTTCTTAAGGATGTTTCATACTTTATATTTTATTACTTTCTGGAATTTATTTTTAAGATTCAGTGTTTTGGTGTAATTTTAAAACATAAACTGGTAGGGCCTCTAAAGATGTATGAGTGAGTAGAGAGACCCATGTGCTTTCCTAGTGTGAGCTGCCTGCTGGCCCATGCCTGTGATTGTGATAGGAGACAAGACAGAGTGTCCAGTCACTCAGACTGGGAAAAAAGAGAAATATTCACATCTGGTCTGACATTTTAAGTTTAACCTGTGTTTAATGTCCAAATATGTCTCTGAAAGTTTTAGTTAAGATTCCTTTGCTCCTGTGAATAATAGTTCGATAACTTTGCATGAAAGGAAACATTTCTGAGTTTTCCTTTGTCACCTACCAGGGTGAGGAATTTCAGTTCTCTGAATTCTTTGATAATCTCGATTTTAAATGTAAACATTAATTTATGCATTTCCTAATCATCTCAACTTGATTCTTTTGTTTGTTTGATTTTTTGGTGCTGTGAATACTAAAGACATGCTGTACTACTGAGCTATGCCTCCCAGTATCTCAACTTGGTCTTAAAAAGTCAATATTCATATCAAGTTGATATACTTTTGCACTTTTAGGGTTTTACATCTGGAGCCCATGTGTGTGTTTGTGCACGCACACACTTTTACTTTTAGCCTGCACATACAATTATAAATGTCCTGATATTTGAGGCAATAAGGGAGATATTGATACTTGTGTCTTATTTGTTTTAAAAGGTTTTATTTTAAAAAATAGATTTGAATTGAAACTCTACCTCAAATCTTCATTGCTTAGCATATTGACTTAGAAAAGTAACTCCGGTTTCATTTTCTTGATATTTAAATACTTAGGTTACTCCAGTGGAGTTACATTATGTGTCAGTTTAATATTAGACTGATAAATGCCCTCCCAAGCATTAAAATCTCCCACTCCCGCCCTTCTGTTTCCTGTAGAAGGTATGGAACTCGCTGCTCTCGGTGTGGCAGGCACATCCATTCTACTGACTGGGTCCGGAGGGCCAAAGGAAATGTCTATCACTTGGCCTGTTTTGCCTGCTTTTCTTGCAAAAGGCAACTATCCACGGGAGAGGAGTTTGCATTGGTGGAAGAGAAAGTCCTCTGCAGAGTGCATTATGACTTCATGCTTGATAATTTAAAAAGAGAAGTGGAAAATGGTAAATATGTACTTAAAATACTTTTGAGTCTTTGGGGACAGTGACTAGAGGGATAAAAAAGATTTTTTCTAAGGTCATCCTGATGCATTATTTTAGGCAAAATATAATTGTGGTAAAATTCATCAAGCACTCTACAGCTAGTGATGATCTCCATCTGTTTATTTGCTAGGAAAACTGTGGTGTATGTATTCTGTTCTCGGGCAGCAGCCTCGGGTCAGTCTTCAGCTTCTCTCTTCTGTAAACAGTTGTTTCCCTATATTGGCCTTCCTAAGAATGGGCCTTAGATGTGCACTTCTAACTTTTTGCACTTTGGACTGAATACACAAGCCTATAAATGGAATATTGTTTCTAGAGTGTATTTATGAAATGTTTAATTAAAACTTAGTGGGTTTTAATTTGAGCGCAGTGATGCATCCCGGTAATCTCAGCACTTTGGAAAGTCAAAGTAGGAGGACTGTAAAATCACAAGTTCAGGCCCCGCCTGGCCAATGTCATGACTGGTAGTGAGACCCTATCTCAAAATAAATTTTAAAAAGCTAGGGATATACCTCAGTGCTTAGGTCTTGGGTTTAATCCCCAGTACTGTGAGAAAAAGAAGAAAAAAGGGTTTTCCAATCGAGAAGATACATAAAATTTTACAAGCCAAGAAGTGCAAGAAAACTATTACTGTGCAAGCGGTGGACCCATTTGAGTTACCAACTTGTTTGGTGTAAATAAGGACTAAAAGGTATAGTAGATAGTGTGAAACAGGAAGAAAAGGGGCAAAGGGGGAGGGGGACAGGGAGGGGAAAAGAAAGAAGGGAATGGAATTAATATGACAAAAACAAAAAATGGAAATGTTTGGTATGTTTTTTAAATGCAGGTAATGGGATTAGTGTGGAAGGTGCCCTCCTCACAGAACAAGACGTTAATCATCCAAAACCAGCAAAAAGAGCTCGGACCAGCTTTACTGCAGATCAGCTCCAGGTAGACCTGGCAATGAATTTATGATTTTTGAAGTCCCTCCCCGCCAAAAAAGAAATCCCAAACCAAAAAAGCAATTTCCATGCTGCCTAAATCCAGTTATGTTTTCTCAAAAGTTAACCTATCTTTTCTTGAAACCAACTTGATAAATACATGGAAATATACTGATTGCCCTAAAATGTTTCTCAGTGTTTTCAGCATCATGATCTGAATGGTCCAGTCATCTAACTTTGTTTCCTTGGAGTCTGTGGTATCAGCATCAAAGTGGAAACCAAATGTGGATCTGTTCTGGCTTCCTGATAACATCAGTTTAATCCAGACATTTATATTAGTTTATGTAATTGTAATAGACAAACTCTATTTTGAAACTCTTAATAGAGAAAGACAGCATGTCAATCTGCAAAACTCCAATTTGTTACTCTTTTTTTTTAACAAAGTACGATGAGTATTTTAATGGACAAGATTGTATGTTTTTTGAGTAGGAAAGAATTGAATATGTCTGCCTTAATTAATGGTTACATAGTTCCTTTCTTGTTTTTAAAAAGGGTAGAGGAAATAATTCTATAATTTGATGTTAAAGGTTGATTGTGCCCTCTGGCAAGGGAAGGATTATTTTCAGCTTAGTTGTCTTAAAGATAATTGTCATAGTTTGATTTGTACAAATTATCAGGAAAATAACTAAATAATTGCTCCTTTATATTTCTTTATATTTTGGTCTATATGTATAATGATTCTTTCCAGAATTTTTTCAGATAACAAAATCACGTCTTCTAAAAAATTAATGTGGATGAGATATTTGTTTTCGGTTAAGGTAAAGTAACATTGAGCACCTGCCATTCACCGCTGAGTGCTTTACACATAGTCTCCATTTTAGCTCAGACTTTAGAAGACATTTAGGCAATATTAACAAATGGATAAAAGTAATGTTCTGAAAACCACCTGTAGCATTCTAAGACCTGACAGATCTTAAGATGGTTACTACATTTAAAAGTGTTTCAAGGGAGAATTTTATTTTCAGAAGGATTTCAGAAGGAAACCTGGATATGATCCAAACATTTCAAAGAAACTTGACCATGGAAAGTCCTCTAGCATTAAAATCTAGACGCATTCGGGGAAAACGAATCTAGATAGAGAATTGTTGTGGATATATTAGGCATAAAAGTACATAGACAATAAGTGATAAATTAAAGATAAGACAATGGAGAGAAACATCTCCATATGAACTGTGCTCCTCTGGGTGCTGCTCTGGGTTGGAGCAGAGGTTACACACACACTGTTAGGTGTGAGCACTTGTGCAAGCTCTGGGAAAACACCTCCTTGTGAAAAGGTGTCTGGGTTAAAACAGAATCTCCGCTATCCACGTATCTGCTTTTTAAAATGGACTGTTCACATGAAGGGCTGGTTATAATCTTACGAGTTATAAGATTGATAACTTTAATTTGATGTAAAATTTATTATTGCAATTATTGCTGTGAAAATTGGAAACCAGTGTGTATAGAATCACCTATGGGAAGTTAATTGCAGATACCAATGAAATAAAAAGAGAATACTTGTGGAGGTCTTTTCGTGTCAAGTCTGATGCCAGGCTCCTCGACACTGTCTCCTCCAACTCTCCCGACAATCCTTGGTGTAGTCACCTCTCGACAAGGTCTAGGAGCTCCTCTGAAGGCGGAGCTCTGAGGAGATGGCAAAGAAGAGATTCAGGCTCTACTTGCCCCACCTCTGCCCTTTTCATAGGTGGGGCCTTTCAGGAGACCATCAGTGCAAATGAGCCTTAACCAAACCCCACTTCAACAGCTACAATAAAAGAGATCCTGAATCTTGTAGCTAGGTTTGCAGTTTAAAATTGCAAATGTGCATAAAATATTTAAGCGTTCTTCTACAAGTGTGATCTGAATCATGCTTTTAAAAATGTTTGTCAGAATCATAGGTTTTTAAAAATGAAAGCAAGTAATAACAGTTTTAAAGTTTGTTTTCATTTATTCAATATTTATTAGCATTTATCTTATATACCAGGGATAACTGAAACAAATGAAATACAATCCTCACATAGGTGTTTGAAATTTAGGCATTTGGGATAGCTGTAGATTTAAAAAACAGACAGACTTACTTGAATCATTTACTTTTGCCAGATCTTTTAATAAATCAGGCAATGTACCTTCATTGTCAAATTGTCCTCCTTTCAGAATATTCCAGTTTTATCAAGACTATTAATGTGGTACCTGCTTTGGACAGATGTGAGTTAAAATGGGATGAATAATGGGCTAGAGATGTAGCTCATTGGTAGAAGGTGGAATGCTTGACCAGTCTGAGGCCCTGGACTCCATCCCCAGTATTAAAAAAAAAAAGCCCCCCAAATTCTTCTTTAAAATTAATAGGAAGAAAAAATAGCTTACCTCAGAGGCTGTCCACAAATTTATATGAAATATTGTCTCATAAGAATGAAACTAAGAAATTTCTGCTAATACTATGGTTTGCTTATTATTGTTGCAAGCACCTGGTGAATTATTATTACACATGCTACATTTAGCTTCTACTTTAATCTGTTTTCAGATTAAATTGGTCAGATGCCTGACATTTTTGGTAGGTCTCCTGGCCTCGAAATGCTGACTAGCTACATAAGTTCACTCTCTGACCATGTTAGAGGAGTTGAGAAAAGAAGCACAGTGGGATTCAGCCACAGTACTGTTCAGATAACAGCGAAAACTAAGAAGAATTTGAAAGGATCTTTTTTTCTGAGACTACTGATACTATTAAAAAGAAAGATCAATAGGTACTACTTTTTCCAAAGAATATTCCAGTTTAAATAATCCATGCTGACCTGACCATTGTTTTACTCCCGGATGAGAAATTCCTTTATTAAATGTAATTTGGTTCCATTATTAAACTTGTCAATCTGAAATTCATTTGTGAAAAGCATACTGTTTTTTAAACAGATTATCAGTAATGATCTTACAAGCAAATCTCCAAGTATCTGTTCAGCCTTTCCTTTTTGAAAAATTTTTAGAAAGACATAATTCCTCGTTTTTCTCTTTGGGACATTATGTGCTCAATTATATATGAACACAATTCTAAGTGCATAGGAAGATATTAATGTAACACATTTGCAGTTGAAAAGGAAATATGAAGATTATAAGTGTTCAGGCCATTTTTCTCATTTTTAAAAACCAAAGCTTTATGTTTTGTTTATAATGAATGTATAAACAATATAGCAGGCTGAGAAGTCAGGAATACTTAATTGTAGAAGAGTCGTTTATCAGATCTTAGCTGAAAATATAATTTGTATACCTCACAAAGCTCCCTGGAACAACACTGGACTTTCTGTCCATACTCTCAGATTTTCCTCACATCGTCAAGTTTAATTCTGTCCCAAACCCTGCGTACTACGTGTTGGGAAGGGAGTTTAGTTCCGGGAGAGGTGAAGAATAAGGCCTCGCCTGTGTCGAGGTGCACATTCCCTGCTATGGACAGTAGACGTGCAGCACGTTCTCTGCCTTCGGGCTGATTGCAGTGGCAGGAGAGAGTACCATACAAAGAGCAGAGCCAGGAGTGCAGTTGGTTTTTTCTGTTGGGAAGGGTGGTGAAGCCAGGGCTGCTTACGGTCTTTAGATGGGTTGGGTACCCACATCCTGTGCCTGTGGATAAGCACAATCCTGGGGGATGCTGTCTTCTCACTCATTTTTGTTCTATAATGTTCCCCTCAGTTGATTGACTTTTAGTGATAAAATTCAAGTATCCCCCTCGATTCGTGATGGTTCTGTCTCCTAAAAGAACACAGAGCCCTTGGTTTGTGATTTATTCAGCTACTCCCTACCCTCTTTTACTCTTCCTTCACCCTTTCTGATAGGTAGTTCTTGGTGTGTCTGAATCTCTTTCAGGGAGTTAAGACCAGGGACATTGTTTCCCATCGCTGTCTTGCACTTAGCATGGTGATCACAGTCCACAGGCCATGACATCAGAGTAACCTGTGCGCTTTATCGGTCTGTTGACCCTGAGACCCGGTAATTCTTAGTGGACTGGTAGATATCTCTTTTTAAGATCTCAGACGTTCTTTCACTGAGAGTAGGTACTCCGAAAAATGATGGAATCATCACAATTAAGTGAAGTCCTTGAGCTACATACTATTCACACATCAATACCAGTTATTTTATAGGCATTCAGCCTGTTTTGCTCAGAAGAGGTAGGAGATAAATATTATATGGTTTTCATATTTTATTAAGTGTTTTCATGTTGAGAAGTTTGACAAAATGGGAAAAATGGTAAATGGGATTCATATGTATTTCATTTGTGAGTTCTGAACATGGAAAAAAAGAAAAGGTATGCTTATTTCTAACAGCATAGTTGAGAGACGAATTTATATTGAAATGGATTGTTGTTTTAAAGGTTTCAGCAAAACAGCTTGTGTGTAAATATACGCAGTTTGCCTACTTTTTCACTTATATGCACTTCTCCATGTTGGTTTTCAAGTAATAAAATAAAAGTATAGTGGTACCTCTGTTCATAAACTTGATTCATTCCACAATTCGAGGGAAGATGGCCATGGTGGTGTTCATCTCCCGAGGCGGAGTTTTCAAATGGAAGCAAAATTCTGCCAAATGCTTCTGTTTGTGAACTGATTTATTCATGAACAGAAGCAATCGTGAACTGAGGCATTACTGTATCACATTTCCTTAAGCATGTCTTATTTCTCTCATCATCAAAATGCAGAAGATTGAACTGTGTCTTTTTAATCATTTACAGCTTGCTTTTTTTTTTTTTTAAACAACAGGTTATGCAAGCACAGTTTGCTCAGGACAACAACCCAGATGCACAGACCCTCCAGAAACTGGCAGAAAGGACAGGCTTGAGCAGACGTGTGATACAGGTGATTATTTTACAGGTTAACTCTGAGATACAGAAAGTTCTAAGTCTGGATCTTTATGAGTGTGCAGCATTCTTTTGTGAAAAAAACTTAAAATACTAACTTCCTGTTACAGATCACTTGACACTTTGAATCAGTGTTTTAAAGCCTGATCATTCACCCAACTGGGCTAGGCTGCCATTTGTCAAGTGACCCTTTGAACATCTTCATTCAGTGCTCACAAAATCCTAACCTGCTCAGACTAAGAAAGACAACTGCAGTTCTAAGTTGAGTCTGACTCTGAGGTCAGTGTTCTATGAGGGGTCAGCAGAGGGTACTGATGGCCTTTGCTAAAGAACTAGGGAAAGGAGTGGTATGAACAAAACTGGGGAAGGGTGAGTTAGAGCAAACTTACTGGAATGTAGACTTTATATTTGGAACTTATGGAAAATGAAATTGGAGTTGTAGAGGCCTGCAAAGGAAGAGTTCTCTCTTGAACAGAAGCAAGTGACACAACATGGGAAGAATTAAAGTTGAATGAAGGCCAGACAGAAGTCCCTAGCTTAGCTGGGACACCTAGCAGAGTAGTCACTTTTTGGAAAGAGACTTACCTGAGGTAGTAAGACTAGGATTCATTCAGGTCACATTTTATCAACTGTACACTGGTGAATGCTAGAGAAAGAAAATAACTTGGAGACTGAAATAGAAAGAGTGACAAGTCAAGGTATTCATGCGTATGGTACCCTTGGCAGGAATATTCAAGTCAAAGGAAAACTTGGTTTTCTTTTGGGAGGGAGATGAAGTCCCTTTTAATTGTCCTAATCGTGCAGCCATGATGGCAGTTGTGTATGTCAAATTTGAAGGGAGGGACAGGACCCAAGCAAAGAGAAATTGAACAAGATCCTTGAGAAACAGATCATAGAACTTAAGAAGTGCAGTAGACTTCAGAGAGAGGGCAGAGTGAACGGGACATAGCAACCCCCAGAATCCAGGAAGGAGTAGGTAGAGAAGCAGCAGAGATCCTGAAGGAACTGGGCCACTCCTAAGGGGAAGTCATCTCTGATAAGATGCTACAGAGAGACAAAGGGTGTGAGGAACAATTATAATTACTCAAGGTTTAAAGAAAGTTTAAGAAACAACCAGAAAGATAAAATGAAATTTGTTAGGGAGTGGAGGGGTAAATCCCTTCATTGTGTCTTAAGTTGGGTGGTTGATACACTTTAGGAAGCCAGAAGTGTTATAAGATTAAAAAAAAAAAAAATACAAGGAAGCAGATGGGAAAGACAGAGAGTACTGCAGCTCCTCTGCTGACCACAGTTCCCAGTGGTTCGGTTGGGCTCCCGAAGCTTCTGCACTTTCCAGACACTGAGTATTGTGTTTATTTTAGGGTACTAAAATTCAGACTAACAAGGAACCAGTCTGAAAAGAAGGCTGCCTTTGAGAAAAGACCACCAAGGCTGTAAATGATCTAGAAATGGGGTCCTAATATTAAAGGCAACAGGGATATCTATCTGGAGACAAGGTCAGGACGTGGGATGGGAAGGATAGGCTGTACCAGAATAGCTGTCCTTAAACATGGGTGAAAGGCTGCCCTGCGGAAGCACTGCTAGTCACTCGCGAGGAAGTTTCTTAGTGTGAAAGGCTTCAAACGGGGCGTGACCACCAAGGAAGGCAGTGAGTTTCCTGTACCTGGAAGTGAAATTTCCTGCGTGGTTAGTTCAGACTCGGTGGTCTAAGGGTGCCTTCCAACTTGAGACTTTGTATATCCATGGCAAGGAAGTCTGCAAGAAAGGTCGATAGATTCACGACTGTTATGTTTCAGACTATTTGAGTTGGAAACAAAGGAGCCTGGCAGGGTCTCCTTAGAGCCTCGCTCAGTATTTGAAGGAGTAAGGACCACAGATAAACATATGTCATGTAATGTCCAAATATTTCGGTCACCAGTATTATGTGCAATTTAGCGCGATCTCAAGTGCTAAAACCTGGAGGATGTATGTTTAGTTTTTCCCTTTCAATAGGTGAAGATTGAACGGTAGATATTTTGATACGATGGCCAAGGAAGGTGTATTAGCATAACAAATATGTGAATTATTTGTGTGTGTGTAATTTAAATATATAGTCCACAGTATTTTTGGAGATAAATTACTGTGATGTCAAGGTGTAAATCATAATCTCTCTCCCTGCAAAGCCCTTCCTGGTGTCAGGCACAACACTTTAGAAAGGTTATGAATTTTGCTTGCTAGGTCTCTACTATAAGATGCAAAACAGGTTGCCCAAAGAATAGGTGGAAAGAGTGGGAGAGCGTCAGGTGGAGAGGCTCAGGTTTACTAGCTTCAAATCTTCTTTGTGAGACGTTTGCAACAGAGCAGATTGTCAGTGACCTGAAGCCAAAGGATAAAAATGGGCAATTTTACTTTTCTTTAACACACTGCAACCAGATCCAATCATTATTCATATACCCTTTCAGATAAGGGAATTATGAGTTGTAGATCTTGCAGAAACAGAATAAAACTGTTTCTTTCAGTGTACTAGAAACACCTTTCCATACAACATGTACATCGTTTTTATTGCTGAATGTACTGAGCATACTCATTTCTTTTCTAATTTTTCACTATTAAAAAATGCTGCCATGAGCAACATCATATACCTATCTTGCACGTGTGTCCAATAGTTTCCTTATGATAAATTTCTCAACAAGAGAGTGTTGTATCAAAAGGTAGAATATTTAGGGCCTATATATAAAAATTGCCTTCCAAAAATTTATACCAACTTATTCTGGCTCTCCCAGGAGCTACATACAAGTGTTTCCTTTTCTTTAACTCGTGAGAATCCTGAATGTGGTCCATTCTTTTTATAGCATTGCCAATTTGGTAGTCAGAAAAGAAAATCTCATTGTTTTCATTTCTACTTATTCTATTATCAATGAACTTGAACATATGTGGTTGTTTTATAATTTTTAAAAACATATGGTTTCAGTCCACTTTTCTGGTGAATTACTTCTTTTCTCTTCATTGTACTGATTTTTATTAATCCTGTCATTAAACTTTCATGGTTCATCAAGTTTCTTTTCATCTATTTTTTCATATAGAACTTTTATGTTTTTATGTATTCCAATGTCTTTATCTTTTGATAGTTTTGGCCTTTGTTATGCTTTTCTATCTAAAAAGTGTATCAGTATTGACTTTGTTTCCTTAAACATTCATGGTTTCAATTATTTACACCTAAACTTTAATTTGTTTGGATTGGTTCCATGTGAGGTAGAGTTTTATTTATTTTTTTCTCTGAAATTATTAACCAGTTTTCCCTAGATCAGTAAGCCATAGTTTCCCAATAATGTAAATTTTTTTTTCATACACTAAATTCTTCTGTTTGGCTTTTTGTCTGGACTTCCTAAAGGATTCATTTTATTTTTTAATTTTTTATTTCTTTTGGTACCAGGGATCGAACTCAGGACCTTGTGCTTGCGAGGCAGGTGGCAGAACCACTGAGCTAAATCCCTGGCCCAAGGATTCATTTTATGCATTACGGGTGTGTGTACATTTGCACAGGTGTATGCGTGTGTGTTAATGGTCAGTGAACCTAGGAAACACTGAGCTGCATCCCAACCCTCTTTGAGACAAGGTCACTCTAAGTTGCCTATGCTGACCTTGAACTTGCAGTAGTCCTGACTCGGCCTCCTAAATAGCTGGTGTTAGCCTCTATGTGCAGCTAGATTTTTCAAAAATTTTTCAGTATATCTCCATGGTCTGCTTTCAGCTTATGGAGTTTATGATTTAGAACTTTAAATTTTTTAAATAAAAATTACAAAACGTGTTACTCAGAGAAAAATTTAACTCATGCTAGAGGTTTGCAAAGCAGAAGGAGAAAACTGTAAGTAGGTAACTTTTATTTGAATTCTGAAGCCATAGCTTTCTTGTCACCCTTCTAATGTCTGGAATCCTGAGCTGTACTTTGCTTTTCAAGTTAGATGATACTTTGTGTTCACAAACCTCTCTCTGCTAGGTCATCTGTAGATGATCTTTCCAAGAAGATATTTGAGTTACTGTATTAGAGTAGTTATTCTATTTATGTTGCACATTATTTATATTTATTTTCAAAGTCTGAGATTCTCTTTTGTTTCAATGAAGCAGCAATAATTGGACTTTTTGTTGTTTGTTTTTACAAATGAGTAGACTCTGTCCAATGTATAATTGACTGGAGGCAAAGATATTTTGAAGAAACTCTGGGACCACTATAGTGAACGTGGATTAGGGTCTGGGTAGTCCTTCGGGAGAGTGACTTCTAGGGAAGCAGGAGGCAGCATGGCCACTTGCCAGCTAGGGAATGTCAGAATGGCTTCTCAGTTGGGTAAGGCTGGTGACAGTCCTGGCACCTGTGGTGACTAGAGACTTCGGTGGGCTCTGTCCTGGGATCTCAGAATCTCCCACTCCGGACGAGGAGGAAGAGGAGGCACCTATGACTTCTCACTCTTTTTCCTTGATGTGTGCCTAAGCCTTGCTCTGGGACATTCCTTAGAGACACCCTTTGTACCACCTGTGTGGGGCTGCTTGAGCCATTAAATTATTACTTTGTATTCCTTGAGCTTTAATCCTTTGAATTCACACCATGCCAGCCCTTTATTTTGAGCCCCTGTGTCAGGGTGTCTTTTTACATCAGGCCAACTTTTGTTATAAATTCTTGAAGCTTCCTTCTGTTTCACACTCACTGGCCCTAATTTTCTTGTGCCATCAAATTCCTGCTCAACAGCCCGGACAGAAGTGAGGTCTCTGACCTTGCCCTGGCCTTCTCCCCTGACCCTAAAACGTTTCTAATTCCCTTAAGGTTTTTAATCCCTTCCCTTATCTTTCTTCTCATATCAGAATTGCTTGGAATGATGGCAATTAAGTGACATACAGTTTTAATCGAGTAACACTCTGTGGTGAAGTTTTGTTTCCTGGCAGGGAGTTCCAACACAGGCAGATGAGTTACTTGGAAACATTTGGGGGAGTCTAGCTTCATTTACCCCGACCTGGATGCGCAACCTCACTTGTCCTGAATTTGCTGCATTTCCTCAAGAGAGTGGACAACAGAGTGGTCAGCACCTTTACAGTTTGCGAACTCTTTCACCAGTTGGATGTGGTTGTGTTTCATTTTACTTAAATAGTACTAGTTTTTCTTACTATAGCTCTGACATTAGCATGCTTCTTAGGGAATGGTCTATGTATTCACTAAGAGAAATTGAACACAGCAGGTTAAAATGTGAATGGAGTAACTGAATCGAGAGGCTTGTAGAAAGCTTTCAGTTCTCAGTAGGGATTTTAATCTTTTGAACCAGCATTTGAAATAAGTTCAGCAGGTGTCTAAGAATACATTCAGGTGTGTGTGTGTGTGTGTGTTTAAAGTCCTGATTTTAAAAGCTTTTTTTCTGCTTTCTTTTTTTCCTAAGTGCCAGTAGTGGAAGCAAGGGCGCTTCTCCAGAATGCTTGAGCTATTTGCTCCCTCCGCCCCTCCCCCC
>NW_004624742.1:21601208-21643047 GCF_000247695.1 Heterocephalus glaber | reverse complement strand
TCTCCTCCTCTCTCTCTCCCTCCTGTACTTTCTCCTCTTCTACCACCTTTTCCACCTCCATCATCTCTTCCTCCTCTTTTTCCTCCTCAGTCCCTTCTCCTTCCTCTTCCTCCTCCACCTCCTCTTCCTTTTCTATCCGCCCCCAACTGCTAGTTTAGTATAGAGTCACCTTTTAGGTAAATTACCAGAGAGCTATTCTCTAAGGGGAAAAAGTGACTATGGTTATCTGGACTAAAATGTTGCCTTTCTGTCTGCAGAACTTTTCACCAAGTTTGTTCTGTGCTCAAGCGGTAGAGCAGTAGAAGCCACTTTCCTGTCTGCTGGGACCTCGGGAGGGTCGTACCCTCCCGGACTGACCAGTGCCCGAGCTACCCACTTTTCTCCCCGCAGGTGTGGTTTCAGAATTGCAGAGCTCGCCACAAGAAGCACGTCAGCCCGGATCACTCCTCCTCCGCCCCCGTCACAGCCGTCCCCCCGCCCAGGCTGTCTCCGCCCATGTTGGAAGAAATGGCTTATTCTGCCTACGTACCCCAGGACGGGACAATGCTAACTGCGCTGCACAGTTACATGGACGGTAGGTATCCCCGCACCAAAGAGCTGACCTCGCAGTCAGTAACTGGCAGCTTCGAAAGTTAGATTACCGGCGCAATTTACATTTTGAAATATTACCTCCGCAGTAGCTGAAGAACGTTGTAGAATATACACTAGAGAGAAAAATTACCCAGCCATTCTTCTTGTGATTTCATGTGAAAGGATACCCACTTTAATACCCACTTTACAGCTGAAATACAAATATTAGTAATGATCACTCTTACTGCTTGACTTTTACTAAGAAAAATTGTTTGTTCTCACCTGATAAATATTTAAAGGATATATTTCCCTATGGGCAGAGGAAGTATTCACATTCAGATCTAGGTCTTACTACGTTTTGTTAAAGAAATTTTTATCGAAACAAATTATTCACGTAGGAAAGTACACACATAGCTTATACAGCTTGAGGAATTAATACAGTGAACACACCCTGGTACGTGCTGCCCAGATGGCGTGGGATGTGAGTAACACCCAGCCACCTCTTTCATGTCTCTTCCGAATCATTCTTTGTCTTGCAAAGTAACGTAGCCCTCATTTCCAAAGCTATGCCTTAGTTTTGCCCTTTTTTTTTTTGAACTTTATGTAAATCGAATCATACAGAAAGAATTCATGTGTGTCTTACTCTTCCAGTTACTCATCGGTACTGTTGCAAGGGTCAGTAATTTATCTTATCCTTGTATAGAATTCCACTGCAGGAATCTTATCACAATTTATCTATTTATGGGTAGACTTTTGTGTCACTCCCAGTTTGGGTATTTATGAACACGCTGCCGTGGATTTTACTGAACACGTGCTTTGGTGCACACTAATTCATGCTTCTGTTTGGTGTGTATCTGAGAATGGAACATAGATAACATAGGCTGCACATATGCTCAACCTTAGTGGGTTCTACCAATCAGTTGTCACTCTGAGTAGCAGCATGTGATAGTTCAAGGTGCCCTCCAGCCTGGCCACCACTTTGAGTTCTACAGCTTCTACGTTTTCTCCAGTTTGAAGATGTTGTAGTGCTATTTCATTATACTACTTTCCCCTTGTGACTGATGAGATTCTGCATTTTTTCCCCTTGGATATTTATATATCCTCTTGTGAAGAACCTGTGCATGCCTTTTGGTTTCTTTTTTTTCATTTCTTGATATAATCTGCATAAAAAGCTTTTTGATAATTGTGTGTTGAAAATAACCATCTTTTTCAGTGGCCTGCTTTTTCTACTTTGGAATGTTTTGTTCAGCACAAATTCCTAATTTTAATATTGGTGACCTGTTAAAGAAATTGTTCCCCCTTAAAGATAATGAAGCTATTCTTCCTATCCTATCTTGTAGAAACTTTGCTTTACTTTTGACATTTAAATTTACAGTCCACTTGGAAATAAGTTTGAGTGTGGTGTGAGACAGGAAATAAAACATTTTGTTGTACTGGTAAAAATACAAATTTCCCAGTTCGTCTCTAAGGCCACATTTGTCCTAAATCAAGTGTCCATAATTTTACATGCCAATTTCTAACTCTTCAGTTTTATTGGTCTATTTATCTTTGCGTTAATATCTAACCATGTTAGTTATGCCAAGGCTATAATTCCTGATGTCAAGCAGTACAAATCTTTCTACTACATTCTGATTCAAATTTGTGCAGCCTACTCTTGACTCCGTGTTTCCATAAAATGTTAACTAGCTCACCATCTTCTACACCAAAAAGGGAAAACAAAATTTTGAGAAATTCCTCCATCTCAGTAGTAGTGTCTTCCCTACCACAAACTTTAATGTCTTTCCACTTATTTCATCATTAAGTTGTTTTTGTTACTTTAGAATTTTTCATAGTCTCGCACATCTTTTACTGTGTATTCCTGAGTATTTCTTTGATGCAATTGTAGGTGATACTTATTCTATATAAAAAGTTAGGTTGGCAGTTTACTTTCATCATTTTGACTTCCCTTGATCCTCTTGTTTCACATGAATAGCTAATTGATCTGGCATGATTTATAGTTGAAATCTACTGTTGATCGTCATCTTTTTCCTTTGAAAGTAAATATCTTTATTCCCTCAGCTTTCTTCTCAAAAATTTTTTATTATTATGTGTCTGGGTGTGCTTCTGGAATATATACTTTGATGTCTTTCATTATAAGAAATTCTTAGCTTTTTTCTCTTTGAAAATTGTTTCTGCCCTCATATTTTTCAATATTTTGACCTTAGGTGCTTTAGATACTTTCTTCCACTCTAACTTCTAGTGCATTAATTCTCCCCATTCCTAATAATGTATAAAACTCATCCACTGACATCTTAATATCAGTTGTTCTTTGGTTTGAGAATTTCCATTTCTATGCTGATATTTTGTCACTTTATTCCTTAAATTATTGTTATATTAAATGCAGTTATACTAAAGTCTGTGTCCAATAACTCCAATATCTGGATCTTCTCTGGGTCTATGCTATGGGTTTGTTCTTCTCTCTTTTCAGATAAGTCGTGTCTTATTTGTGTTCTTTTTAAAAATTGCATTTCAGATGTTTTGAAAGACTAAAAATAATTTGAGGCACCGGATGGCATTTTCCACCCGAAGGGATTACTACACTTACTTTAGACATCCAGGTGGGGAAGGGCAGATCATCTTAATCCAATCAGTTGCCCTGAAGACTGGTCTATTTTGTTGCACTAGTCCTTAGAATAGATCACAAAAGTCTGCTTTTGGTTTTGTTTTTAACTAGGGCTTTTCCTCTTTAGGGGGCTTTTTGTCCTTACCAGCTAGCCAAAGTCTAACTTCTGAATGGTCTGCTACATTTCTCAGCCTGTTAAATGTTCCTTTTATTTTAAAATTCTCACGATCCTTGTGGAAGAAGAGCAGCCTCATTTTCTTTCCCTCCTCTCAGGGACTTGATTTTGCAATCTTTCTTTCTCTACTTATGTATCTTTCAGATGCCTTCCAACAGATTTTTTAAAAAGTCATCCAGTTTTTCTAGTTGCTCTCAGAGGGGGGTTTGGTTTGGAGCAACACAGCTGAACTGAGAACTTCATTTTAAGTTTTGGCTAGATAAAAACAGAGCTTATGTCATTGCTGCCATTTACTTACACTAGCATCATGATTGTGCACCCTTGTATGAAAGACTGGTGTTGCCCGAGGGAAGCATGTTTTAGTGCATGTTTCCAGAGGAGTTAGATAAACATTAATAAGGGGACCTTCAGCTTGTTGTTTTCTGACACCTGTGTGTGAAAACCAGCAATATATCTGCGACAAAGCTCAGTTGTTTTTCTAGGCGCAGGGTACAGTGCCTCGGATGGCGTATGGGCGGAATACATTACAGTGACAAAAGCTTGTGATCCCAGAAAAGATTTGAGGGGTAAAATTACTCCTAGACTCTTAATGCTCTACTCATGATGCTGGACAAGTGACTACGTTGCTGAGAAGGTGAACCGTGTGTAGCTTGGAGCCCTCAGCTGTAATGAGCGATGGAAACACACTGCCTTGAATTATTTGTTTGTTTTTAAATCAAGTTTTATTTACCCTAAAAACTGACCCACAAATTTCTTTCTATTTTGTAGCTCATTCACCAACAACTCTTGGACTCCAGCCCTTGCTACCCCATTCAATGACACAACTGCCAATAAGTCATACCTAATTCCTTTTTTCAGGGATAGAAATGATTAAGGTTATAAACTTGTCATTTATTATGTAGAAAATACCATTGAAAAGATATTAATGTTAATTTTTATTTAACACCCAAAGCATTTCCAGCATCACTTTGCTGCCCAGGTAGGTAACTATAGTTGGCCTGCAAGACACTTTTATTGATTCTTCATTTTTTTTGGTAAAACTTATGTTTACAAGAAGAAAACAGATCAAAACATTTTTTGTATTGTCTGGAAATAGTTCACTCTAGAGTGTATCTGTTAATTTATTTGTCATCAAAAGAGCACTTTGCCTAAAAGAAAGGACTGACAAGTGTGCAAAATGTTTACAATCTTTTGTGAAATTGTAGTTTATCATTAGTTTGTATCTGTAAGTTATTGTTATAAATATTACCTGTATTTTTTGTTATATGCAACTTTATACTTTGAAGCTTGTATCTGTGAATTTACAACTGAACTTTATTTTGCCAATGTTTTCTGAATGGACTGAATAAAGCTTTCGTTGTAGCATGCCATGCAAACACATTCTTGTGTTTGTGGTTGATGAATTACAGCTGTAAATAACATTATCATTTAATAAGCCCACCATTCTAAGTTTATTAAACATTTTTCCATTCTTGTGAAAGTTTCAAATAGTTTGTCCTTTTTGTGTCTTTTTAGCAGTTAGTTGCCTTTAATCTCTAAATCCAACCACTCAGACTGTTAAAAAAGTTATTTTGTTTTGAGCTGCTTTTTAAGTAGGTTTTAATAGGAAACTTATTTGTAGATGATTGTACTTAACAAAAGAACACATGAACGCATCTAATTTGGCAAGTAATCTCTTTTAAACTGGCTAATAAAATTAATGTGAAAAAGGGGGCAGAAAACGTTTCAAAATCACCTTTGGAATATCCTAATCTAAAAATAAAATACGGGCCATAGGGATAGACTATATTTCTTCAGGGATGCAGAAATCAAACCAGCAGTATGTGGAGTGTATAAGTAAGATTTCTAGTGAATACTCTTTAGGGATTGTGATTCTTAGAGGTGAAACCTAAATTTCAGGACTTCAGCCTATGTGGTAGTGGATGCTTTCCTCTGAATTACACATACAAGTGGTACTGTCCTCACTAATTTCTGAATTTAAAAAACTTACTCATTACTCACTTCTTTCATATACCAGTCTGGGGAAAAAAGGTAATAAGAAAACATAAATTGAGAATCTTAAGTCTTTGTTTAACTTAGCAGATTCACATCTGGCTGAGGGCTGGAAGTAATAGTGAAGTATTTGTAATTCCATCCTAGTAACCATAAATGCAACCAGAAAGCAATCACATGGACATAAGTAACTAACTAACTGCCTCAAACCAGAAGCAATAAAGGAGAAAGGAGGGAATTTTTTTCTTTAAACCTGCTATTCTAGTTAGAATGCTTTGGACCAGAAACAAAAAGCATAGCCAAAAGTCACTCTATCTCATGTGTGAGGCCAATGCTAATCTTCCTGGGTTTTTGTCTACCTGTCCCAGGCATGAAGTGTTGAAGTCAGCTTTACCTTTACCAGATGTCTGGGAAAACGCCTGCAGTCTTGCCAAACTCGGCACTGTTAGCAGCTTACAGTGTCTCCCAGATGGATGTAATTATCATCCTTTAGCTTGGGAGGTGTCTGATTGTGAGTATTCTTTTTCTTGTGCTCACTACACTCAGAATTTGTAGAGTTTTTACAAACCAAACCTCTGTGCTTTTAGTTCCAAAGATGAATCCTAAAGGTGAAGTATCATTTCCACAACAGAGCTTCAAAACTATGAAAAGTGACAAGATTTATGTATCCTGAATATAAAGTTGTTAATGACAAGTACTGAACACATGATATGTGATACAAGCATATGGCCAGGCTCTCACTTCTATTGGTGGAAGTCAGAGTTCCTAATTTTAAAACTTAAAATTAGGGAAGAATTAAAGTGCAGTATTTCCATGTTAATAAATTTTAATGCAAGCCTATAGCACAGTACTTATTTGCTTGAAACTGAGGGGGATCAAACAGCTTTTGGGAGGATTAGAGGAAGAAACCTTTCGTTTTTGGAATAAAAAGACCTAGGTAGCAAGTAGTTGTTCTTCTGAAGTCCAAATTCATGGTTTGGGAGAGGGAAGGATTACAATTTTGCAATGCAAATCAAGATTCCTATTCAAACAGTGAAATTGAAATCAATAACCTTACATGATTCTTGTTAGTAGGACAAGGTAACTTTAACAGCAGTAATTTTACCTTTTAAAAATCTCATTCTTAGAATTCCATATTATTCTGAATTATATGAACATCTGTTTTGAGTAGTGGCTAATAAACATTGTTAGGTAGAATCATAGTGCATACTTTAAAAAATTATTGCAGGCATTTGAAAGCTGATAGCTGTAGTATTTCTCGTCTTGGCACATTATGTATACAATTACTGTAGTAGAATTACAAGATTGGGTGGGATCTTGAGACGTTTGTTATGGCACGGAGGGCTTACCACTTCATACGGAAATGCCTCTATTATTACAGAAGTCATTTAGGTGCCACTACGCTAAGTGCTAAACTTATATTACCACAGGAAACATTTTCAACACTGCCCACCACAGGGGGTAAAGAAACTGGATTTAACTATATTTGATTTTTTTTTTTTTGCTTGTTTGAAATACAATTAACTTTTAAGAGAAAGAAATGGATGTGAATCCAAAAGAAGTTTAAGTACACTGGATAACATCTAATAATTATCTACTTGTATTCAAGCAGATAGTAAACATTTTATAGCCTGATGTTCCCATTGAATATAATAAATATATTTCCTAGTTACATAGTGATCTATAATATTTTCATTGATCTCCGGTGCTATGGTCTGAACGTACCATAGTCCCCTAAAAATTCATACGTTAGATACCTTGTGGCTATAAGAGGGGGACTTTGGGAAGGTGACTGGGCAATGAAATTAAAAAATATTATGCCCGGTATCTTGGCGAGAAATAACAAAGCCAGGACCTGACCCTAGCAGCTCAGTGGCTCCACATGCCACATTCCTAAGTCTCTTCACATTTTATTTTACTGTTTTGAATGATATTAGGATGAGCATTTGCACAGCTACCTTTTTATTTTAATATTTTCATTTCCTTAGTGTGAATTCTTAGAAGTTGAATGGATGGGCAGGCATAGTTTTAAGATTAGAAATGCACTAAATAATATCTCCAGCAGTGGTGTCTGAGCTCTTTCCTGAGGATTTGTCTATCCTGCCTACCAGTGAAACTAGTATCTTCAGCACTCTAATTGTATAAAGACGTTTTTAAGAAATTTGTATTACTTCATATGAAATTTTAATTTGCACTTCAGAGTATCACTTTCTTGTAAAGGGGATAAAATTAAACACAGACAATTGCTTTTTCATCTTTTCCCCTTTACCTAGCCTGCATATGTGTCTAATGTGAATCTCTTTTATTTTTTTAATTTTTAATTTTTATTTTTGGTACTGGGGATTGAACTCGGGTCCTTGTGCTGGCGCAGCAGGCAGCGAAACCACTGAGCTAAATCCCTGGCATATGTGTCTAATGTGAATATTCTTTACCATTTGTTCAATCAGGCTTCATTCAATCAACACCAAATGTTTTGTTTTAATACTTGTCATTCTTATACTACCATGGTGGTAACTTTATCACTTGTCCCTTCACATCTTTCAAATGCTCTTGTGTATATCCAAACCATGTTCAACAGATGAGGGAATTGAAGATTCAGGAACTGTGGTTACCATAATTTTAGCCTTTTGGCTTTAATATGCAAAAGTTCTCCAGAGCATCAGATTGTTTTTATGAATGTATAAAGATCTCACCAGAATAATTTCGTAAATGGTTCCTAGTTGCTTGAGTTGCATAAGGAATTCTAAGGACTTCTGAGGTTCAGAAGATGTGAAAACCACTACAGGAAGCCTCTTCTCCATTTCCAAATTCGGTCACCAAGTCCAGTACTTAGCAAGTGTCTACCAAGGATCTGAACTCCTTGGAGGGCTAGGATGGAGTCTAGAGGTGAATTATGCATGTGTATGGGGTGGGGTACTCGGAATATCAGGAAGAAGGATGTGAAGAAATGAAGAGGAGGAGTGAGTCCTGAGAAGGTAGAAATCATACCTCTCTTGCTTGGCCTGGCATTTCACAGTTCTCACAAGAGTAGAAGCTAGGTCGCTACTCAGTTGATTGAATGAGGGTGGTAGGAAGATAATCAGAATATTTAATGGTTTAGCATCATATGTTAACTTCAAATTCTAAACACTATTGCTTCAAATTCTTGAATTGTCCTTCTTCCCTTCCATCAGCCAAATCATCTATACCTGTGGCAATTTATAGTCGTTTTATACTATTTAGTATGGGATGTGAGACACCTAGATTTCAGCCCATTCTCTCACATCAGTTAACTGTATCATAAGGACATTCACCTTTCCTCAATGTCATTTTTCTCAATGGCAAAAGAAAGATTTTTGAGGCTAACAGGGAGATGATGCCTGAACAAGATGTGGCGAAAACTCAGTTAATGGGTTGGTGGCTGGGGAGGAGTCAAAGCGAGGCGGAGCCGCGGGAGCACGTGGGCAGTCCCAGGAGCAGCTTTGTCTGCTCTCTTAACCGAAGTCAGCCAGCGTTGGAGCGCCTGTCCTAGTAATGAGTTCCGCGCTCTCCAGTGGAGGGAGTTCTCCTATTCCAGCCTCAGTTCAGATGGAAATCATCACTTGGCTACAGATGTAAATGCCTTTCTTGATCTTAAAGAGCTACTCAGGTAGAGGCGTCACCTCCTGATTTGGACGTAGAAAGTCTTTAACTGGCAGCAGTGATTTAAATGTTCACACCCCAAACATCATTTCAAACCCAGAAGAAATATTATGCCATATCTGAAAATGGAAATTACTGTTACAAATTCAATTTCAAAATATTTACTTTCAGGAACCAGGGTGAAGTCTCCCGAGAACCATGCGTAGTTATTAGCTCATTTCTCTCAGATGCTCTGGAATGAGTCTGCTACTTCGCCAGCATAGTTTTGAACCACAAATTTCATCTTTGGTTAAAACTCCTCCAAGCGAGACCGTGTGCAATTGTCCTCATTCGTCGTTGATCTGTCAGGACACATCCTGGTGCAGTTAGGAGAATGGTGAAAACATGCAGCAAAAGTTTTGGTGGGCAAAGCTAGCTTCACAGGCTCCGCAGCAGGGCCTGGCACTCACAGGAAGTCGGAAATGGAAGCACGTGGGAAGGGCTCAGGAAGACTCCGACAGACAAGGATCCAGCCCTATGACTGACGGGCTTGCATTCCTGGTAGGATAACAGACATCCTGGTGAGACTAAGTCAAGGCAGCTGGAGAATGCAGGGGCTTCAGAGCTCCATGCATCATACTGAGCTTGTGTAGGGCAAAGATCAAGGTGCCAGGGTCCAGAGAGGAGAGAGGCAAAGCAGTGCCAAGCTGGCATCTGAGCAGGCAGGGCAAGGGCAGACTCTCGGCCTCTGCATGTCATTTGCCGGCATGGGTTCTACTCGGAGGGCAGACTGAGGGGCTTGGTTTTGGAGGAGTTGTTTGGTCTGGCATGGACATCTGCATGCACGTCATGGCAGCACCCAGGGCTTATGCCCCATTACAGACTAAACCCAAACCAGGGAGACGTTCCACAGAGGGTCTGAAGCCATACAGTCTGGAGTCCTGGTTTCACCACGTCCCACTGGTGTGACTGCGGACAAGTTACAGAACTGTTCTGTGTCTCAGTTTTCTCACACGCGAGATGGAAGAACAATAGCAATTTTTCCAAATGGTTATTGTGATAATGCAGTATGACAGTGCATATAATAAACCCTGTAGGAAACTAACTCTTACCACTAGAGGAAAAAAAGAAAAAGAAAAACCATCATTCTTCCCCAGTGTTCCCTCTCCTCCCCAGCTCTCTTTCCCTGGCTAATAATCACTCCCTGCCTAAGATCAGCACAGACATCATCTCCAGGAAACTTCTGATCGGTCCCTATCCACATCCCAGGTGAGTGTGGATTAGTTGCTACCATTGTGTTCGTATCCTACCCTCAAAGAATACCTCTACAAGGTGTGTCTTCTTATAATTTTCCTCTCTCAAGTTTGCCTCCTGAACAGGCTAGCAGAAATGTTGGAATAGGTTCTACTCACATTAGTAGCTCCAGAACCAAGCCGAGTTTACTTTACCACTCTTAACTACTTTTCCACAGCGAACTCCTCCATGCCAACTCACAGGTGGGCTCAGAGGGCCGGCCTTCCCCCGGCGACCTCTCTATCCGGCTTCACTGTGGCTCAGGAGGGCCTTGGGCAGAGACCTGTTTCTTGTTCTCTTCAACTAAGCAAAGCAGACAGTTGGGCCATTATCGAGTAATTCAGGCCAGAGAAGCAGCCGAGCACATGTTTTTATCTGAGTTACCCAAATTGGCTGACTCCCCAGCCTGCAGTTGCTGGGTAATTACTCAATCTTCCACTTGGCTCTGGCTGTGTAAATGTGGCCACGGAGTTTTTTTTCATTTCTGTGAGTGGCTCCTCCCTTTCTCTACCTAATACAGCTCAAAACATAAAATTCCTCTTTCATGGGAGCTGTTCCAGGCCATCAGCTCACTGCGCTACGTTAGTCCTCAGAATAAGCCACAATGTTAGGAGAAGGCCTTGAGATTGTCTCCTAACTGTGCTCTGGATCGTCTTTGTCAATGCCTTCTTTTCTTTTCTTTTGAGAGAAGAGCCCACTGTCAGAGGACACACACACACACACACACACACACACACACACACGCACACACACCCCTTAGCTATATGTTTTACACATTGGAAATTTTTTATATAGGAAATCAGAAATCCTTTCCCATGACCCGTGACCATGAGTCACCACAGCTAGTGGCAAGATGACAGAGTTATGTTTCAGGTAGTCAAAACCTTTTAGTCCCAGCTTCACCCCGCCTGTTGTTACCAATGTGGCCTTGGACATTTCCTTTGACCAGTTTACCACATGCTATTTATTTGTCCTTGAAAAATCTCCAGAATCAACCCACTTCCACACATCTGACCACTCACACCCAGTGCAAGTCCCTATCTGCCATCAGGGCCATTGAAATAGCCACACAGCTATTATCTGCACCCCCCCAACCATGTTCACAGAGATTTATTTGAAACTTACTCTAGAGCATCTTGCTTAACGCCCTGCTCCCAGTGGCTTCCCTTCCTACTCAGAAGAGAATACAACATCAGGGTGGCCTTGAGGGGCCCTTACTGGGTGGACCCCTCTCTCCACCACCCCATTACTGTCTGGTTTCACATCTCACCTCTTCCTCCTCCCTGAACTCATTTGCTTCCAGTCACAGTGGCCTTCAGGTCCAGGCAAGTGCACAGGACAAAGTGTTTATCACACTGGGTCTGTCATTTTCGGGCCACGTGACCTTGTTGCTTGATCTTGCTGAGTCCATTTTCTGGAAATGAGCATACTACTTCCCACCTTGCAGGGCTATGCTGAAAATTAAATGACATATTAAGCATAAAGTAGTTAGCAAGCTGCGTGGTGGCCCCTGGAATGAGGGGAGAGGAGGACAGGAGCCGGGCGAGGGTACCCTCAAGTGGTTAAGTGGCATTGAGAGTTTTCTCTAAAACAGAGCAACCCTCTCCTTTATAATCAGGTCTTCAATTTTAACTTCAATCCCAAGTTTCGCTGAGGTTCAGCACAAGCCTTTTCTCCTGATGTTCTTAGTTGGGATCTCTAAAGCCCTAACAGCCAGCCATCTAAATGTATTCCTAGTCTCCACTGCATTCCCATCCTCCCAACCCACAACCCCATCTATTAAAAAATCACTCTAGTCTGAAAGAGGCCAATCCCTCCTCAAGGAACTTATTCCCCTGAAGCCTGGCTGATCTTCATTGTGCTTTGTGGCCCCTCTCCAAGTTCTCCATATCAGTACTCTGCTGTGGGTCCCACTTGCTAAGGACTGTGTGAATTTGGAGAGAGACACTTCCATCTTTGCCAGTAAAGCTGGCTCACGTACTCCTCCGAGCTTATGGCATTTCTCTGGTTTTACTGCTGGATGAGCACATTGCGGGTCTGACAGCTCCACCAACTCTGCTTTTCCTTTTTCAGCAAATGTACCCAGGCTGTAGTGCCAAGACTGGCCAGTGCTGGCTGGCTGGATACTCACCTGTGCTAACCTGTGTCCACGTGTCTCACCTGCTGAATAGTTTTTCTCTGCTAGACTGAAAGCTCAGCTCTCCAATGCTCCCAGGTTCAGGTTACTTTTGGAACATCAAGTACAAAAATCAGTGGATTTTAGACTGGACACCTTCTATGGTAATTGGGGATTTAGTAAAACCAAAGGAGTAAATAACATAAAACTCTGTATTTAATAGTCCAGGGAAGTGGATATTGAGCCTAAATGATGGTTAAAAAAAAAAATACTCAGTTGGTCAGCAGTACAATCAAAAAATACAACAAAATTTAAACACCAACCAAACAAAAAACTCAGAAAACCCAGCTTCCTTAGGAGCAACCTTGACTGGCTTTTTAAACTTTCCCAGACTGAGCACATTATCTAATCACTCAGAGGATCTGAGCTTTGGACACAGGAAGTGCAGAGTGCTCAGAAATCACAGAATCACATGGGCCATCGATTCCTTCCCAGGGCAGGGACCAAAAGGTTAGCAAGTTTTAATTAGTGCTCTACTTCAGTGGTTCTCAAATCATAAGACACCCAAGCAGGATGAGGAGACTGAGGAGACGGTGGAAACGCTGGGCCCCAGAGTCTGATTTGCCTTACCTGAGGTGGGAGTCGAAATCTCTGCCCCTCGTCAGACCCCGTCGATGAATTCTGCAGCACATGGTCAGAGATGACAAGTTGAGAAGCCCGGGGCAGTTGTAGGGGGTTCAGCAGCACTTTTGTGACTGATGATTTTGCCTCATCTGGGCTAGTTCACACTGTTTGCCCTCATTAATCTATTGTTTATTTATCAGGGATCTGCTGTGAACTGGAGTCTTAAATGTACCACTCAGAATAATGCCACAGGGTAAGTTACTTTCATTCCCACTATACAGATGATTCAGTTGAGGCGCACTGTGGCCAAATAACTTTTCTACTAAGCTGAATTTGAACCAAGGTCTCCCCCACCCCACAACATACGTTATAGTGAAGAATGAGAGAGAGGGAGAGGCAGGTTGCTTGGGAGAAAAACAAGATTCTCAGAACTGAAGCAACCCTGGGGTTTCAAAATATTTTAACAAATAATTGGATCTATTCTGCTTGCACTAAAATTCCTCTTGCTGACTTTTTCACATTCCATGAAATCTTTGACTGAAATGCTATTTGGCATTCCTCGGTTTCCCAAATGTGAGTCAGTCATTTGGATGAGAGTACTTGGTTCCCAGCATCCACATATTTTCAGGTATTCAGACATTTGGGCTAGTCTCAGAGACATGGGAAGAATATCTGAGCCAGTGAAAGGCCAAGAGACAGAACTAATTAAAAAATTTTTTTTCTATACCTGGCATGCTAATCTGCACAAATGCAACAACTTGTTTCAAAGTGGAAAGAATCCGGTAACCCCAGTGTTGTCAGAGCTCTTTCTCTTACGAGACTCCCTTTCCTAAAGAAGCTGACAGGTGACAATAAAGGGAATCAGTGCTAACAGGTGTGCTTCAAGGGAAGATGGCCCGAGCTGGAACCACAAGGCAAATCCTGAGCCATCGTGCTGTGCTGTTCAGATGATGAAGCCCAAGGTGGGCGGGCGGCAGCACCTGCAGAAATCTGCACTCTCACATCTCAGGTGATGCTTGCTTGCTCGTGGTATTTTTCTTGTACTTCAAACCCAGAGCCTCGCTCAGGCAAGACAAGCACTCTACCACTCAGCTATATCCCCAGCACTCAAGCAGTGCTTTCTAAGATTTCTCTTCCCTTCCCCTCTTTTCACCAAAGAAATGATGCTAAACAGGGTGAGGAAAAACCATCTTTGAGACTGAGTAGCCGAATGAGAAGCATGGTGACTCTGAGGCTTTGCTGATGGACAGAACAAAGCAGGGGTGGCGAACCTATGGCACGCATGCCTCAGTGGGCACGCAGAGCCCTCTCTGTCGGCACATGAGCCAAGTCACCCCGCAGCCCAGCATATTCAGGTTTAATTGCAGTGTTGCTGTTTTACTCTAAGTAAGTGGGTTTGGGGTTACAATTTGGGCACTCAGTCTCTGAAAGGTTCACCACCACTGGAATACGGTGACTGTAGCTTCTACATTGGCTGCTGAGCCAACAGCTTGGCAGAATAATTGGTGTTTGTGTAGTGTAAGAAATCTCCGACTGGAAACTTCAGGGATGCACTGGAAGAACAATAGCAGAGAGATTTGTATAGCAGCTGCTTGTTTCATCCCTGGCTCTTGCCAAAGCTTTCCTCATCTGTCATCTCTTGAAGCATAAGAATTCCTCTCTTGCAATAACATTTTAATCTCATTTTAATGTCCTTATTCATTAAGGCTAATTTCATGACTGTATACCAAACCCCATCCACAGACTATCACAACGACTCCCACTACTGCCTGCAGACATACAGGGCCTTTACACTATTGCTGAGATGTTCCAACAATCACATTTAAAAATAATTCCTGATTTTACCCTTTAAGCCAGGGCCTAGTGAGCACTGCTCCCATAGAAGATTCCAAAAGAGAACAGGGTAGTTTGATGGTAGCCACGGTGGAATGAGTCTAAATCTATCTGAATCCATCTGAAGCTGCTTTTGACAAAACTTCCAGTCCCAGTGAAATGGAGAGTGTCTGGATATAGAAGAGTTTGCCTCTGCCGGGGAAAGAGCTCCCCCAGCCTTGCGGGCTTCATTTGATTTTCTTGAACTTTGGGTTTGAAATTCACATCTTTCCTTTACCAGGGTCCTCTGAGGTTCAAGTAGGAATTTGCTTGGACACATTTTCCGGGCGATCTGCCTGAATTCTCCCGCCTCAAGTGGTTTCTAAGCCCCCTTCTATTTTTGTCATCCTCACACACTCAGTGCTTGCAGAAGGCTGGAACCATCTTTAGAGATCATCTCATCCATTCCCTTCATTTCACTCTCAGAATCCAAGTTCTCCTCCCTTCCAGCTTCTCCTTAGAAATGGAAACAAAAATAAAGAATTTGGGCCCCCGAGGAAAACACTGGCTCTGCTAAAGGAAGTCTCTGTGGGATTATGAAGCTGCTCCCAAGTCTTCCAGACGCTACCTGCTTGTACCTTAAAATAGCTCTGAGCTGGAAACCCTGACGTCAAACCCTGCATTCTGTTTCTTTTCAGCTTAGTCTCTTCAGAAGAATGGGCTCTGTATGAAGTGGGTAGGTACTCAGCCTGTTTTGGGAGCCTTTATGGAGCCCCCATTTCCACTGGGGAAAGCAAGATCTCTTAGAAAATAAAAACAAGGCAATATTGATACAAAGACCTGACATTTATTGAGCATATACTATGCACCAGGAACTGCACCAAGTCTTACACATGTTAAGTCACTTCAACCCTCCCCGTATCCCTGAATTAGTTAGCACCACCCTACACAAAAGCTTTTAAGTGGCAGAGCTAGGGTCTAAATACAAGCAATTTAACTCTAGAAAATTTACTGTGAATCATTATGCTGTTCTATCTCCAAAAATATGAGGTATGAACAAGAAACTGTTTTTTTACAGTTGCCTAAGCTGAACTCCTTGCTTACAAATCATCAGGGAGAACCTGATCTTTTTAATAGTCTAATGAAATAATTCCGCGATCCCATCCTAACCACAAGGGTGTCCTTCTGATATAGGGAATGATATCAGGATCTCTAAATATGATATAAGGGAGATATTATAACTCTCAATTTGTTACATGTCTGATTTGCTAAGTTCATATTCTCTAAAATCGAAGAGTGAATTCTAGGGACAACAGAGGTTGAAGTAGGAAATGTTTATTGAGAGGATAGCTCCTGAGAGGCAGGAGGGGTCCGTCCCGAATGGGTAGGTAGCCAAGGACCCCACTTTTCTGGGGAAGTTTTACAGAGCAAAAATTACATGGGTACAGTGTGGGTTAAAGCTATACACAGCCAATGAGGTTGCAAGTATAATCGCTTAGGTCACAGTGATCCAATGGAGAACAAGTCACGTAGCAAGTGTGCATGGAAAGAATAAGGACTTTTGCTAGGAAGTGATGGGTCTGGAGGTCTTAGTCACCCACAGGTGGCTGATGTTTATCTAGACTTCATTAGGCCCAGTGTTTCTGCTTATCTTGTCCTGTGGGGAAGTATGCCAGCCTGGTCATTTCGCCTTTGTCTTGAGGCCTGGTCTCTAACAGATCTGTCTCTGGCCATGATTCTAATGTGTTTTCATCTTTTACACTGACTCTGTCCAGGGCCCAGCCCTATCTTACTGTCTATAATATTTCTACTTAATTTAGCTGCCTATAAGACTTCTTACCATGGTAGCTTCTAGAATCCCAGTTCTCCTTCCTTGTATAAGGAGCCAGTCTCTGTTACTGTGGTCCTTAGGGGAGAATACTGTCTTTTTTTTTTTGTACCAGGGATCAAACTCGAGACCTTGCGCTTTTGAGGCAGGCGCTGAAACCACTGAGCTAAATCCCCAGCCCGGGGAGAATACTTTCTGACCTGCTAGAAACTTGCTATTTTGTTGGTTCCTATACCACATGGCGCCACCAAATTGGCACCCTGGTGAAGTTGACAAGCACCCCATTTCCTAGCCTGATAATCTCAGGCCCTGGATCAAACCCTGTCCACTGAAGATTGGTCCTAATGTCAGACTCTTGTCTCTGCCCTGTTCCAGCTAGGGACTCTGTAGGTGTGGAGGACAGAATATCCCTCTACCCTCCAAAAGACACACACACACACCACAGCCATTTACCCCAAGATATGTCTGATATGGCCTGGAGCCTAGAACCAGCCTCTTCTCCTGGGTCTGCCATCTAGCCATGAACACTCAGCCCTCAAAGCTCTAATATTTCCTGTGTCAGGATAAATGACAATGTCTGTATAGAAATCCTCCCATACCCACCTGACAACAATGTTATTCTTTTTTTTTTTTTAAAGGAAGAAAGGTTTATTTTGGAATACAGTTTGTAGAGGGTTCAGTACAATGTTATTCAAGGTAGAAGTTGATAGAGTACTACAGTGCCTGGAAGCAGATAGAATATATCTTCACAACTCCTGGTTTTCATAAGGCATTTTCTCTAAAGCTTCTGACTGGGTGCCCCATGCCTTCTCCTCCCTGCAGAAATAGAGATCCTAGATGAGTGTGGTGAGGAGGAATATTGGGAACGACTCACTCCTCACTCCTCTTTATCCTGGGACCCACCTGCCTTGGAGAACAGGCATTCTGGCTTCCTATTAATGGATCAGAGACTGAGGCCAATGGAGCCACCCAGCTGCAGAAGTACTGGAAGGCTTAGGTCCTCCCCATGTGGGAGCTTTCCCTGGAAATTAAATGGGACAAGTCGCCGAGAGGGCAGGTTTGGGACAGCACAAAAGAGGAGCCTAGCGCAGGTAGTAAGTGGTAGGAAAAGCCCAGAACACAGTTTTTCTACAAGCCATTTATGCTGTGTTTCATGTTCAAGGAATGACCAGCTCTACCCAAGATAACATAGTTTAGCCTTGTGCTGGGTGTTGTGAGGGGGACCAGGATGGAATTTTATCAGTAAGGGTTCAACACAGAAACTGAATTAATAGGCTGTCTGTCTGTCTATCTGTCTATCTACCTATCTATCTATATCAATCATCTAGATGAGTTTTAAGTCATTGACTCATATGACTATGGGTCTTGCCAATTTGAAATCTACAGCGTAGGCCAAGCAGGCTAGAGGCAAAGTATAGTCTTAATGCTGAGGTCTTTTTCTGGGAAACCACTTCTTTTTAAATTATTCTATAGATTGGATGAAACTTGGAGAGTAATCTGTTTTATTCAAGATTAAATGTTAATTAAGCATATAAGCTTCTCAATGACATCTAAACTGGTGTTTGAAGAAACAGCTGGTCACCATAGCAGACCCAAGTTGACACATGGAATTAAGCATCACAGGATCTATCCTTCTTCTGACATTCATGACATTGGGAATTGGGAAGCACTTTCTGGGGAACTAAGAGATGTTGAAAGTTGGTAGACTTGAGGTGACAGCAGTTTCTAAGCAGAAACTATAAGAGAATTTCTCTAATCTTCATAACACTTTCTTCCAATTCTCTGTGGCTAATCTATGAGCAAGTTGGTGAGGACATTTTGAGCTGTCCAGGAATAAGGTTTAAGGTCAGGTTTCTGGTTGATGCACTATACCCACAATAAAAGGCTCCAAGGAAACAGTTTTCATCTCACTTAGGGACAAGGAGAAGGAGTTGGTATGAGAAGACATGGTCCTCCTTGTCACAGGCATAACTATAGCAGAGCTCTTTAATGACACAATAGGATGGTTATTGCTAAATTGCTAAGTAACTTCTCAGATAGCTGTGAAGGGGCACAGAGCTGTGATTCCCTGAGTCCATCAATGATTACAGCATCATATTAGTCACTTGACATACATAGTTCCAAAAATACTATCAGATAGGTATTTAACAGCTGAGAAAATTGAAATATAGTGAATTTTAGTAATTTCGCTATGTTCTCCCAGTGAGGGATTGGTTAAGCCAGACTGTAATTGGACACTCTGCCAATTAGCACAGAAGTTCTGAACTCCTGAGATCAGAGGGAAACTATGCCTAAACTAAGGTGTTGCTCAGAGTAGCAAATATTTTAGTCCCTTTTCTTATTGCTGGGACACAATGCCCAACATCCACAACTTAAAGGCGGAAAGGTTTATTTTGGCCCTTATCTTGGTCCATAGTCAACTGGCTCCAAGGCAGGATGGCGTGGCAGAGCAGTCTTGGCAGAGGAAAGCGTCTCACTTCATGGTGGACAAGAAGCAGAGAGCACAGAGGAAGGAGCTGGGGAGGGAGATGTGCCCTTCCAGGGTCTCCAGGGACCCACCTCTTCTAACCAGGCCCCTCCTACTAACAGCGCATTGAACTATGAACTCATCAGAGAATGAATCCACCAACAAACATAGACCCCTATGATCCAACTACCTCGCAGAAGGCACCTCAGTGATCACATGAGGCTTAGAGGGGACATCTCCGTATAAACTGTAACACCGCGTGTGAGTGAATCTGTAGTTAAGGCCATTCTATCTGGAAGGCAGCTTTTTGAAATTCCACATAACACTCTCCCAAAGGAATTTCACCGAAAAACTCCAATAAAAGACAAAAACAGAGCTGCCAAGCTTGACAGGAAGGTGGAAGAGCTGCAGCAGCACCTGAGGCTTCCTTGTCCCCACCTGCAGCCCCCGAGACATAAAATTGCAAAACTTGGCTGCAGCAAAGCTTGAAAACTAGCAAATGAGTCCAGCTCCACACTCAGCATGATAAATCGTGCATTGTTTATCTGGAAAAGTTCTCCCTTTGGTCACAGGGTGTTAACCCAAAACTCTTTTCATTTCAGTTTCTGTTGACAAGAGATGCCACATTCTAAAATCCACCGTGAGAGAGACAGCTGTGGTGGAGAAATTGTTACAAAACTTGTCTGCAACGCGGGGTGTGAGGCTCAAGTTCAACTCCTTGGGAAGGAACTTGTGGCGAAAGCATTTGGCCAAGGAAAGGGGCTCCAGCTCTTGGACAGTTGGACGCTTGCTTCCTGTAGCTGGCAGGCCTGGTGGACCAAGGGAAGGTGAGCAGAGAAAGACCTGGCAAGCTGCTGTGCCAGTGGAGCGGAGGAGAAACGCTGCTGCGTTGGAAGGGCTGTATTTCCAGACTGTGTGCGTGCCTCTAAAGCCAGCCAACCTGGAGGTTAGATCTTGTTCAGTAAGGAAACCCATGAGACACTAAAGTCTCAACAAAGAGAAGCTGGGGGAAGATTCCTAGGGGCAGAAAAGAAAGAAGCAACTATTAGAATAAACTGCATTCAGCTAGGCCAAAGCAATGAGAGATAGGAGGCCACCGGGGATACAGAAGGAGACACAGAGTCAGCTTACCCCCTGGCAGACCCAGGGGCCTGAGGCACTTCGACAGAGAGAACAGTCATGGTGGCCTTCCATGCTCTCGTCTATGCTTCCCTTACTTATACCTAGAAGGGTCAGCAATCACAGCCACCCGTGCTTATCCAGCTACTGGTTTTGGATAAAATGTACACCTGTGACTTCTTCCTCCAGATTGTAGTCCACCCTTCATGAACTCACAGACTGAGACTTTCTATGCAACAGCTCTTAAAACATTTGAGGGAAGCTTCTCTGGTTCCCTTGAACTCCTTTCCTCCATGCTGCTTTCTCAGGGGCCGGGCCTCCCCCAATTCCTGAGTTTCCTCCTCTGGCACACTGCTGTTTGTCTTGCCTCTCATCTAGAAGAAGCCCATGCCCAGGTCCTGGGCTCCATGTTTAGAGGCACTATTCTTTGGAAAATTAACCTGGGTGAAATGATTGAGCTCTAGGCTCACAAGGTCTTGCTTTCTCCTCCTCCATCATCAAGCTTGGATCTAGATGATCTCTTTTACAAAAAGGTCTGCTAAGACCTGGGCACCAACGATTGTGTCTTGCAGTGACTGCAGCTTGCAGACCCATCACCAGAATGCTTAACCAGTGTCCTATTCAACATACTCTGTGGACACTGCTTGCTTTTAGCCATCTTCTGAACCTTTCCTTTTTCTCTCGAAGAGGATTTCATTTTCCTCTTTACTTATTTTGCAGTGACTTTGGCATATATCAGCCCTAACCATTCCTGACATCTTGGCCTGTTCTCTAGAAACCCCTGCTACAACGTTTCAACAGGAACTACCCCCTAGAAATGGTATCAGATAGCATAGCTAGCATAGACAGCACGATTGCTGTTTCCCCAGGTATCTTTATGGGAAACAGCTGGCTCCTGCCTGCACCATCTGACAGAAAAACAGAATTATCAAAACATAAGCAGGCTGCTTCTTTCTTGGGATAAAGGAAAACAAGACACCAGTAAGTAAACAGAAAATTATTATCTTTTCTTTCCCTTTGTTTTCTTGTGTTTAATCAAGCCATTTTCTTAAGAGAAATTTTGCCACTAATATTTGGATGCAAGTTACTAGATCAGTCAAGCAAAACATTAATGTATAAAAATATCACCATAAATGTAACTCAAGCATTAAAGAGAAGGAGAAGGAATCCACAGCCCACTCTATTGATTTTTAGTACAGGTGGCACATGCAGGTAATGTGTGAAGTGTAATTTATGGATAGTGCATCAAAAGGCAGGTTGTCAGCATCAAAGCCATCATCCCTTGGCTACTGAAACAAGAAAACTCAAGAAATAAAAACACAAATATATTTTCTAATTTACGTTGAAGTCAGATCCAATATCCCTTTGCTGAAACTATCACCACGGTAACATCAAATGTTAGCGATGTCATGGAAATGATGACTTGATTTCAAATACCTATCAATCAAGAACAAGATACTTGCTTTAAGACTGATGATATTCATCACTGTTTACTTCCTTACCAGATTGTAGTCATGATGAGGCCAGAGGCCAGATAAGCATTGTTCATCATCATGATTTACCACCATATTGTCTCCAGCTCACACTAACAATTGCATGGATATGAATATTGGCCATGTATTTAATAGTTAGATGATACTCATTAACAAGTTGATTCTTTGCTGGGCCAAAGAAGAGAAGGATGAGTGAGATATAGCCCCTTCCTCCTCAAGTTGCTCACAGCCCAGGGAGAAAGACAGACTTGAAAACAGACCACTGTGAAGCAAAATGTTCCATATGCCAGGAGATATTTGGGCTGAATGCAGCCGAGAGAATAGTTAACCCTGCCCTGAGGAATCAGAAAATCTCAAGGAAGGATTCCAGTTTTTGCAAGTCTTGTATAACAAGAGACCAAATAAGTGATGGAGTAGAGAAAAGGTCATTAATAAATAAATCTGAGAAAAAAATTATTTTTCTTAAAACTTAAAGGTCAAAGCTATCAAAATTGACTTTGTTTGGACTTTTTTTTCACTCTTCATAATCATATAGATGATTGTGCATTAATCAAAGTTATTTTTCTCCCTACAATTTTGGCTCCCAAGACAAAGCCACAGACAGATCATTCTACGTAGACACATACTCGTGTGATGATTACTTTCTCCCAAATCTGGAAATTGTGATTTGAAGCCATAGGCTTGACATTTGTGTGCCTCTGCTTATTCTGTTTTCACAGCGTTATTTTCCAACTTACGAAATGTAAATGCCACTTTTCAACCAGATATCATTTATTTTGCATGAAATAAATAACTACTCAAAGTAATACAATCAAGATTCTTCAAAACAAATAATCAAAACATCATTTATACTAAACCAAAAGGAAAAAAGAAATTTAAAGGTGCACATGGTAGAACTAATTGTATTAGACCATGGAACTGTTGATCTTGTCCATTTATATCTGTGTATTCAAGAGTTAGAAGTTTCTCTTGGAGATAAACAAAACTATACAATGTTTAAATGTCTTAATGAATAACATAATCTTCTTTGGATAAAAAAACGCCACCATGTTTTGTGCTAATAATTGTTCTGTTGGTTGAGATATTAACATAATTATTTAACATTTTGTTCAAAGGAGTTTTTAAAAAGATCTGAGTATGGTGGTATTACATGACTACATATTTTTAAAAGTAGTAAAATTATACATTTAAAAGATTGATTTTTATGGTATACCCACTTAAAACAGTGTTTTTCTTTTTGTTTTTGTTTTCTGTTTATCAGGGATCAAACTCAGAACCTTGCACTTGCTAGGCAGGTGTGGCACCACTGAGTTCAATCCCTGGCTTAAAATAGTTTTAATCATTTTTTTTTAAAAGGAAAGAAAGAGAAGATAGACTTTCAGTTTTATCATTTGGAAAAAATTAAACTTTAGGTCCTTCCCTTGGTACTGATCTGGATCTTTTCCCAAAAAGCAAACACTTGATACAGCTTAGGCAGAAAATAAAATTGATCGCCCACCCAGCCAGGCCAAGAATGAAGAGCAGAAAACTTAGGGATTTGACAAAGATGGAAAGGGATCCAGGACAGGAAATCGACTTAGTCAGACGTGTGGAAAATCAAGGCAACCCCAAGGCCATTAATGAAGGTCCTCATAAGATGTCTGCCTCCGAACCCTCACCCTCTGCCCCTCTCAGCAGCTGCCAGGATTTATTTCAGAGGAGCGATGCACAACGCCTTTCCTGCCTTTCCAGGGAAACCCGGTCCAGCACGTTTTACCCAGAGATGACACAAAGGAGGCACAGGTGGCGTGCTGGAAGCGCTTCTGTGGGTGGAGAGAGGGAGCCAAGCGAGCTAGGGGCCTTGATCTCAGCCTGGCCTGAGGAAACCCTACTCTGCTAACAGAAATCTCAGGCCCAAAGCCGAGGAAGAGAAGGCCAGTTAAGAAGGCTTTATACTTCAAACGCAACGGAAGCTGTGTCTTTTCCTGCCTCCGGTTACTGAATCACGTTGAAAGGCAAAATGTATTAAGATCGTCACTAGACTGACTTAAGACGATGGGACTGAAAAGTGTTTAAAAGGGTATAAAAGTGGATCAACAACACAGGGTTGAGAAGAGCATGAGACCAAAACAGCACAAGGACCACTGTGCAGGAAGGAGGCAAATGCATAACCACAAATTTGCCAGCACCGAGCGTACTGGTTAGCTCAGCAGTCTGCGCAGGTGTAGAATTGATTCTTCCAGAAAGTCTTACGCTTTTACATGGTAAGGAGGAAAAATACACATAGTGGATCTTCTATGGAGAAAATATAAGAGTTGTTGCATGGTTGAATGCTAGCTTTGCTACTTATGAGCCATGTGACATTGGATAGGTTGATTGATTTGTCCCTCAGTTTCTACACCCGTAAAATGGGATAGGTTATTAGGTTATTTATTTCGTATAGTTGTTTCATATGTAAGGCACTCAGAACAGTGATTGGCATATAATGGCACATTGATACCACTGTCATATTGTAAGCACTCCAGATTAGAGTTGGTTTTAGTAGCTAGTATCAGGTGTAATCTGAAATAACTCTGAAATTTGATGAAGTTCTGGGCATGAAATTATTTATAAAATTACCCACATTCTCTTGCTGAGCTACTTGCCAAGACGCCAGTGATTCTTTCTAGATTTCTAATCTTACCTTTCTTGAGCTCTACCACTGTAAAGTCCTAGTTCCCAAGGCCCACAATTATTAGCGTCACAGTGAAGTGGTATAAACCCTGGGCTGGCAGTCGGGTGGCTTAGAATCTAGTTATTACTGTCAAAGTCACTTGCCTTTCTTATATTTTCCATTCTTCTATTGCAGGAGAGAGAGACTAGACCACATCTGTGCTTTTTTCTGAGTTGTGAAATTTATTATTCTACTACATTTTAGGGTGATTTCTTACACTTTTCATTTGAATGTCTTTGTTCAGATAGAGTACAAGAGAACTCTTTTATCTTAACATGCTACTCCAAGTGACTTTTGGGCATCTATACCGAATACTTCCAGCTGGCTCCTCTACCTTTGTTCGTGAAACCAAATTTTCACCTTTCCTGCCTGCCACGAGCCTCCTTTCTTTCCCTTTTGAGATTCCTGAGAATGACCACACTGCCACAGCCATTCTCAGTGTATGGCCTCTCTACAGACCCCATACCCCCGTTTCCTCCCTGCCATCTCTGAGCAGCCACAATTATCCAGGCTCTTCTCAGCTCTCCTTTGACCTGTGCGTGCCTCTTTACGGGGTCCTGGGGCTCCCGGTGGATCCTGTTCAAATGCCCCTCCTGATTCATCATTCTAGACCAGTCAGAGCTTATGTACTTCTAACCCAGGCCAGGCCACATTGGCTGTTTCTCCATCACATGTGGGAAAGCAAAGCTCATGGTCTTCTAGTGAGAGGCCCAGAATCCAGATATTTTCCTTTTGAATCCAATTTCCAATTTCCTATGCTTTGATCTTATTCTTCCCCGTTAAAATATCACAGCTTACATAATTCGATAGTAAAGAAAACATCTTTATACTGGAACTCCAACCTGTATTTTTTCATTAATTTTCATAGCCCCTCACCTCAATTAATCTAATTTACCTAACAAGCCTACTAACTAGTTGCTTTCAACATGCATTTTCCATTTTCTGCCCTCCTGGTTGCTTGGGTTCTATTCTTTGCTTGAAATGCCATTTTCCTCCTTTTATTCCTATTACTCAACATCTTCTGAGTCCTTAAAGACATGACTGAAATACCACTTAGTTCACAAAACATTTCTGCTTCCCTGTTTAATGCCCCTGGTGCTTTCTTTACTTTACGATGATTCACATTCTGCTTTCTATTTCATATTTATGCATTTGCCACCTCTACCATCAGAAAGAGGCTCCTTGAGGGGATGCTTCCAAGCAGGAAGGAACTGTTTAGAACAAATGAACGGCATCACCCCTTTCCTAATTATTCCATCTAATACAGGCTGGAAATACAAAGCAGATTCAGAAAGGCTTACATGGCTTCATATAGCATTGAGCTGTTAGTATTGCTGAGGATGCCTTGGACTTTGGGGATTGACCCCCACTTTTTATTCACTTTCCTATATTTCCCAAGAGGTGCCTCATGTGAGCCCATGCTATGGCGGGACCCAAAGTCTCAGGCCAGCAGCCTGAAGGTCTTCATTGTCTACTGAGGAGACAGTGAAGGGGATGCTGATGGCTTCTACCCCAAGTTGCTTGGGCTCCTTCATGAGGCAGAGTCCTGGATCGAGGAGCCCTGAATCTGGTCTGTTGCATAATTATGTTGTGGGAACTTATGGCTCTAAAGATAGGATCCTTATTAAACAAACACCATGAGAATTTGTCTAGAAATGTGGTTTCCATGTCATTCTGAGTCTCTGCATCTGATAGCCTTCATTTCCAGTGTTTATAGCCAGCACATGTGCTTTCATTACTCATTCTAGTGTCTCTGTCTGAGGCTGACACACTGAACTTTACAGAGCCTCAAAGGAAAACAAGGACTTAAGCCCCCATTCACTCAATAAGTGACTTAAGAATTAAGGCTCTTGGACACATCTGTCGCCTGTGTGAGAGGGAAGGTACAAGGCCTCTAGGATCAGAGAGTGTTGTGTGGATCCTTAAAGCTTGTTAGTGACTGTTACTTCAGCCTCCCCTGAGAAATTGCTGAGACATATGACTCCGAGAAATGCCTGTTTATAATCTGAGAATCAAAAAAATCTGAGAGCTTGAAGGTAGTTTAGAGGCTTCCGGATTCATTCCTTCATGTTTTCCTAAATAATGAAACTGTGACCCAGAATCCCAGAGAGCAAAGCCAAGCATACAGTCTTCAGAGTCTATCTCTAAGTGGTAAAGGAGAGGAGGGAACTTCATCTACACATCTGTGTTTCAATACACATCTCTCTATTTGCTCTCTCTCTTCTGCAATATGCCAGATACTGCCTGTTTGTTAAGTGTGTTATGAGATTAACTTTCCATGATAGCACACCAATCCCAAGACAATCGGAGACCCAGAGAGGTGAAGTAACTAATCCAGGCATGTGCAGCAAGCCTCAGTGTCCTTTCTCAAAGGAAGACAACAGCAGCTGGTGGCATGAAGGGGAGAAAGTGAAACCGTTCTTATCCTTGCAGGATGAAGACGTCCTTATTCCACTTTGTGGGTTACTCAGTCTCTGTTCCAGTCCTACAACCTCATTGCTCAGCTACTGTGTGCTCCACACCAAGAAGCTCCCTCAGCCCTCCTGCCTCTGAGTTCACACCCTCAGATCATATCCGTTCTGGAGCTTCCACTGTCCTGCTGAATATGCCTCCAGTGCTAGGCTGCAAGGCCCACCCTCACTACTCAGGTATAGCCACCCTTCTAGCTTCCTGTTGTACCAACAGGGCACAAACTCCATGTTCAGAACTCTCCCTTTCCACCTCCCTTTTGGAATTGTCATTTTCTTCCTTGTATCATTATTTTCTTTCATCAACATCCTATACCTGCCTGCAGTATCCTTTCAAAAACAGCCCAGGTCCTCTATGCGCTCGTCCATGGCTTTTCCATGAGCTCTCCATGAACTCTTTCCTCTCTCATAAATTTTTTTAATTAAAAAAGCATTTAATGAGCACTGATTGTATGATAGAGATCAAGGCAGACACAGTTTGTGCCTCATGGAACTGGTAGTCTAATGGGGGCTAAAAGAAGCAACTCTGCACTTATGATGACTGCTCTAAAGAAAAAGCAATAGATTGAGACAAAACATACTTTTCAATCTTCCACATTGCCTTATATCCAGGAGTTTAGTACTTATCAAGGTGGATCTTTCTTCTTCAAGTCTGAGGGAAGATCTGGTGGCAAGATCTATTAGCATGCATTTGTTCCTGGATCCCAAGTGTACTTACTGCCAGTACTCCGCCATTACTCTGCAGGGACTCCGATATATACTTTGACTGGGATCCCTTGTAGGTGTCTCTCATAGTCAAGTGATTAATCTCAGATGGGAAAAGCTCTTGGAGCAGTTGTGCATGATGTAAGCACAGCCTAGACCAAGCAGCTGCTCCTTTGGGGGCCGACTGGGTGGTACTGGTAGGAATTGCAGTTCCCTGGAGTTTGAATGAAATGCACATGGCACTCTTTTATGTGAATTCAACTAAAAGCTGGAAGTGAACAAATGACAGCCAAATAATTTGCACTGCAATAATAGCCTATCTTCCCTTTGAAGATTGTGTCAGTAGAGTTCTTCCTTCCAATATTACCATGCTGTAAAACTAGTAAATATGTTCCATGGTTTAGGGAATATATCAGAGCAGAAAGGGAAACATTTTGGATCAGCTCTAATTTCTGGCACTATGAGTGTGTGTGGTGCTGGGGATTGAACTCAGAGCCTCACACATGGTGGTCAAACACTACCACTGAGCTACCCCAAGCCCATCTGTTATTAATATTAAGGTAATTTTGGTATTTGGCTAGGATTTATACAGAGAGATGGAAAGCGATTGTTGATAGTGTTTCTGAGATAGCAGTAGATGAGTTACTTGTGTGCCTGGCTGTGGGCTGGTCACATATACCCTGCATGTCTCGACACACACATCTGTCCATGTTGTACATGTGAAGCACACACATGCTAGGAATAGTGCTCTGAAGCCATCAAAGCCTTTCAAGCATCCTATGTGTGGTTTATTTTTTGCTTTTAACATCCATTAAGGACTCTCCATGAGTGACTTCCATAATGGCTCACACTTGGTAAAACCGGTTCAAGAACAATTTACGTACCCAAGAATAACGATATGCAAGAGCAGTACTGACCGAAACACTGTGAGAAACAAATCAAAGTTATTTTCAAAAGAAATTTCTAATAAGAACAAAATTTAAATAATTTTGCTTTTTTAAAAAAATTAAATAAAGGGCTGGGGATTTAGCTCAGTGGCACTGTGCCTGCCTGGCAAGCACAGGATCCCGAGTTTGATTCCCAGTACTGAAAAAAGAAAAAAAAGTTAAATTAAAAATTTAATGAAGTAATTTAATTTTAAAATAAAAAATTAGGAAAACAAATATTATTTGTTAACATCTGCTATATTTCATGTTAGATTTTTGTTTCTTTATCTTAACATCTACATGTTGTGTGAGCTGGGAAACATTTTGTACACAAATATTCTTTATTCCTCTCACAAAAATGCTAAATTACCATTCTAAAAATACTCTGATGCTCCAGACAAAAATAAGAAAAAGAACATAATGGTATAATGATAAAAATTTCTTACTTTGCCCTTGATTTTATTAGTTCAAAATTCCACCACCCCCCCTCCGCCAAAACTGCCAAAAACACAGTGGTAGTTCAAGTTTCATATTATAGGTGGCAAAGGATTTGTCACCAGTTTACATGGTGAGTTGAAATAAATAGTATGGTTATTTAAACAGAAGAGCATAAAATGATATCTATCCACTCCTTTTTTCTCTTTTTATGACCACCAAAATCTCATTGAGGACTCACCAAAAGAAGAAGAACATTGCTTTTAATACGGGTTCCTTCTCTGCTGATTTTAAGATGGGTAAGGCTATCTTGCTCTGCCTCAGGAAAACAACAGCACCACATATGTGGCCCGAAGTGGTCATCCTAAAGATAGAACTCAATAGTTCATTAGTAGCTGACTGCCTAGCAACCCTATTTGGGCAATCAGAATAAAGGAAATCTTTCCACTGACCTATACAAACTTGTGGAGCAGGGTCAGCAGAGAAAACCTGCCCCCAGACATGTAAGTGCATATCTAAGGCCTCAATTTTGAAGGCTACAATCACTCAGTTATGCAACATTAAATTTAAATGTTATTCAGGTTTCACCATTGCTTAGAGAACAAGTAAAGGTCAAGAATCTGTAGAAATGCCATCCAGTTCTCCAGCTTCACAATACTGACTTAATGCCAGATTTAAAATTAAAAAGGAAGGTAATAGTAAGTCAGGAAAGCTAAAATCTCAGTAAAATTCCCATGGCCTACTCAAAAAGAGTCTGTCCTTAGTGACCCAAGAATTCAAGCTGTCTAAATCTCATGAGATTTGGAAGGAAGTTGTGGAGATGGAAGGCGAGTCACCCACATACTTTTTATTTACTCTGGCTTGGACATAGGAGTAATGACAGGAGCAGGCTACCTATACTGTGAAGCCTTCTTCTAGTTTCTCAGGGAGGCCCAGATCTGCTGCTCACTGGGAAAGAAGGGGGCTAGTAAGTCAAATCCTCCTCAATCAAGAGACTATCACCAGTACCAGCTAACAGGCATGGTGTGTGTCTATGGAGCAGGCCCTCAGTTCCCGGTATCATTCACATGCCTCTCATGCCATTGTCCCCAAACCATTGGGAGGAGGAACTGGGCTTCAATGTTCAGCTAAGAAAGCCTCAGAATAATTAAACACCTGGCCCATGCTCTCCGGTACAGGATGACACTGTAATTGAGCTCTTGTACTCTGGCTCTAAAACTCCTGCTAACAGCCACCGTGCTGCATGCCTGAGCTCTACCATTTGCTTTTCCGGAGCTCACACTGAGGACCTGCCACTCCATAGTGCAAACCTAGCTGCTGGTCAAAGACTTCCTTTTCACTCTTGTTTCTCCTCTTTTACCTCCATTTCCTTCTAAAAATCTTATAAGTACTTTAATTTGCTTAGGTAAGGAAAAATGAGATCAAAGAAGAACCTAGACTGGAGCAAAGAAAGTGAGAAAGTGTGAAGGAGAATCCATCTTCATGTGGAGGGGAAGAAGAATGTATCAGATCATCACAAGAGCAAGGCTTGAGCTAACATGGGACAGCTCTGCAAAGAGGAGGCAAATGTTTTTGTAATTTCTTAATCATAAGTCATATTGGGACATCATTGTTTGGGCTAAATATATTTGTATGATTAGTTTTATTACAAGACAGTCCGCTTCATGCTGTTTACAAGAGAACTGAAAAATAGTTTTGTTTGTTTAATAATTGCCTTCTGATTTGCTGAGTTTCTCTTTCAGTAGATTCATGGATTACATTGAGAAGGCTCCTCATTTCCTGTGACATTGTCCTTTTTGGATCCCACTAGAAACTTCTTCATACATTGTTAGGATTTTCTGCTCTCTCCTCGGACACTAAAGCTTTTCTTGATGTCTTTTCGCTGCATTCTTACACATCAGGGCACATTGATCTCAGTAGAAGGAGGTGGAGATTCCAAGGTTATTCTAGCAATGAATCAAGTCCATGTTCCACATTAGCTTCTGTGTAGAATGCAAACATCATTGCACTTGCTAAGCTTTTCCCACCCTGTTAACTCATCGAGCTCCTTACCAGTAAAGCTTCAGAAGAGGAAAAATGTACCAAGTGTTTTGAACCAGTGGTAGATGGACATTTTATCTGGATTCACAATTTCCCCACTTGCTTAAATTATTCCAATTCATCCAGTAGATATACCAGGAAAAAAGCCAAGCAGCTAAATTTAAAGGAAAAAAGCTACTGCTTTCAAATAATAAAATCTAATTGCTTGCCTTTAAATATCCCACTTAACAGTTCCCATTGTTCAGTCCAGCACAGAGACAGAAGATAGTGCCAGATTCTGTACTGCTTTGATGAGCTTTCATTCCAAGTAATGGTTAAGTTGTAAATAGGGGAGGAATACTTTAGTTTCAGCCTGAGAAGTGTAAGCAGAACCACGATTATGACATCAATCTGATGCCCAAGCCTTGGATAAGAAGGTACCCAATATTCACAAATGAAAGAATTCATATTTGATTTTGTGGGGTTGGCTTTGATTTCTCAAAGATGATAGATTCACTAAGTCCAGAAGTAACTAGATTCTGAGAGAAAGGTCTTCAATATCTACTTAACCCCAACATTGAAATCATGGTATATGGAAAATAACTTTGAAGACATAATTCGGTCCTGAGATCTCAGATATAATCTCCTTTATTAGACCTAGATAATGAGAATTAGATTGTAAGATAGAAAGCTGTTGATTTCAATGGAGCATGCATCTGCTATATTGACATTTTTCATTAACAATACAGTATATTAAATTTTAGCCTTGTAATCCTACAGGTATATTTTTAAAACATAATCATGTGCAGATATCTAAAGATTTTATGTGCAAGAAAATGGGAAAAACATTAAGATATCATTTCATACACCATGGTCTGCAATAATGATTTCAGTTCAATCTTGTCCCCATAGCTTGTGCCAAGAAAGACTGATTTATAAAGCATATTCTCCAATCCAGAACCAGATAATACTGGAGATAATTACTATGCCTGGTTAGATTTTAGGAGCAATTTCCTGAGCCACCACTTGTAAAAGTGAAAGAGCATACATTGGAATGAGTGCTGATCAGCTAGATGCTAAAAGAAAAATAAGGAATTGTTGGCTAGAGCTCACTTTCCAGTGTCAGGTTAAATAATACAATATCCCTGATGATCTCATAGAAACTTTCATTGTGTGATTTTATTACTGTATGAATACAAAAACTCTTTTTAAGCAGTATAAGCATATAGAAAAATTAAGTCAATAATATACTAATTTCATATAATTTATTGACATTGTAATTGCTTTATCATTTAAAAATGGGAGTTATTAAGATTTAAAGAAGAATTTGATTTTCTTTCGGAAACTAACTTTTATTTTTACTTCAAATAAGAAAAATCATTTCCTCTAATAACAAACATCTTATTAGATTTATAACATTAAACAATACTTTAAAATGACAAGAATATTATTTTATTTTTGAAAGAGATCCATTCAATTTTAAAGGAGATTTAATTTTGAAGGTTTAATGTATAATTCAACCTAAAAAAGATGCTGTTTTACCTTAAGATAGACCAGTCATGAGTACATCCAATCTTGTTTTAGCAAACTACTGTTAATTAGTGTTCATTCATTTCTTTTTTTAAATGATATTTTATTCTTATGAATGTTGGCAAAACCAAGTGAGGAAATGAATGAGCCTTGTCAAATTAAAACTCATTTAGCTTTGATTATTTACTTGTATAAATTTTCAGTCTCTGTTATTTGATATAGTAATGCATAGAGAAATTGGAAAAATTATAAATCAATCTAGATGTTAAAACAAAAGACCCCAAGATATTTAGTATGAAGAAGATACTGTTACAATATGGTAAATTTTAAAAACAAGTTTTTTCTTTTTCTAGCTTAAAGAAATAAAAAGACAGACAGATATTTCTTATCTAAATCTTTATTAGAAGAAAAAACAAATGTATCTAAAACAATGAGTAACAAATTTCTTTAAGTATGAAACATCTTAGTTATCAAAGGTATTTAGACAATATGTTCCTAATATTTCTGCATAGCAGAAGCACACTGATTATAGAGCTCATACTGTCAGGCCCTCGTGAATTTATTTTTGGCCTAAGAGTATGTAAAGTTACTTTTAAACAAATGTGATGATAGATAAACCAATGTTACTTAATGTTGATTGATTCTCAAATCTTTCATCAACTATCACTGTGGTTGACATATCCTTAGGATGAATGCTTTTATGGACTCTGTACCACTGAGGAACAAACTGAATTCATTTTCTTTAAAGTTAGTAGTACTAGCAAAGTTATTTAAAATGAGAAAGTATTCCTGTTTATATTGGTACAATAAAAAATCAACATGTTGTAAACAAGCTGTTGTGTATCAAAAGTTAGAAAATGAGAGACATATATAGAATGGCCTTTGATGGAAACAATCATATATAATGGAGCCATTTAGCACATAACATCTGTGAGCTAAAGTTTCCCTTTCTAATTCCTAGAACTTTCTTTTTCAACTATGTGTAAAACACCGAGAGATACAGTTTTATACCTATTGTGATTTTTAAGGATTGACCACAGAAAAGACATTTAAAATTTTCTCTTTTAATAAAAACTAAACAAAGAAACCCAAAAGTGTCCTTTCTTTCAAGTGTTTTTTTTCCTTGGGTGTAGCACACATTCATGAATGTCCACTAGGCACAAGGGAAACTTCCTTATGCCACACAGTGATGGTGAAATGACCAGTGGTTTCCAATCAGTGAGCAAGAGGAAAACACATGCAAGACTTGTTTTAATCACTAAACACTGTAGGTTTTAATTTTTTTTACAATAATGTTTATAAACTTGCCCACAAAAGCTGGGTAATAGTAAGCAGCCAGTAAGGCACTTTGTCAGAGGACGAAGTAGTCAAGGCTGGATGACTGGCAAGTCCAACTGTCTAAGAGGAAACACTATACGGACCAAAAGACAGCAAGCACTGGAGTGGGGCGGTGCTTTTACTGGTTTACTGTCAAGAAAGAGTGGGCAAAGCTTTAAAAATGTTTACTTCACTTTACCAATTTTCCCTGCAGAAGTCAGTTAGCTATAATCTTAAAAATATAGTAGGAGCTTTCGATTTACGTTAACATACCCTTTTTCAATTTAATATTTAAAAGAATATTAACATACTCAGTAGCATGTTCAAAACACCCAAGCCACTATATTTAAAAATGAATTACAAAACGAAAGATCTTAGTATAAAAATGTTTCATGTTATTAACAATTCCATTGCAACTTCCAATGGCTTCACATTTTACAGTATAAGCTTTGGTATAAAACATGCAAATGCAAGCCAACAAGGTCTTAAGTACAGTGTCCCTAAACGCCGAGCGCTGCACAGACAGCAGAGGAGGAAAAGGTAACACACCGCTGTGAGATGCCATTTGCGCTTCCACTTGTTCTTAGTTTATGAATCTTTGTTCAACAAGATCTGCATCAGAGATGAACTCACGAAAAAGGGCCTTGCAGCAGAACCTTCGTTGCGTTCTAAATCGTCCACTAGGAGGAAGAATGGCACACGATAACTGACAAAGCAAAACCGAACGAGGAGTAACATCGCCATCTGCTGCATGCTCGCTTTACAGCAACTCGATACCACATTTTTAGAAACAGCATAGTTTGGCATCAGTGTTATTGTAAACATAGGTAAGAGAAAACAATCAGCCCTTGTTATTATGTCAATGAAATATTATCTCATTCTGTGTTGGGACACAGTTTCTGCCAACATTGCATGTCATGCAGGCGCACGACTGAGGAACAACTTTTATTTACGTTTTTTCCCCTCGATTTACTTTCTAAATTACCGTACTGTATTTGTCCAAAATTGCTTTTGTTTTGCTACCAACAACTTTGATGGTACAGCCTTGAAAAATAATATTTGAAAAATGTCAATATACAGTATTTCAAATCTCTCAGCAGCAAGTGTTGAGAAATACCATAGTTTTTTCCACAGATCTCAGTTTAATTGCTTTATAAGAAAATGGCTTCTAAGTTTCTTCTCAAAACATTGCTCATTTTAAATCTAGGCATTCCAACTATACAAAGGAGTAACAAACAGCATTTTTCTACCTGGGAATCAGCCCATAGAACAGTTAAACAGGCAGCTAGTTGCCCACATGTTGATTTATATTTTATTCAAGTGATTTTTCCAACTTTAACGTGTGCCAGAATCAACTAGAGAAGTAACATTCCACACAATGCCAATCTGGAAACACAGTGGGCCCAGGCGCCTGTGTGTATAACAAGTTCACTGGTAGAAGTCACTATTCTACTAGATTTTTGTTCTGGCCCTTTTATTACTGAGTACTAAGGAAAAAATCTAGAAAGAAGAGTGATCACTCTTCCCTGTATTATCCTTCAAGGCTAGTAAGAATGAGGAGGGCTGCTTGCCAAGGGGTGAAGCCAAGTGACACTTTTACTCCAATAATCTTAAGAAGGTGAGTCAAAAATGAGTTGGTGGTCATTTTAAGGACCATTATTTTGAAAATTTCCCCTATTTATTGGCTTCTTGCTAGTAAGCTGCCACAAAATCCATCTAAAGCTAAGTCCATACGCTTCAGGATAATTAAATAAAGTAGTATTTGTATTAATTTGTAGCACAATAATACTTTTCTGATTGTCTTGTTGATGTGTGCATCATATTCTGATCAACATGTTAGATCAGCCTGTTCCTCTCTGTCATACACAAGATTAATGTAAAAGCCAAAGGGATGGCAACTGATTCAGTGCATTTTTACACTGTCAGCCATATTCTATGCATTTGCACATGGGGTGAATAGACAAGGTATACGAGCGTCTGATTCATGCTTTGCCTGGCCATGCAAGAATTAGGCATGTCTTGCCTGAGTTGGCTTATTGCTCTGCCCAGCAGCCGTGGAATGTAGCAATAACATTCCTCTTAAGCCCTGGAGAGAGAGCTTTCCTAACCTCAAGTACATCCCTGGTAAAGGTACCAGATGAGGTACCTAATTAGAGGTCAACCATATATTCCCTTAGCATAAAATCTGAAATGTCTTACTTTTCTCTTTCCTCACTGAGAGTTGAGCTAAAATTAAACCTTCTTTTTGGAAAATGCCACACAATCTCTTTAATCTAGAAATACAGGTATGTTCATGAAAAGAGAAATCACTCTTTTGAAACAAATCCATACTGATCTTCTACATGGTGGAAATGGGAAATTTGTGTTAGAGACCAATGGTATGAGCTGTGTGGCACTTTTTTCTTTTGTTCAAGATATTTTCATGGTGGCCAGAAGCTCGTATTACTAGAATGATATTCTAGAACTCAGATTCAGCTTCAATATAAATATAAATTCACTAAAAGAAAATGAACTGTGAAGGTCCCACAGTAACTTTTGCCCAGTACTGTCCTCTGTAGAACCTGTCTGGCATTAATATCTAGATGTTTGTTATGGACTTGACTCATTTACTAAAATATACTTCCTAAGGAACTATTAATACACATTTAATCACAGTTTAGAGAGTTGCTCACCAGCTTGAAAAGTATAAATATAACCATAGCACCATATTTACAAATGCAGTACCTTATGCTGGTTAACTATAAATCAATATTTTTATGGCTAGTTGATTACACATTTATAGTGCTTTCAAAAGTTGCCTGAATATCTTTTACAAATATACACTTCTTAAAAAAAAGGCTATCAAAGTGCTGCTGTGAAACAACACGCTGAGTTACAAAAGTTAATAAAACACTTTCAGCTGTAAGTTTTAAAAAATGTTTGACATTAACACTGGACTCTTCCGCTGGGGACACCATCTATGAAGTGTGCTACTTCACGGGGGCCTGCTGCCATCGAGTGCCTGACACCTTTGATGATACCAAGTGCTGGCTTGTTTTCAAAGTAGCTCAGAAATTTCACATTATTCCAAGGCAACATTTTCAAATTACAGTTGACCTAGTTCACAAAGCATCAACTTAAGAGTGGATGGCACTGTTTGGAGCTTTTCTACTCTTTCTGCTTCTGAGGAACTGATTGCTTCTTGACCAGAATCTCATGCAGGCTAGGGGTTATGAAGTAGGGTTTTTCTGCAGATCCATCATTCCTTTCCAGATCTTCACCTGTATTTGCAGCAGCCAAAGCAGGGCAAAAGTGGCAAGCAGCAGCAGAACAATTATATGCATTTTTATAAATTGGAGAGTAATTGAATGGGGAAAAAATAGAGAAACCAATGTTAGAAAGTCCAATAGAAGACAAATTAGTGTAGCTAAGTTGCTGACAGTGGACAAAGCAAAAAGCCCCAACCTCTGCTATAAATCACTGACCCTTCCCCCTGGTCCCTTCTGCTCCCAAAGAGGCTTATTTGCTTCATTTTGATGGTTTAATTAACAAAGTTTTCTGTGTCCTTCAAAAATGTTCTCCTTAAATCCATTCTTTTCCAGGCTGTCTAAACTGCCACATCTTTGGGGATGAAGTTAAATAAAGAATGTGCTAAGAATTGCATTTGAGAGTTTAAAGTCATTTTTTCTTTCTTTCTTTCTTTTTTTTTTTTTTTTTGGTACCGGGGATCGAACTCGGGTCCTTGTGCTTGCCAGGCAGGCGGCAGAACCACTGAGCTAAATCCCCTGCCCTTAAAGTCACTTTTAATAGTAGTTCACACACTGATATTACAGATGAAGCAGCCAAGCCAGGGATAGAAAAGGACTCTGCTGAGGTCAAAGATTCTGAAGCAATGAGGAGAAGAGAATCCAGCCTCTCAACATCTAATGCAGTCCTCCTTCTACTTAACTATGAAGTGCCTTGCTCTAAATCTTTGTGGTCTGCCTCAGATTATATTTAAAAGCTAACACTAGTATTTCCTGACTTCCGCAGCATGTGAATTTGCCTTCTTGTCTTGATTGCTTAAGGTAATAGGAATTTGATAGCATGTTCACTGATCCACCTGCTGGGTGGTGGGGGAAGCAGCAGAGTCATGCTGAAAAGCAAGGAGATGTTTGGATGGGATTAAGTTTTCTGCAAATATATATAATTCACTGCAGACAGTAATGCAGATATTCTTTTGGGAATGGTGGGATTACTGGTTTAGGAGATCTTTAAATTAGACCTCACACATGCATGTGACCTTCCTCACATACAAAATGAAAAGCTAAGGGACACGACAAACACTAAACATTTTTGTTCTTTTTTATCCTTAATCTTATTTCTGTACAATACCCCATATCATATGCCTATATCATTACTACCCTGGAGGAACTGGTAGGAAGTCTGGTCTAGATCACTGTAATAATCATCCACAACTATTATTCTTTCCAGCAGGATTCTCAATGCCTTGTGATGTTAAAAAATGTTATGTTTCTATAAATAAAATGTTTACAAATGGCTGGCATTTAAAAAAGCACAAGTTTTCTGGCAACCAAGATAATAAGTATAAAAAGATATCAAAAAAATGAAAGTATAGCTCTACACAATCAGAATTTGCCTTGGGGTATCGTTAAGAAGAATATTTTCCAAAGAATAATGTTACCCGTTGTAACAGCTGGGGAGGGAGGAGAAATACCATATGGCTTCCCTTGTTCTTTATTATCAAATGAAGGGAAACTATTCACGTCAGCATACAATGTATTGAATAAAACTTACAGTATATCTGACTTTCAAGAAGTTGGAAATTTATTAACAAATACAGGTGGGAAATTTCTTATTGTTCAAATTTAAATCCACTGCCATATTTAAAATTGACACTATTAAGTCAAGCTTTCAAAGACTGGAAACTAGTAGATGCCCTGTAATAAACATTCCCTATAATAAATTTTGAGAAGGATTTTCAGCCACAAGAATGAGGAAGATCACAGAGGAATCTCCAATTATTACTCTCATTGTGAGCATCTGAGATGAGAGAAGAAATCTCTGCATATTCCAGAGTTCCGTCTCTGCCATGTGTTAGGAACTACTGTGTGTCCCCAAAATAAGACCTGAAGGGTACGCCTTATTTTTCAGAGGTGATCATTACTCCTGTAATGATCTCCACTCCTGAGCCCAATGTGGATCCTGTAGTTTACTCTAAAAAGTAAACTTTAACTCCACAATGCCATGCAAGAGACTAAGTTTTTTCTGCTTCTCTTCCAGCAATTGTGCTAGAGAAATAATCACTCAGTGTTTAAGTGTATGGCTAACAGGTTCTGTTACAGTTTTCTTTTTGTGTGTGTGGTACTGGGGTTGACCTAAGGGGTCTTTGCCCTGAGTTACATCTCCAGCCCCCTAACCCCCTTTAATGTTGTTTTGTTCTGTTTTGAGGCAGGGTCTTGCTAAGTCACCAAGTTGCCAAGTTGGGCTCAAACTGGCAGTCCTCCTGCTTCAGCCTCCTAGGGTGCTGGGATTACAGGCATACACCACCACATCTGCTAGGTTCTGCTCTCTTACCCACTAATTCTACCTTCTCTAGATTTGCCCAAGACATTCACCAAAAGTGAGGGCCAGATCAAAGTCCTAGTTTCTCTGGCTTGTTTTGGATGAGGTACTAAAATAAAAATACCCATTTGGAGTATCTGAGCGACACCTGCTGCCTAGGAACACAGTGTCTAAGTCCATGATGAAAGTTCTCAGGATGATGATGCACAGTAACTCCAGGCCCCTACAGGAATAGAGCCATTCCTAGGCACACTTCTCTGGATCCTGTCCTTTGTCATCACATTACATCCTGGGAATTAGCCCCAGCTGTGTTTGAACTGTTGCCATCTTGGCTTCTTGAGAATGCACAGAGGGTCCTCAAAGAATCCCCAAACCTGCTCCCCAGAGTCCAGCTGAGGCCGAAGTTGTATTCACAAAGCACAGCAGGAGCCTATCGCTAGGGGGACCTGATGGCACTGGGACACGACAGGGTGGCATTGCCATCACGCCGGCACCAAGTCGCAGCCCAAGTCCAGGCCAGCAGGCGGCTTTCCCGTGCTTTGCCAACTCCATGGTCTCAGTGGTTAATTATTTGTGTGTGGCTGTGACTTTGTATTTTCCTCCCAGCTTCCCTAAGATAATTTCCTCCCAGCTTTACTGAGGTATAATTGACAAAAAATTATGTATATTGAGGGAATGCAATGCTTTGATACATGTATTGTGGAATGATTACCATTATCAAGCTAATTAACATGTTCATCATCTCACAAAGACGTGTGTGTGTGTGTGTGTGTGTGTGTGTGTGTGTGTTTAGAATATTTCAGATCTCTCCTGGAAGATCTCAAGTGTATGGTACAGTGTTACTAATTATGGTTACCACGCTGCACGTTAGCGCTCCAGGATGCGTTCTTCTTGTAAATGGGACTTCCTACCCTTCGGCCAATATCTCCTCACTTGCCTCAGCCTTGGATTCCTGATCACCACCCTTCCCCCTGTCTCTGAGTCTGAAGTTTTAGATTCCACATTTAAGTGAGATGAGGCATATTTGTCTCTCTGCCTCTGGCTTGTTTCTCAGCAGTTATGGTTTAAAAAGCATCTACTCAGCAGTGTCTCCTTCCACATGAGTACCGCCTTGCAGCTTCAGCTAGGCAGCAGCAAATCCACAAGCCAGCTAAGGACACCTAGCCTTCACCTTCATCCTCAGTTATCCACGGAGGACACCCGCACACTGGGTACTTACAGAAGCACAGGAAGATTGTTTCAACACACGTTGCATAGACACTGAAGCAGCCATGGGCAACTAGGTAAGATCCCAAAATGACCGTCTGTAAATGAGTAAAGAAGAGACCCTCAGGTCATTGGCTCTGTTTCAAAGAACAATAAAGCTGCTGTATATGAAAGCCACGAAGAGAAAGCTTTGAAATAATCTGTGTTGGAAACGATCTCAATATACAGACCACACAATTTTGTGTGCTTTGTCCCGAGATTTAAAGGAAATGTACTAGATTACCCATCTATTTCCTCACTGCTTTCCCCAAAGGCTACCCAAAACAGCTTAGCTGTAGGATCCTATATACCAAGGCAGTAAAGTCTAAGGGGTTAAGACCACATACTGCCTGGGTTTCAATCACAGGTTGGGCCTTGCACAAGTTACTTAACCTCTCTGGGCCTCCTTTATTAAACTGGCAGTGGGGATGAGGATAATCCAAAGGGCAGCATTTATGTCATAAGGACAAAGTGAGCTGATACGGTGTGATAGACACAGTCGTTGCTCACCCAGATCTCTCCCAGCTTCCCCAGCCCTCCCCAGTGTGGGGAGTGTAGCTGGTCGCTGACTCCACTGTTTCCAGGACTAGGAACTGCCCTCCCTGCAGGGAGCTGCCTCACCCACGGTCACCCATGGGTCTGATGTGGTTTGCCCACACTTCCTGGAATGACACCCATGGCCCCGCTGTGAGTGCAGCACGGCCTCCCCTCCTCACTTCCTTACAAATGCTGCTCAGGACAGAACCTCCTGACAAACCTTCTGCACACAACCTCCACCTCGGTGGGTTTTTCCCAGGAGCCCAGTCTAGAGGAGGATGGAGGCTGGCACACAGTCAGACCAATACTGTTAGCTGTCATTGTTACTTTTCCTCTTATTAAAAAATTTAACATCTGATGAATCAGTCAGTAGCACTCAGGTGTTATGGACTGAACTGAGATTCCCTCAAAAAAATTCCAAATTTTTTACACCAAAGCCCTGATTCTCAATGGGATGGAACTTGAATGTGAGTCCTGTGAGATGTATTTGGGCAAGAAGGTGGTACACTTATGCAAGGATTAGTGCCCTTACAAGAAGAGACACGAAAGGCACGGTCTCTGTCACTCTGAGCACCAGGACGAAGGCCTGCATCTATATAACAGTTTTGGAAGTATGGCCATTTTTTTTTGTATTCAATTCTTTTATTGGTACATTGTAGGTATACAACACAATTACATTTCTCATTGGGAATTGTACCTTTACATAATGCATCTTGGTTCTTATTTTTTC
>NW_004624742.1:21586239-21598523 GCF_000247695.1 Heterocephalus glaber | reverse complement strand
TGTGGCCCTGAGGATTCTAAGCACCTCAGATCTGCCCTGTGGCCCTGAGGATTCTAAGCACCTCAGATCTGCCCTGTGGCCCTGAGGATTCTAAGTACCTCAGATCTGCCCTGTGGCCATGAGGATTCTAAGCACCTCAGATCTGCCCTGTGTCACTGTGACAATGAGCAAATGTCACAAGGGTGCCGCATTATAATTTATATCTAGATGTCCCCCAAGTCTCAAGAACTCATAGGCGGGGCTGCTGGAAGGTGTGTGGATTACAGGGGCTTAGAGCTGACTTGCTGTTAGGAGGCGGGATCTGGGTGGAAGAGGCAGTCACTGGGGGCGTGGCCGGGAGTGCTTTTTTCTCCCTCCTGCTCCTCCCTTGAGCTCTCTGCTTTCTGTGCCCCATGCAGTGAGCAGCAATCCTCCCTCAGGCCCTCTGCCACATCTCCCTGCCTTGGAGCCGCTGAAAATGGACTGAAACCTCTGCAAACTGTGAGCCAAAATAAACTTCTCTTCCCTTAATTTGCAGGTGTTGTATGTTTTGTCCCAGCAACAAAGAAAATGACTAAGATATGTAGCTTCTAAATGATGAGAGAATTATTTTTCTGGATCACCTATTTTAAAAAGTTTCTGTAGAAATTTACATATCTGCATAGGAAATAAGTAATAAATTCTATCAATGCCCACACATTCCAAAACATGATTCACACAAAGGGTCAGACTGGCCCTTACAATTCTGTAAATCCCAGAATTAGAAAGATTTCTTCTTCTTCCAGGGAAGCAGGCTAAATAATCCTTCCTCTCAATAAACTGTCAAAGACACATAAGTCATTTGCAGTCTAGCATGCTTTTAAACTTCCACTGAAAATAATATTTACCCTCATGAAAAGCTATGAAAGTACTAATAGATTATGGTAAGATACTGTCCATCAGCATAGCTGTGAATCCTGCATTGAATTCACAAATCCTTTTATCAGTATGGTGATACATTTGACTGCACAGATATAAAAATGCTGCGGCAGCAGGAGCAATGCAGACATGGGATTAGGTTTTCAAAACAGCAGCTTAGTTAATTTTAAAAAATCTACTTACCATAATATAAGCATTTTTGTTTAAAAACTTTACCATTTTTTCCAAACACCAGAAACAGCATCCCAGGCAGCATTTTAGGAATTTAGAGATGTTGTTCTGGGCACCTTTAAGAAGGAAATATTTAAATATACAGAAAATAAGTATATATGATAGAAAGCTTGCCATAGTAACAATGGCATTGTTAAGTGTACAATTCAAAGGCCTGAGCACATTTGCAGTGTTGTGTAACTATGACCACTATCCATTTTCAGAACTTTATATCATCTCAAATAGAAATTCTATAACCATTCCACAGTGATTCCTTGCCCCCACAGCCTCTTGTAACCTCTATTTTCTTTTCTGTCTGTATGAATTTGCCTCTTCTAGATGCCTCATAAGTGAGTAGTATGAAATGTTTCCTTTCCTATCTTGCTTATTTCACTGGGTTTCATGTTTTCAAGGTTCATCTTTTCATTCCTTTTTAAGGCTGATATTCCACTGCATGTTTGTCACACATTTTGTTTTTCCATTTAACTTTTAATGGAAATTTGGGTTGTTTCCATCATTTGGCTATTATTAATAATGCCACTATGGATATGGTGTGCAAATATCTGTTTGCTTCCTTGCTTTCAAGCTTTTGGATATATTTTTAGAAGTGGAGTTTCTGGATTGATTGGAAATTTTAATTTTGACTTTTTAAAGGAACAACCACACTGTTTTCCACAGTGGCTATACCATTTTACATTTTCGACAACAATATACAAGGGTTTCATTTTTGCTGTATCCTTATAACACAAGTTATTTTTGAGTCTGTTGTTGTTATTTTCATAGCCACTCTAATGGGTATCAAGTGGTATCTCAATGTGGTTTTGATTTCTCAGATGACTAGTGATTCTGAGTAACTTTTCATGTCCTTATTGGCCATTTTTATATCATATATCATCTTTGGCAAATTCTGTACTGAAGTCTTTCCCATTTTTTTTTTTTTTTTTTTTGCTGTTGAGATGTAGAAGTTCTTTAATCCTTTATCTGGTATATTATTTGCAAGTATTTTCTTCCATTATATGGGTCTCTCCCTCCCTCTCTCTTTCTTCTTTCTCTTTTCTCTTTTCCTCTTTCCTTCCTCGTCTTATCTATGTCCTTTGATTTGATGCCCAAATGCTTTTAATTTTGATCAAGTTCAATTTATTTTTCCTTTTATTTTCTGTGCTTTTGGCATGATAAGCCAAGAAATCTACACCAAATGCAATGTCATGAAGATTTTTTCCTATGCTGTTTTATAAGAGTTTTATACTATTACCTGTTATGTTTTGATCTTTGACCTATTTTGGGTTAGTTTTTATTTAATTTAGTGTAAGAGTCCAGTTTCATACTTTTATATGGGGATGTCCAGTTTGTCCAGCACCACACACTGAAAAAATGGATCTTTTCATATCAAATAGTTTTATATGTAAGGGTTTATTTGGGGGTTCTGTTCTAGGTCTATATGTCTGTCCTATGCCAATATCACACTGTTTTGATTGTTGTAGCTTTGTATTAAATTTGGAAATTAGGAAGTGTGGATCCTCCAACTTTGATGTTCCTTTGCGAGATTGCTTTGGCTATCTTTTAAGGCACATTATAAGCAGAGTTTATGCATCTGTAAACTATATTTTTCTTTTTTTTTCTTTTGGTACCGGGGATCAAACTCGGGTCCTTGCACTTGCACAGCAGGAGGCAAAACCATTGAGCTAAATGCCCGGCCCCTATAAACTATATGTTTTATTAAGAAGACTTATGCCAATGCCACCCACATTTATGTTTTACTAACATGACCTGCACTCTAGACTTGGAGCTGCATAGCCTCCACCATGCTTTTCAACAGAAACACCATAAAACAAACCTTAACCTCCTTTCTGAAATGTGCTTCTCCTGGCTTCCACATCTAAATAAATAAGGCTACACACATTTTTTTCTTTCCCTTCACCATTGCTCCTCCCTTCCCCCCAACGTCCAGTTATTCAGCAAGTCCTGTTGGATTGCTCCTTAAAACATATCCCACACCTGACCATTTCCTTCCTCACTACCCTAGTCCAACTTACAGCCCTCAGCTCTCCCCGCCCCACCCCATTCCATTCTCTGCACAGAAGTCTGAAAGTCTGAGATGCAGTCCAAAGCCTTACTTTTAAGACGTCTGTCCAAGTATTCTAGGATCACTTTAAACATTTGAATTAATGCAAGAATTAATGATCCAAATGCCAGAGATCCCGTGTGATATCTAGGCAAAGATAAAATGAGAGCAAAAGTTAAAATATCTTTACTATTAAATCACAGGTTGCTAGCTGAACAATTTTCAGGCAAAGGGGATCTTCAGAAGATCTTATTCAAATAGATAAAAGTTTCCATAAATGGTTTTAAATTATATACATCTGTCTTATCCTTCATTTATCAGTAGTGTGTTTTCATAAATTAGGATGTTTGATCTGATCAATGGAGATATAGAGCCAAGTTAATCCTTAGTTTTTCATCTGATGTTCTCTTCTACCCCTTCCCATCTCTAGTAGCTGACTGGTTTAGAAAGACTGTAAAATTGTGGCTATGAAACCAGATAAGCCAATGGGTATCCACGAATCTTGAATCATACTTTAGACCTCATAGGGACCTTGCCAGTTGAATTGACCAGCTCGCCTGAATTATAAGCAGACTAAACATAGATGAGGAAACGCTGTGGAGTTTAACATGGAGCTTACCGTACGGCTTGTCCAAATGCTTTAAAAAGCGGAAGTGCTGGGATGTTGTCGGGTTTTTTCATGGCCCAGTAGTAACTAGCAAAGGCACCAGCAAGGGTACATTGACCCAGTGCAAGAACAAAGTTTATGAGCCAGAGAAAGACAAATAGATTGTACAAATGCAAGGTACTTATATATTGATGGTACAGGCTTTTTCCACCATAGAAAGCGAAGTTACAGAGAGCCCCAGGGCATGCTTTGGGAACATCAGTTGTATTAAAAATCTGGAGTCAGAAAAGATCAACATGAGAATATTACATGCCATTCCAAGATAACAATTCACTGCATTCTCCTCTTTTGTAGCTCAATTGCATATGTTGCTTTTTTCTCCCTTCGCTTTTGCTGTTACTCCTCTATCTGCTGTCATGTCACATTAAATCATTCTTTAATATACTCTGGAGAGTATCTCATTTTCCATCATATGCTCATTACTCAGCAAACACTACAATTTCAAATTTATTAATGTTTTCATTAATCACACTAGCTTCTCAAATATATGATAGGACAAGAAATCCCAGCAAACGATAATGCTTTCTCGCTCTTCTGCCCACCAATTTCAATGCTTTCCTGCCAACGCCTGACCCACTCCTCCCTTCTGCACATAATAAGTAAACAAGAAAGTCTCTTTTACTTACCCTTGGGTCACAGGTTTCATTTTCATGTACACATTGCCCCTCTGGGGCTGAAACTTTGTAAACAGGTACCCCTGATGTAGCCAAGAAACTGAATGCGCTCTATTAAGGATAATTTTCTGGTAGATTGAAAATGGACAAGCGCAGCTTACTCTAAAGTCCATGGAGAAATTAACCTCAAAAATCTAATACTGTATTTTAATGATTCAGCCATCTATCAGGCCTAGATTAAGATAACCTCAGTCAAAACTTTAAAGAGGGTTCTTAGTTTATAAGAACACAAAACAAAACAAATCTACCACACGACCCTTTAGGGGGGAATGAAGTCAGTAGACTGCGACTCTTTTATGACCTGGAGAAAATTTCAGTTATTTCTTCAGGATATTTCTCCTCTTCCCAAGGATAGAAAACACCAGACACCAACTCCAGGTTTCTGAACAGTAAAGTGGAAATGAAGTTTAAAGAGGTCAATTACCAAAGGATACAGTGCTGTCACAATCCAGTAGGAAAAACAGATGGAGAGCAAAATGAAGGTTAAAACTGGATAAACTAATGTACTAGGGATGTATCCAATGGCTCTGAAATAAAACAAAACCTGTTCATTGGCTTACATGACACAGCTTGGCTCATTTTCTTTAAAAAGTATTAGAAAGTCTTTCTTATCTGCCTATTTGTAACTTACGCCCACTAATTTGTGGGCAAGAAGGAATCATTTTACCACCATCTCCTCATAGCAACTCTTCAAGTAACCCCTTATTGGATTTTTTTCTTCCAGATAATCGTTTCTTTGACATTTCCACATAAGATCTGTAATCTCTGCCAGCTTAGTTGTTCTGTTTCTAACTACTTCTTTTTTTTTTTTTTTTTGTACTGGGGATTGAACTCAGGACCTTGTGCTCGCAAGGCAGGCACGATGCCACTGAGCTAAATCTCTGGCTACTTCTTTGAAGTGACTATTTCAGCATTTGAGAGTGGATTAAACACAATAATATATGATATAACTATTGGAAATCACTATGGAAATCTGATCGCTCCACGTGCACTGACATGTCCTAGGTTTCCTTCACATGTGTTACCTTCTTTGCCTCATTATTTTTCCATTTACTGACTTTAAGTGCATTATTGAGCATTTTTCAGTTTGCTGTGTATTCTTGTGTCCCTTTCTGCCAGCCCCTATTTTCCCCTGAACACACTATCAGCCTCTCACAGTTGTACTGGCTGTTTCTCTCTCTCTCTCTCTCTCTCTCTCTCTCTCACACACACACACACACTCACACACACACACACTCATGTGCACACGCACATTTAGGGTCAAGACAAGTGGGGCAAGTTACAGTGAACTGCTCAGTAATGTACTATTTAAGAAATAACCCCAGAAAATCAGTAGTTTTCAATGGATAATGATAGGGCGACAGTCATTGTGGGAAAAGGAGAGGGTTTAACAAACTGCTTGTGAACAGTTTAAACCACTGCCTTCATGTGGCACTATTATTTCAATAATAATATGGCAATTTTGTTAAAATAGTCCTTAAACATGATTAAAAGTAATTTGGTTCTTGGTCCTGAACAACTTTAGCTTCCATCATTCTAAGTAGAAAGTATGGTTTTGCCTTTATAGGCATGCGTTCCTCCACTCTTCCATGAATGATTCAAAACATATTAATTTCAAGTGACCTTCTGGAATAATTTGGAAACCATAGGTGTTATTGCCTCCCAGTATGAACTTTGTTTGAATTAATGTTTATTTCATTACATTTTTAAGTGAAAAATGGCTATGAGTGTTAAGTGTTCCTGAATTGTGAGCTTTATATACAAAATGTATAGCCTGGTTCTTCCAGAATAAATTGTGATATTAGCAAAGTTTCCCCTTGTACAGAAATGATAATAGCATACAAATGACTTTATAGAATTAAGGTAATTTAAAGTTTTACAAAATAGTTCAATCATTAATATTAACCCACTCTGGAAATAATATAGCTAACTTTTATACAGAATTTTTTTTTTACTTTCATATATATACTTGGTATTCAAAAATGCTAATGCAGAGGCCAGACAGATTTTTATCCTCTTTTACCATATGATGACTGAGGCCTGAGAATATTAAAGGTCTTGGCAGTGGTGACCTTTCTAATAAGTGGCAGAGTCTGAACTTGACCAAGTCTTCCTGAGTTGAAAATAGTTTCTTTTAGCAGGTCTTCTTATGGGGAAAGAGGTGTGGGGCATCCATGCGATGCAGTAGCTAGATTAACTGATGGATACATATTGTCTGAGTTTCTATATTAAGGGTCTTACTTGCTCCCTTCCTTCAGCAGGACAATGGCCAGATGAATTCGTTTCCTGAGGAAGATCAGCAGGAGGATGATAGTCACTTCAAGGATGCAGAGTATTATCACTTTGAAGAGGAAAAAAAATTAGTCTGTGATACAAATTAATTAAAAAATACCAAGTTTTTTCTGTAAAAGTTAGGACCAAGGTTTATGATTATTTCTATCAATTCCAATACCTCATAATATAAGCAGTGGTACCTCTCCATAATGCTGGTCTTAGAAAGTCACATTTGACACCTCCAAGAAATACTAAGAAATGCAGATTAAAATCTTTAGCTAGAGTTTGAACAACACAATTGGACAGGCTTCATTGCACCCCTAAAAGCATTTTCACAGCACTCGTAAAAATTGGGCCAGGAAGCAATGAAGAAAGGGTCACTTTAGGTGGTGCTATTTCAGATGTACACATTGTTAGTTTCATTGAGTAAGAAACCATGAGAGAATAAATGTTTAGGCTGTCCACCTTGCTCTCAATGCCTATTATTTGTCCTGACAGGGCGGGCTCTTGGGTACTACGTTTTTATTCTATGACCACTAAATGCTGGAATCAGGGTGCAAACCCAACCCAACATGGCCAGTACCAAAACTACAGGACTCTAGTTCAGTCTTAGTCCTTACACCTCTTGATCTGAGGTTTTAATAAACAGTGAAGCGTGTCAAAATTATCTTTATGTGAAGAAAGTGAATCTGCAAAGAAAGAAATGTATGTGTATAAGGAAGTAAAAGGAACTCTTGGGTTCTTGTGGACTTTTCTTCTGAACCCACTTAAACTTGCATGCCCAGCTGCCTTTTTATTTTTTAGAGTTTGATGAGCCACTTCTATATTTTTAAAAACCCCCATCCTCTATCCATGTCCTATTCCAGTTAGTTCCCTTCTGCTACTAGCTGAATTAGTTTTATCTGATGTGAGGACATACAGACTTCTTGTATTTTTTCAACTCTAACATACATTCTATTAACAAATTTTTAGGAAAAATAAAAAACTCTTTCATTAGATGTCTATTCAGCAATTTTGTGATGCACTCTGATTTCAGAAATGTTAAAAAGTGGGAAGATATGGATCTTAAAATTAAAAAAATATGATTTTGCTCCCAGCAGATTCTGAAAGTATAGAAGAAACTTCATGGAAACTTACCCTTCTATGTGTGAAGGAACCCTTCTATAATCACCTTGCTAGACTTATTCTGTTCATGCTTGAATACTTTCAGTGATGGCGAGCTCATTATTTCATTCTATGGCTAAGCCAGTAAGATTCTCACATTATAGCACACATTGGTTACTATCTCCAAGTCAGTTAATCCAGAGGGCTGAGTGGAACTTACCAATGTGTCACCTTGCTTCGACATCTTCTTCTAGTTAAACTATGATTTGTTTCTCTTTTTATTAGTACATGTAGTTTACAATCATCTTGGTGAGCAGGTACATGCACTTGTTTCTTTTTTTAATCCCCTTCCCTCCCCTGCTCCATCCTCATCCTTTAATTCTCCTTTTCTCATTTTCACTGTTGTTGATATTATTAATCTTAGCTCATGTGCATGGCTTATGATGTTTACATTCACTGAGGTTATTAGGTTCTTGTACATAGCATATCTTTATTCTACTTATTTTCCCTTCTTTTCACCCACCTTCTGCTTTCCTAAAACACTAATTTGAGCCTTACATTGTGGTGTATAGCCATATTATGTTAATTTTTTATCTTTGAACAAATCTAAGAACATGAAGTTTATATCAGAATCAATACATATTCTGAAATTGTATTGTTAAAGAATATTGTATACTAAGCTTAAACCTTTACAAAGTGACATACCAAAATGGTTTTATTAGAGAAATTTAAGTGTCCTTTGAATTTATAGATTATATATCCTCTCTCTTGTGTTTAATGGGAGCAAATAATAGAACATATGTGGTATCTTATAAAGAAGACAGTATAATTTTTTTTTTTTTTTGTACCGGGGATTGAACTCGGGTCTTTGCACTTGCGCAGCAGGCGGCGAAACCACTGAGCTAAATCCCTGGCCAACAGTATAATTCTCAATAGAGGAGGAGAAGGAGATGTATGGGCTAAAACATGTACCCAAGTTCACGAGTTAGTTATGGCAAAGATGGGAATTGAACTATCTCCTAACACAACCTTGCCGTCATACAACTGTAATTTTTGTATTTACAATACTGTTTATTTTTAGTGTTTCTATCAATAAGTATGATTTCACATGTACTCCTTTGTCTCTGCTACCAGGAATTTTGTTCAAACACAGAGAAAGTAATGAAGGAATTCTAATAAACAGGTTATGAACCTGAGGTTCATTTGGGAAGAAATTGGTATTGCTAGACTTGAAATTTTAAGGGTGAAAGAATCCACTCTATTTTCTGTTTTTATTTTTATTTTTAATTTTCTGGTACCAGGGATCGAACCTGGGTCCAGGGATCGAACCTGGGTCCTTGCGCTTGTGCAGCAGGCGGCAAAACCACTGAGCTAAATCCCCGACCCACTCTATTCTCTTAACAGTACATCTCTTGTACTTTCCCATGGCAGAGTCTGATTATCTTCCAGACTCTGCTGTGCAAGGGTATTCTGAGTCAGCAGGCACTGATCATACAACTGGTAACTGAGATCCACTGAAAAATAGAACTAAAAGTTTCAGCACATAATGGATGAAAACTGTCTGCTTTAGAAAGGTTAGATAATAGCAAGTGGATTGCTGAAGAAATATAGAGTCACCCAGACTCAGGCGAAGTGATGAAGGTGCAGTTCCCAAGCTGCCTAATTTTGTAGTTAAAAAGAAAATTTACAAATGAGGCAATTGTTCTGCAGGGTATTTTAAAAAAATAATGTAAGTGAAGGAAAATAGTCTTCAGGGGAGTTAGAAATGGGGAGCCAAAGAGTAAGAATTGGCATTCTGATCGAGTCTTACTCAAGAAAAAGAGAAAAACTGAATTTGGCAGACATGAGAATCTTGTGGAGGGGAGAATCTGGTGGGGACTTGTAGCTGCAGAGCTAGGTTATCGAGGTTGGCACCAGCCTGAAGAAAATGTCCCCCAGGGCTGTCTGAGCCCCTCTGCTGAAAGAAGCTTCTCTTTGATGATCTTGCCCCACACCCCCGGCTTTGCTTTGATCCCAGGAAAGTGGTGTTCTAGGTGGGATATGATTGTCTTCTGCTCACAGGAAGAGTATCTTCAGGTGTAAACAAATAAAATGGCATGTGGTGACATAAGGTGGTTCTGCCATCAAAAGCCTGAGGGTTTTTGAATGAAGAGGCAAAATCAAAATTCCCAATGGATGGGGATGGGACCTAGGCCCAACCCACGCTGTGTTGCAGATAGCAGCCCCTTCTGAGGGCTTGCTGGGCTTCTCACCAGGCTTCCTCCAAGGTGGCGATGAGCAACAGGGTGGAGATGAATTTTTTAAAGCAACATGTAACTCGATATTATTAAAATCTTGATTAAAGTACACAAGTCTCTGTGAAGTGCAAGGGCGATTGTAATAAAACCATTTTAGGAATATGAAATTAAAATCTTGCTTTAAAAAGTGTTAGCATTGCCCTTAACTAATTTAATAATCTGAATAAACATTTCAAAATGTACATTTATTTTCAGTTATTGATTGCAATTCCTATAATATTTCAAATGCTTTGTTATAAAAAATTTCTTTAGCTTTAAAACAAGTTTAAAAAATCCATCACATATTTCTTTTTAAACACCTTCTTAGATATCAAATTCATGGTTACACATGTCCATCATCAAACCATTTTAAGCTGAAAGCAAAAGGCTTGTGATCTTTGGAAAGTAGTATTTTCTTAGATTATACAATAAATTCTCTTCAGTGGATTTTTCATTTACTATAGTTTGCAGACATTTACCTGTAATTACATTGGTGATAAATGTGTTTAGCAGGTTACATCAGCCCAAGCTTTCCCTTAGATGAAAAGAGTTTCTCATTATTACAATTTAACAAAATTAATTTTAAAAGTCTACTCACTTAATATAAACCATGTCTGTTTCAATTGAAAGTACATGCTTATATTAGTCTCAATCCCAATGTTATAAAGAGTTAATGAAGATTCTGGGTGTTCCTGAAGTTTGGTGTATTGCTGGAAACAGTACAATATTCCTTGAAAAGAAAGAAAAAGAGATTCATATAAAATGTAATTCTCTGAAATAGAAGCTATATGCTTATTACACGTACCTACAAGAAACAGATCAGTATGATCATTTCCACAAAGGCAAGATTCTTATTAACATAGTAATTTTCTCATTTTGGGTTTAACTGTCTAAGTGTGCTACTGTACATGATATGAAAGCTTTCAGTATTTATCTGGTTGACTGTGGCATATCTCACTTTAAATGTATTCTTGATTAGTAACAACTTTAATGGCCACTAGCAGGGACTAGTTCAATAAATTATGGCATATTTGTTAAGTAGAAAAATGTGTTGAAATCTCCTCTATGTGAGACTCTTACTACCAATTTATTATTTATTGGGTTGCTTATTTATCCCTGTAATTCTATGAACTTTGAGGCAATTTTAACAGGTGCATACGCTTTTATGACTGGTATGGTTTTGGTGAACTGAACCTTTCTATGGCTAATATTTTTTACTTTAAAATCTATTGTGTCTGATTATTATGGCTTCTACAGCTTTCTCTGTTTAATGAGTGTTAATATTTTTTAACCATTCTTTTACTTTCAAAGGTTATACTTTCTTATATGTTGTGTAACCTTTGTGACTAACATACAACTCCAATTTGTATGTTTGTATTTTGATCTGATCTGACAATTTCTATATTCTAATTGATGATCCAATATTTATATCTAATGTACTGTATGTTTGTATTTATTTTTCTTTTGCCTTTATTTCACTCTTTGTGTATGTAGCTTTGCTTCCAGTTCTTGTCTTTTACAGATTCATCAGTTTTTGCTTATTCATATTCCATTTTTTTCTCTTCTGGTTTGGCGCTGTCTACCTTATAATTACCTTTAAAAATTTGCTGCGTGCTTAGTAAGTTTAAAGTTGAGTATCTTAAGAAGGAGACGTAATAACTTTACCTCGCTCAGTACGCCTCTCAGTTTGGTTATTGCTCAACGCTGATTTACACATTTTTTAACCTAACAATTGCATATTACTGTCCTCGCTCTCTTACATAGGCAACGTTCGCTCCACTTTACCTACACGTTTGCTGGCTCCTTCTCCTTGCCCAGTATCCTCTCTGGTATCCCAGGGCCTTTTGTGGAATAATCCACCTTCCCCTCACTCGCTTTCACAACTCCATCCACGCCATGAGGAAATAAAACTGTTTTACATTAAGGACAGGCGCCACCAGCTTCCTTTCTTACAGCCCTGTTCCCAGCGGCCGCTCTCATCTCTTCCGCCCGGCCTTACCGCCATCCTTCTGACCACCGCACCCCTCGGGGCTCCGCCCACAGGCTCCCCACGGCGCTCAGGCCACTACAGTACTGCGCATGCTCCATGAGCTCCCGTCCTCCTGGGCCTCCTGGTCTCT